>JANFOE010000480.1:600000-816103 GCA_025667525.1 Glebionis coronaria | reverse complement strand
TTTTTTTTATTATTTTCGGTGGTTTTGGCGGGAAAAATAAAACGTCACGTGTCCTTATGTGTGTGTTACGTGTACGTGTGTGGTGGATAAAAATAGTTAACACATTATTACTATATACTACGTATTGTTTAAGGAAGCGTGTTGCTTTTTTATTATTTTCGGTGGTTTTGGCAAGAAAAATAAAACGCCACGTGTCCTTATGTGTGTGTTACGTGTACCTGTGTGGTGGATAAAAAGAGTTAACACATTGGTGTTATCACTATTTTTTTTTCTAAATGGATCTGGGCTTCTGAGAAAATTAAACACACACCGCCTCAGTTTCTTGTTCTTTGATTCTTCATACCTTTTCTTTGTGATGGGTTTCCACTTCGTTGCCACCGTATATGGTGGGCCGCGTCGTTGGTCATGGGTTGATGATCATTTCCTGAGGGCAAATCGTTGTGCCCTCTTTCTGATGGGTTTCTTTGGCTCTTAAGATCTAAACCTTCCATTGCCCCGACAACTTCGTTGCCGCCGTATATGGTGGGCGGTGTCGTTCGTTTGTTGGTGATGTTGGTTACCTATAGTCGTTTGGTGGGATTGTCATTGGTCATTGGGTTTGCCGTTTAGTTGGTCAAATAAACCCTTTGTACATCATAATTGAATAAAGAAAAGGGTAAGGTAGTTCTATTTTAAATTAGTTAATCATGATTTAAGTTTTATATAACAAACAGGGGTTTGGGTTTTATGTTTTGATTTGTTGAAAGTCAAGTCGATCTTTGTATTTGGTATCGTTCGACCTGTTTGTGAATTAGTTTCACTATATAAATATTGCGGTTGTGTTGCTGCTTTTGTATTTGCTATGCTTCAACCTGTTTGTCTTATGGATTTCATAGCATACCTAAGATACTTTATTACAACAGGAGTGATTAGAAAGGAATTACATATAAGAAATAGGGGTTTGGGTTTTATACTTTAGTTCGTTGGAAGTTGGTATGATTCGAGCTGTTTGTGAATTTGTTTCAGTATATATGAATGTTGCGGTTGTGTAGCTACTTTTGTATTTCCTATGATTGATTTTGGGTTTGCTATGATTTGAACTGTTTGTGGTATATAAGAATTGCTATGAATTTGGAATTGGTTTAAACATATAATATTGCCATTGTGTTGTTGCCTTTGCGGTCGATGTGGTTGGATATTTGTGACTTTATTATTGATATGTGAGACCAGTATACCTTGGCACGTCAAACAAACTGTCTCCAATACACGTATAAAAGTGGTAACTTTAGTTTCATATAAGAAATTGCCCATATGAATGTTGCTACTATCACCAGCAGCAACCACCTTTTGATTTTGGCATGACTTGAGCTGTTATGATGCTTGGATTTTTGGCATATGCTTCTTGATATGCTGGCCTGTTTGTGGTTGTTGACTGGCTTATGCGTTTTGGACAAATATATGTGTTCTACATCAACGGCTCTAAGCGATGATGAGTTTTGAGGTAGAAAGAACCGGAAGTGAAGCACTCTGCATATAGGCGTGGTAACTTGCAAAAGTTGCAGCCATGGCAGATGTGCAATGTGTCTCTGACGTTCTACCCTTCTGAGCCAACCAAGAGCAACCTAGCAACGCAATCACTTTTGGCGTACGTTTAGGAGAGAACAATAACACTTTTTTCATTACTTTTGTCTCCTATGCCGGGGAAAAAACCACATGTCCTTATGTGTGTTACGTGTATGTGTGTGGCTAGAAATAGGTAACACATGGTTGTTATCGTCATTTTCTTTTCCAGATTGACTGTTACACTAAAGTTTTGTGTGTTACCTGAAACTGTGTCAGTAAAGGCTGCAGCCAGTGGCCAGAAGTAGATGACATTGATATGGGATTTGTCTTTCCGATAATTACAGTTTTAAAGGCGATGATGATATTCGAGGTAGAAAGGAACGTAGCTGAAGCGGTCTACATCTTCGCTTGGCAACTTGCGAAAGTTACAGCCATGGCGAATGCGCACTGTTTGTCCTATCGTCTACCTGCCTGAGCCAAAAAATAAATGAATACAGCAGGTACAATTCTGTTTTATGGTGTTTGTTCATCGTCTTCGATTCGTTTACTGTTATTGAGTGAAAAAATAAACATGGCGAAGCGAGGGTGAGCCAATCTTTCTTTATACTGTTTGTGGTAGCTATTGCTCACGCATAGTACACTAATTCATCAAATACACCCACCCACAGTTGATAGTCTTATCCAAAAAAACATAACACACAACTTCGCTCCCTATTTTTTTCCTACGGCTTCAAAATAAAAAAGAAGATTACAAATTGAAGGTATCTTCATTTCTTTAATCAGATTTTATCTATGAAAATTAAGGATTTTGGATTGTATGTATTTAACCACTTTCTAATGTATCTATAATTGAATGTAAATTGAAATTTAAGTTTGAATTTTTATATTAGGTTTTAGTTTTTGAATGTAATTGAAAAAAGAAGATTACAAGTTGAAGTTTTAACCCAGACATACTGAGTTTGGAGCAGCTCAGAACTCAGTATGTAAGTACTTCTTTGTGATGAGATGTTGGTGGAGGATGAATGTGATCTTATTTTCAGTTTTAATTAGAAACTAGATAATAGTTGTCTCAGTTTTTTCGTTTGATTTAACAACTTTAAAGCTTCCAAAGGTGCTCTTGAAGGGTCTCATTGCAAAACTAGATATGAAAGCTGTCAGGTTATTTTTGCTCATGTGTATTTTGATACTAATGTTTTCACTGTAAAGATTCAAGCATTATGTTTATAGGTGTCAAATTATTATTGGTTGGTATTGATTTGAATGCTGAATTATGTTCGTTTTTTGGAATAGGTTGCCGAAAATGATTAAGGTGTGTTTGGAACGGCTTATTTTACCGGCTTACGGGCTTATTTGTATTCAAGTAAGTGTCGGGTTTTCAAATCAAAGAGACTGTCTCCTCTTGACAAGGAAAATCTGGTAACCGTAGATATCAAAAAAGTTAATACTGTTATTTATAACTGGAATGGGCACTAAGGTGGACAGTAATATGTATCAGATGCTGAATGAGGCGGCTGTGAAAGAAGTGTTAGATAAAATATTTGATAACTACACTAATTGGCGAACTTACGTAAAGGAAGAGAAAAAATGGAAAGAGATCTCCTTATGCTATTTGATATAAGTGAAGCTGCCAATGTTTGATTCCTTCCGGAATGATTATGCTACATATTCCATCATGTAAGTATTATACTTTTTTATATTCTGTTACAAAAATAAATTAAGATGCTTTAACTGCACCTGAGCTCAAAGTTCTATCAACTGATGGGAAAAGAATTGAATACCATAAAACATGTAGAGGAAGCTAAGCGAGCTAAAAGTTGTGGTAGTGGTGATGGTGCTTTGTATCTGAAACAAGTCATTTGCCTTCTTTTTGATGTTATCACCTCAGTACGCCTTAAAAGTTATTAACACTGAGTAGTATGTAAAAATCTTACCGATTAACCTAAATTTCACATTGTGAACATGCAGGTACATCTAGCAGAGGAAAGAAACATGGAAGTCTGGCAGCCATCGACTTTTTTGCTCGCTGTAGAACAATGATAATCTTTATGTTTCAAGAGGGTTGATGTTTTCTAGAGAGAGAAACTTAGAGAGAGAAGTGAAAGAAACTATGTGTTATAAAAGTAAGAAATGAAACAACCAACACCTCTTTCCATGGTGGAAAGAGGCTTATATACCCAAGTCCTTAATGGACTTGGGCCTCCGGCCCATGAACATGCTCATGGGTCGGGCTATTTAATAAATGTAACTTAAACACTACTACGAGTCTATAACTATATTGTTGGAGTGACCGAGACTTTCTTTATACGTAAAACGTATTTCCAACAATCTCCCCCAAAGGGAGGTCACTCCAAATTTACAAAGTCCTAATCTAGCATGTTAGATCTTGTTCTTGAGCTCGTAGTCCACTTTCTCTTTTGTTTCTTTCTTTTCCTTCCTTTTTGTGAATATGTGTTGAATAATATTAGCCTTTTGCTTGGAACACGTTCTTTTGGCCTTTCACGTACAGTCTTTATCTTCTTGTGATGTTCGTCTCTTCGTGACTTCATGTCCCACACACTTATCCTTTGTTGAATTCTTGAAAGTTTCAGAGTCGACACAGCGGAAGACTTTTAGATCATACTTTCTTGAATTTACAGAAGTATTTGATGCAGAAGGAATAAGTATGTGAGGACGTCTTCAACGGGTACACCGCAACGCCACCGTCTTCGAATGCAGCAACATAATAAGACACGAATAAAATGGCTTTGACATTTTATTCTAATTCGATAGTATTTTACCTCCGGTCGTTGAAGACCGTTGGACGATATTAGATATCGTACCCGTGACGAATAGTTTTAGTTAAGTAACTTCCTGACAGGATTTCGCGGGTAAACCCGTTCTCTTTTTTCGACCGTCCAAAGCTGACTGCGAACATAAAGAGTGAATCATTTGGATTAAAAATCCTTATGATTGAAGCCGTCAATTCATGAAACCTGGAACAAGTGAATTTCAATTATAAGATATTCACCATCGTTGCTTTCCAGTTGTCACAAACTTAATTCAAACATAATCTTGCTTGTCACCTACCAAGTGCTGTTTGATGTTAACACTAGAAGGATTTCCACTCGTCACTGTGAGCACTAAAGAGTGTCACTCTGAGTGTTCTGGCAATATCATACGATAATGCGTAGAGGCCTGGAACGAGTTTAAGTTCAATTAAGAATTAAACTACTGTTTCTTTCCAGTTTTCACAATATTGATTCTTAAAGAACCGCACGTGTCACCTACCATGAGCTTGTTTGATGTTGGCTCAGGCAGGATTTCCATCTTCATTGTAATACTTACGTATTACTCGAATGTTCTGGCAATATTACAAGAATACTGCGTAGGACTCATAAAGATCTCTTACTTTTCATAGTGTGTGAAGAAGCAAGGAATAAATGGAAAGTGTCCTAATGAGACTTTTGATGATCTCGTGGCACTAGACTCGATAGTGCGTTTTGATTTAGTGAGCGATGGTTGGAGAGGAGTGCCACCTATTCAATATCAGTCTATTCGGAGTGAATAAACTAATAGATAACGTGTTGATATCCGTGTGACTAAAACAAATATCTTTTGAGAGATATTTGAGTTAGCTGGGGAGGGTTGTGCATTGCATCACTGGGTCCATGATGTCTTTCTTCAATATCAAGAATCATTAAAAAAATGATCTCAATAGCATATGTATTGACCCTGTTTCTGCCTAAAGTTGTAAGGAGGGCTTCTTTCTTTACACCCTTTATCTTTACAATTCTTTTTCATTCTTCAACCCCTTCAATGCTTACCAATACGTCATCAATAGCACCTTGTTGTGATTGTTCCTGTACTAGCTTAAGTACTTGGTCTGCATTCATCTACGTTCACAATCATTCTCCATCTTTCCTAGGACTTCTAATTCTATCTAGGGAATTGTCCTTGGGAAGATTCCATCGGTCCTGATGAATCATTGGACTAATACCTATACCTACCACCCTTTTGTCAGCACATCCGTCGTGAATTAAGTGTGTTTTGGGTAAGTATTGTCACCATGAAAAATCCTTGAAAAATCACTTAAAGCACTTGTGATATTGTAATCAAAGTTTTTGTGCCTTAAGTGTTTTGATCATCAAAAACGCTCCCCCTTAACATGTGCATAACACATATTAAGTTGGTTTATCTTTTAAGCCTTTTTCATTGTTTAGCCAAATATCATTAAGTCTCCTTAATCCCATTTTCTCCCCTTTCCAAAATGTTAAACATCAATATTTTGGATATTAATGGATTAACCGGTCTTTTGGTAATAAAATGAAATTAGATATTGGCCAAAGAACATATTAATGCTCCTCCTCAAATTAATGAGGGTTAGTTGTAGTGTTTGAGTACGATATGTTTGAAAGATTTAGAATCTCGAGAGAAATTCTTGAAAGATATCATACTTTTACACCACAACATGCCACAAAAGCTGATTATACAAAAAGTAACATATTCACAATTATAGACATATGGAGTTGACCTGTTATAAGACGAACCATAATTAAATGGTTCGTTCCGTGAACCTATGGTGAGCTCCATATGGTCGTCCACCGACGAATCGTTCCACACTTCGTAGCAACCGGCGCTTCCTTAGAAGTTCCTCGATCTTCTTGGTCGCGCACTTTTCTCCTCTTTTGCATTGGCTTGTCCAGGTGTACTTGACTGCTAGAAGCGGTAGGTTGGCATTGAGAACCGTCAGATCATCTTGAACATGCTTGAGCGTACCATCACTAAATTTGTGCAGTTCGGAGAATTGCATATACTGCATGACGCTAGTCTCATTTGGATAAAAAATCCCTGCTTCCGGCGTTGTGGTCCCCATGTAAACCTTCTTGTTCTTATGGAAATTACTGAGTGGAGTTGTATGGTGACGTTCCAAGTTTAGCTGCTTATGATAGCTCTCCACTCCAAGTTGAAAGTCTTCCACCCGGTTTTGGATGACGATTTTCCTAGCATATTGACGAAAGTTGGAGCTCAATGCAATGACTATCTCAGGTGGTAAATGGTCGACTTTTTCCTGAGCCAATAACAACAGAAGATCTTCGATGTCTTCAAGTTGAAGGTACTGGAAATCACTTTCGTCAATTTGGTATTCTTTCTCATCAGTACGTTTGAACACGATTACATTCAAGTAATCATAGCCGAATACCGTCTGAGTGGTTGCTCCTTGAATGCTTTTGATTCTGTGAGCTGAGACAATAGAAGAACCTCTCTTTGGACGATGGAAGTGATTGTAAGCTAACCTTTTCTTTGGATTCTAGTGAGAGATGCCAAGTGATGCATACGTTTCATAAAACTTGAGCAATTCCTTTCTCCATAACGCATCAGGTACTTTATCTGTAATCCACGGTACATTCTCCAAGTTGATTGCCTTGATCATAGTGAGTGATGTGGCATACTTGTTCGCACCGTTTTCAAGGTACTCGGGATCATGAGATACAAAGTGTTCTATTGGGATAGTTGAAGAACCGGCGATGACTGTGGGTGTGAGAGGTCGTAACACTGGAGTCTGAATTCCCGTAGTTGTCGCTCTCATTGCCTTGGTAAGATCATTCAAGTGATATTCTGCTTCATTATGGCTGATCTTCAAAGTATCAAAGAAGTCCACATTTGCGGCTGCCATTTTGATAAGATCCGGAGTCATTGTTGGTTTCCCATGAGAATACCTTAGAAAGGCCGAGAAATCGATAGGATTGTTCAGGAATTGAGTCAGCTCCATTTCAGTTGCAGTGTCAAAAGGATGCTATGGTGCTGCATTTGTGAGCCAGAGTTGCTCCTGTACCGTGTCATCGATGAGCAGAGATTCAGCAAACATTGGTTCTGGCACATTTAAGTCTTTAACTTCCATATCAGTGATGTACTGATCTTCAAATGGTGTTGAAGGTTGTTCTTGTGTCACCGGTATATCGTCAGTTGGCATAGAGACTGGAATTTTGTCTTCTAGCATATGGTCTGCAGATTCATTGTGAGAATCAGTAGTAAACACTGGTTCAGTAGATATACCTGTGTCAATTTGCTGAGTTTCTGGTACAGCAGACTCCACTGTCTTTTCTGCGGTTTCAGCAATGCTTTCTCCAGCTTCCTC
The DNA here is from genome assembly GCA_025667525.1 of Glebionis coronaria. Taxonomy (NCBI): domain Eukaryota; kingdom Viridiplantae; phylum Streptophyta; class Magnoliopsida; order Asterales; family Asteraceae; genus Glebionis; species Glebionis coronaria. The sequence goes on along the minus strand of JANFOE010000480.1, from coordinate 808,446 downwards.
AATACCTTTCTCAGTTGCCTTATCACCTTCATCCTTGTTTGACTCTTCGGCATTAGTACCCGTTTCGTCATTCTTATCACCCTTGTTGGTTCCATTATCATTGTCAGCATCATCATCGTCATCCTCATCCTCATTTGTACCCTCGTCCTCCTCTTCATCTTCATCCTTATCCTTTGCTTCCTCATCCTCTTCTTCCTCCTCATCACCTTCCTTATCCTCTTTCTCATTTGGATCATTTTCACCATCATCCTCATCACCGTTATCCTCATTTTCTTCCTCCTCTAGTTCGTCTTCATTGTCAGACTCAGAGTCGGTAGTGTCTGCAGGTGTATCGTCAATAATTGCTTTGTTGAGATATTGCAGAACTTTTCGTTTGTTTTTCGATTTATGAGCCCCCATATTTAGCAGACGTGTCTGTAACAATGTCATTAGTTGAAGTGTAGATAAACCATTACTGACAAAAGTTGGTAGCTGCTGATCAACATATGACTTGACTTCCCGTCGAATGATCTTGGTCATCTTCTCATCAATTGACCCAAGAAAGGCAGCATTTTCTTTGTCACGAGCTTTCTTTTCTCCAAGAAATGATTTGTGTTGAGCTTTATGTTTAGACACTCTGTCGGATATTTTCTTAAGTGTAGGCTCATCAGGTTGCGGTTCCTTGAGAGGAGTGGTGATCCTTTCAGTCAGTGTAGCTATTTGTTTAGCTTGAGCCTCCAACTGTTGTTGAAGAGACTGGATCAGTGGATCATTGATTGTGAGGAATGGGTTGGAGGTGGATGATACTTGTTGTACTAATGATGGAGGTGTAACCATAACTGTTAAGGTGGTGGTGGATGATACATGTTGTTCAAGGATAGGTGATGGTGTAGATGCAGGGATTGGGGCGGTAGTTGATACAGGTTGTGCAGCTGTTGATTACGGTGTAGATTTAGTGGTTAGGGTGGTGGTTGATACCAGTTGTTCAACAGGTGCTGGTGTGATAGATGGTGTTATGACCTCACTGATTACCAGGGTGGATAATGGTGGAGTGGTGGTTGATGTAACAGTAGTTATAGGAACATCCACCATCTCTTCATTTGTCGATGGATCAGTGTTTGTAACCTCAATACCCTCCCCTTCCAAATTAAGATATTTCAAAACATCATCAGAGCCGGAAGTAGACTTACTTTGAAGTTGAGTCTCTCGTATGAGAGTTGCATGAGCATCGTCGTTTAGCACCATGTGAGTTGGTTCTGGTAAGGATGTGGTGATATTGGCGTCTCGATACATCAAACTTGTATCTGTGTTTGCAATGCTACCACCCTCTTCACTCTGCTCACGACTTTCAATGTGGAAGTTATCAGCATCTTCATAAGCATCTTCATCGGTAGGATCTTCATAAAATGCCATGTCAACATCAAGATTGCCAAATTCTTCTAAGTCCTCAAACAGTCTTGAGCCTGAACCTGTGGAAGTTGTAAAAGCTTCCTGTCTGCTTTGTTGAAGAATGATACGCAGTCGTTTGGCTTCAGAGATGTTTTGTTGAGCAGGTTCATCTTAAGCAACACTTGCTTCTTTACCTTTAGTCTGCTTTGCTTTCTTTGGCCTTTGGAGTGGTACTTCTTCCTGTTCTTCCTCAGTATGGATCATCTCAGCTTCTTCAGCATCTTCATCAACTAAATGCTCTTTCCCTGTGCCTTTATCTTTTGATGAAACAGTCGATTGTCGCTTGGAAATTCTTTTCTTTTGTTTACCTTTTTGCGTCTCTGATTGTTTCTCGGAGGGATATGCATTTGCTCGTTTGAACTGTGCTTCAATATCTTGTAGCATCTCTCTGTAGTGATCACTTTCCCTGATTCCTTCTTTCATCATGATTTCTGGCACTGGAGCTGGTCTGAGTTTATACTTTGTGAATTGATTATCCGCAGTGATAGTGTCTAACACATCGTCACTATCTTGAGTATGATAGAAGAAATTCCCACGAGGATCAATATCTGGGTCACTCTTCATGAAGAAATTGATGATTAGTTTTGTGAACCTTGGAAATGGGAGATGCACAGATTTCCTCTTGGAACTTGTGAATTGATGACAGAATTCCTCCTAAAGTTGTAGTGCCTAGTCCACTTTAGATCCAGTATAGAGACCCCAAAAGATAATTGCCTGAGAGGGTCGCATTGCGTCTGATCTGCGAATCTTGGACGTAAGGCATTTTACTAAGGTAGTGACAATTACTTTCCAAGGTTGCCCAATATGTGACGTGTTAAATTGAGAAAGAAAACTAATTTCACCCTCATAATTCAATTCTCGGATTACTCGAAGCAATTCTTCTGAATCTGGGTCAGGCACAAAGTGTTCCCCTTTTACTAACTTAGGAAGCTTGAATAGTTGCCTAAATTGACGCAAGTCAAGTGTCAAGTCTTTGTTGTTTAGAGTAAAAGAGATAATCTTCTTTGATAATTGCTTTGCTAGTGTGATTGAGGCTGTTGCCCAAAATTCGTACATGTATACTTCAGGGACTGATGTAGTGACACGTAATGCATCCTTTATTGGTGAACAATCTAGGATATCTGTTGCAATTTTGAATGCCGCCAAAGAAGGATCGAAATCGTCTTTCAGACGAAACTTTTTCGGTGCATGTTGCATTCTAGCATTAAGTGGAACAAGGATAAGATCTAGTCGTTTTTGTTCTTCTTCGGTTATCGACATTTTCCTGCTTTTAGATAAACACAAGCACACTTGATATATACACATATATATATCTCATAAACTCTGTAAATCCTAAGCATTGGAAATAAATCACAATAAATGTCACCACATATGATTGAGTACAAAATACAAGCATAGTTCATATGGACTAAGTTCATACATTCAGAATCACACCTAGAATTGAAAGATATGCCACAGACAATTTTATTCTAAAGAGATAACGACCTAGCATTAGTTCTTTGAGTATTTGGATTTCTTGGTTGTCATAACCAGAACCTCAGTAGGTCTAGGGTTAATTTCAACCACAACCTCAGTAGGCTTTGGTTTAGTTTCAACTACAACTTCAGTAGGCTTTGGTTTAGTTTCAACCTCTACTTCAGTAATTTTTAAATTCTCCACAACCCAGATTTCAGTAGGCTTGAACACAGGGTTAGACAACGATGAAACTTTGTCTTCCATGGCCTGGATAAAAAACACAAGACATTGAATAAGTAATTTGTATCTCTTTTGTTTACAGAATTGTCAACTTATTAAATAAGATGAACTTCTATAATAAGAAACCATTCAAGTATTCTTATGAGATAAAATTATTTAATTTCAATATAACTTGGTTTCGTTTTAATGGCCCTAGATTACTAAAAGCCTAATAAAGTGGGAGTGCTGTCTAGGTCGAATTCATTCGATAGTCTTTGGCATGTGCACAATTCTTAGAGTCTATTACAAGCCTAACAAGAGTTACAATGTAAACCCTTATCGTAATATAAAAATCATACAAGGCAAAGGTATTGCAAAACTAAGTCCATTGTAGTGCTTAACATATCTTAACAAACTTGTTATTTTTCTGTCCATCGTAACAATGCATCGCATTGAACCCATCGCATTGCACCCATCGCATTGCACCCATCGTATTGTACCCATCGTAGTGTACCCATCGTATTGTACCCATCGTATTGTACCCATCGTATTGTACCCATCGTATTGTACCCATCGTATTGTACCCATCGCATTGCACCCATCGCATTGCACCCATCGCATTGCACCCATCGCATTGCACCCATCGCACTGGACCCATCGCATTGGACCCATCACAACAGACCCATCGCAACGGACCCATCGCAATGGACCCATCGCAATGGACCCATCGCAACGGACCAATCGCAACGTGTCCATCGCAACAAGCCATCACAATGGTCGCATCGCAACAGGCCCATCGTAATGGTGCCATCGCAGTGAGTACATCGTAGTTATGCCATTGCAATCAATGCGATGAGAAGCGATCGTAGTCATGGATCGTATTCTTGGCGATAGAACTTAGGCAAATCTTAAGAGTGCGATTACAGAACAAAGAAGCTGTTATAGGCCAAACTGGGTAAAACTAATGTTAATCTAGGCAAGATGAACAGATTCGACCTCTTAAAACTCAGTTTTATCAAGAATCTATAAACCCTAAATTAGCTCAGATTCGATGGATACATGTTGGAGTTTATGAAAGGAGTATGATATAATCATCTAAAAACATAAGCACTGATACAAATAATTATACCTAGATCAGATAATATGAGAAGCACAAATGAATGGATGTTTGAAGCTCTAACAATGGCGGTTGGAGTGTTAATTTTTGTGTGTAAGAGTTATGACCAAGAGACGAAAGGGGGGGGGGTATATTTGACTTTGGTCAAACCAAGTTGCAAGAAATTGCAACTTGGTCCCCCTTGTTACAAATGTGCAATGTTTTTCCACCAAGGATTAAGATGTTAAATAAACACATGTAAAAACACGTGAACTAACCAACACCTAAACCCGTAACGTCTTAACTTTGAAAACCATCACGAAAACAAACTCCTAATGCTTAATTGCAAACAATCTATACCTCAAACCACAGAAAGCACACAAAGCATATAATGATAAGAATGGTTGGTTTATATTTTCTGAAAACCCTTTTGAAGATGAATTTAAATTCCAAAAGCAATATAATATTTTCTCCCCCTTAAAGGTAGACCCGTTTTCTATTTAAAGAGCTGTAGTCATTGTTTTTAAAAGAACAAATATCCATGAAGACTTTTTCCGGTTTAGTGATTTGTTGGAACGATTCTGGTGGCAATAAGATTTCTCTTATTTTGACAAAATAAGTGCACTGATACGTACACTAATTTGTGTTAGACCAAGTTATAAAGTAAACTTAGTCCCTTACAAGGTTTTAAAGTAAACCTTGCCCGAGAAAATTAATTCCCGTTGTGAGCCAACGTTTTCAAAAGAAATACGTGACTTTAATACGAAAAGCGGGTTGCAGTCTGAAATAACTACAAGCCATAATGGGCATGTTTTGAAAACATGTATAACTTTTATACTGACTCTATTTATGGCGCCGTGTCAATTTTAATCGACATTTCTAAGGCCGTAAATATTACCGTACTAAAAGACATGCCTGTTTTGAAAATGAAAATATTTTTTTTGTATTTTCTTTATTTTATATTTTTTTATAGATTTTGTGTGTTTTATATTTTTTATGGTTTTTCTATGTTTTATATTTTTGTATTTTTCTTTTGGTGGTTTAAATATATACGATAATATACAAGATCACGATCAAAGGATACTCTAGAATAGTTTACCACCACTATTCTTCTGCCAACTCCTTAAGTGTCGTTGGGGAGAATGATTTCATGCCTAGCTTTTCGATCAAAAACTCGATACGTCCTCGATCTAAGGCCTTTGTGAATATATCTGCCAGCTGATACTCAGTGTTGACGAAGTACAGTTCGATCACTCCATTTTCCACTTGCTCTTTGATGAAGTGGTAGTGTATGTCAATGTGCTTCGCCCGGGAATGTTGAACATAGTTGCAACACAAAGCAATTACACTTTTGTTATCATAGTACATCGGGATTTTGTTGAATCCAAGATCGTAGTCAGTTAATTGTGATCTCATCCAAAGAACTTGAGCACAACAACCGGACATAGCAATGTATTCAGCCTCTGTACTTGATATCACAACGCTTTTCTGCCTTTTTGATGCCCAACTAACAAGTCTATCTCCAAGAAGTTGCACACTGACAGAAGTGCTACGTCTAGTATCTTGACACCCAGCATAATCCGCATCTGCATATGAAATTAGTGCAATAGAAGAATCCTTCGGATACCACAGACCACGATTAAGTGTTGCTTTAAGATATCGAAAGATCCTTTTCACAACATGTAAGTGCTTTTCGGTAGGCCGAGCCTAATACCGGGCACACATGCATATAGCAAATTGCAAATCAGGCCTGCTAGTAGTCAGATAGAGAAGGGTGCCGATCATTCCACGGTAAAGTTTAGGATCGACAGCTATCCCTTCCTTATCTTCATCTAACTTGGATCTCTCCACCATTGGAGTATCCACGGGGTCACATTTTTCAAAATGATACTTCTTTAATGATTAAAGAGAAAATTTTGATTGATTAATGAAGATCCCTCTGGGATTCTGAGAAATTTGTAACCCTAAGAAAAATGAAATTTTTCCCATCATCGACATCTTAAAACGTATGGACATAATTTTCTCAAAATGATCTGACAATCGTTATTAGTAGCAGCAAATATTATATCATCAACATAAATTTGTACCAGTATCATGTCGTTGTCCTCCTTGAGAATAAATAATGTTGGGTCCAATTTGCCTTTGTAGAAGACTTTCGAGATGAGATATGACGATAGGAGATCGTACTACGCGCGTGGAGCTTGTTTCAACCCATAAAGAGCCTTCTTGAGCTTGTACATGTGATTAGGATACTCCGAGTTGACGAATCCATTCGGCTGGCTTACGTAGACATCCTCCCTTAATTCACCATTTAGAAATGCCGTCTTAACATCCATTTGGTAGTCGATCATGTTCATACGAGCAGCATAAGCAAGGAATAGTCTAATTGCCTCCAATCGTGCCACAGGAGCAAAGGATTCTTCAAAGTCAATACCCAAAGCTTGTTTGTAACCTCTAGCAACCAATCTAGCTTTGTTCTTCAGCACTCCACCTAACTCATCGAGTTTAACCTTATATACCCACAACAATGTAAGGATTTCAACGTTGCCAGGTAAAGGAACTAATTCCCACACTTCAAGACGTTGAAATTCATTAAGTTCCTCTTGCATGGCTTCAATCCAAGATGATTTGGTCATGGCTTGTTGCCAGTTTTTAGGTTCAGTGTCGGAAAGAAATGCATCAAAATAGCAATATAATGCATGTTCTTGGAGTTGGTGGCGTGTTAAGACTGGTCGATCGATGTCACCAATAATATTGCGGATTGGGTGATCCTTTCTCCATTTTGTGTTGTGAGTTTCAATCCGTGGTGGTCGGGAGTGAACGATTGTAGGAGCTTCCTCTCAGGTAGATGCACCGTTAGGGTCTTCAGGTATCTGTGAACCAAAGAAAGGAAGCTCTTGTAAGTGAGCAATTTCCAAATCGTGATCATAGGAATCCTCTTCAACATCATTAGGAACGAGTGGGGGTGATGATTCAAGTGTAGTTTATGAATTGGTGGGGGAAGGAACATCTGGTTCAAGAGTAATGGTAGATGTCTCAGACTGATTTCCATTATCTTGAGCAACAACTTTGGGAAACGGAGCTACTGCTGCAGGTGCTGGAGAATCATTACTAGGTGGATCAAAGAATTCATCAAACATAGGTTGAAATAACTCATCCCACTCGGACCTTGTAGGTGGTATAAATGATGGAGAAGTAGGATTGTTGGGATTTAATCTGGAACTGATTGTACCGGTTCCCATCTCATGGAATGCGGGCTCAGAGCTGTGTTGCTCAGAAGCCATCGCTGTCAGCTCATCAAAATCGGTATCCAAAGTTTCTACTATCTTTCCATGACGTCGGTTATAAATTCGGTAAGCTTTCTTTGTAGGCGAATAACCAATGAAAATTCCAATATCGGCCTTCGGTTGAAGTTTGCCCAAATTCTCACTGTTTGTATTTGGATAACACAGTGCACCAAACACATGAAGAAATGAAATATCAGGTTTGTGTCCATGAAGTAGCTCATATGGAGTTTTACCATGACGTTTACGAATGATAGAGCAGTTTTGGGTATAACATGCGGTTGCCACTGCTTCAGCCCATAAGAATAAAGGAGCGTTCTCATAAATCAACATAGTTCTAGAAGCTTCCATAAGTGTACGATTACGTCAATCTACGACACCGTTTTGTTGTGGAGCGCGGGCAACATAAGTTTCATGTGAAATACCTACGTTTTCATAATAGTCTCGTAGAGTTTGATTAACGAACTCAGTTCCATTATCAGTGCGAATGCGGCGAACAGTAGCATTAAGACGTACTTGGATCATCTTTACGAAAGTAATAATATACTCTGGTGCTTGATCCTTGGATGCTAAAAATTTTACCCATGTAAACCTTGAGAAATCATCCACCATGACGAGGATGTATTTTCTACCATTCGCACTAGCCGTATGCATTGGCCCGCAAAGATCCATGTGCAAAAGATACAGTGGTTCTTGGTTGGTGTCTTCAGCTTTAAGTTTGTATGATTTCTTGGTGCTTTTCCCCAAAGAACCACGTGGAACATAAATGATCCTTGTCGAACTTAACTTTTGGAAGACCACGAACAAGTTCGTTTTTAGCCAAATGGTTAATAGCATCAAAGTAAAGATGAGATAACCGGCGATGCCACAACCATGAATTGGTCTTAGATGCTTTGGAGAGCAGGCAAACAGGAGAGGCGGCCATCATGTTTTGAATAGACAATGTGTAGAGATTATCCCCTCGAGAACCCTTTAACAAATCATTTCCTGCAAGATCGCGAATAAAGCAAGTATGTTGTCAAAAGGCCACTTCATGGTTTGAATCACAAAAATGTCCCACTGAAAATAGATTATGACCAAGTCCCTCCACATAATAAACCTTTGAAATCGTAACATTCCCAATTTGGTATTCACCATAACCCATGATCTTCGCAATATGGTCGTTGCCTAATTTAACCGTTCCTAGAAACTTGCTGACGAAATTTCTGAGCATCGAGCGATCTCCGGTCATATGCTTTGAGCATCCAGAGTCCAAGTACCAGAGGATGATTTGGACCACCTGAAAATATCACCAGACAAGGACGATGTATCGGAATCTAGTAGTTCCTCTATGTTAGCAGGTACATATATAATTATCTTAGATTTGCTAACAGAAGAATTCTTAGGTTTCCAAACTTGCTTCCTAAATGCCGGCTTAGATTCTAGTTGTCTAAGATCCTGAGGTACTTCTTCACTGGTAGGCACAATAGTGGGGGCAGACCTAGTTAAAGGGCGCTTTTTCCATTTCTTAGTGCTAGTGTTCCTATTTAAAGGACGCTGAGACCTAACTACCGTGGATGTGATCCTAGTTAAAGGGCACTTAGTTCATTAGCTGTAAAGGTCCTACCAGTGGGTTTCCATTGCCAACCAACTTGGGTGAATTTCTTCCCCGTTGGAATCCCATCAAGGTTGTTCCTAATAGCATACATTTCATTCACGTGATCAACAAGGCATAAATCATGACGCTGAGAAAACATGCATTCATTACAATTCCAACATCGCAAATTCGAATTCACATGTTTCTTAGGCTTCTACACAGAAGCAGATCCTTTTGTCTTAGATACATGATTCTTTTTATTTGAAACTGAAATAACATTCCTAGGATGAACTTCTACTTTCTTCTTGGCAGTCCTACTAGTGGAAGGCTTGATCTTATCTTTCTTGTCTTGAGATCCTTTAGTCTTACTAGACATAATTACTCATGTAGAAGCCATGGGAACATTAGTGACAGATTTTGATGTAGCCTTGATGGGTGTGTTTAAAATAGGACTAGATCTTGGATTCTTATTGAATGGAGTAATGGCAATGGTGGGGGTTTGCCGTTTCGAGGGTACATATATCGGTTGCCCAATGTACTCTAAGTTTGCTAAACAATCCTGAACGCGATCCACATATAAGAAAAGCTCATATAGAAGATGACATATGGGATCTAGTGCACGCATGTCATCAACGATCTCTCTAGCAAGATCAACATGTTCTAAGGCATTTTTCATGTATGTGGAAAACTTAGTTGGACTATTCTTAAATTTTGGATCCCGATATAGCACACGTGGGTTGGGTTTGGGAGCACTAGAGGTCGCGGCAGAGATGGTGGCTGGATTATCAACAACTTCTTGTCCTTTGAGTTGAAGTATCTCCTTTAATTCAGCCAAAACCATATTTTTGTCTATGAGTTGAATGTTTAAGTCAGAGATTTCCTCGTACTTATGGTTCAATTGTTCAACGAGTGACTTTTGCTTTGCCGCATTAAAAGCGAAGCGTTCTTCTAATGAACCATAAATATCTGAGAAACCCTGCTTTACTTTATCAAGATCCCCTATCATAGAAGTAATTCTATCTTCTAGGGCATGGTTCTTAATCTCTGCAGCCTCTAGTTCCAATTTCTCTGCTACTGATTCTCTCTTAAGTCTCATAATTTCTTCCTCTAATGCCTGAACTACCTGAATCATCTTGTCACTTGTCTCAACGGAGTTTTCACACTCATTTGTTTTTGAAAGTGTTTCATTTTTAGATTGATTTTCAATTTCAAGAGATATACAATGTTGTTGAAGCTCATTAAAACATTTTGAAAGTGTGTTATAAGAATCTTGAAGCTCTAAAAATTCAGCATTAGATTCATGACAAGAATGATTATCTACATTAATCACAGGCGCAACAATATTCACAGACATAACATGCACATCATCACAGTTATTCACAGTAGTAGATGAAATCTCATGAGCATATTTAAGAGTAACAACTTGCATCACTTCGAGAGACACTATATGTTCTAAGAATCGGTCATATTCGGATAAAATATTTTCATTTTCAATTAAATGTTGTTCATAAGCATCATCCATTTCATAGAAAACTTTTTAAACTTCACCAATTTCAAAATTTAGATTTCCCGATAGATTATGGACTCCATTTTTAATATGGTTTACAAACGGAACGATCTCTTTCTCAAACACCGTTTTCATGTGTTCGAAAGCCCATTCTCCAGCGGTTAGAGCCGTTGAAGTTGTACATTCCAGGATGACCTTGTCAAGCTCGGTAAGGTATCGCTCAATCTCTTCCAAGCTGAGCTTTACCATACTTACCGGTGGAAGATTCTTAGGAATTTCCTTCGGTTCGTCCGAGTTAACGAGTGTAGGAATTATACTAAGGCATTCTCTAGTAGGCATGAAAGTGGATGTTTGGATAGTTTTCTTTTGCATATTAAATCGAGTTCTAAGATCTATCTTAGAATTTGCATTCATTCGAGCATAGTCATATTCAGGATATGTAGTAAGTAGTTTTAACCGATTCTCTTCATATAGTGTCATGCTCTCAGATTCATTTACAAACACAATCGCATCTTATACCAATCCTAACTTAGTTGCATCATAAATTCGTAGGTTGTGGTGAAATGCTTGCTTTGCATACCCCGGGTTAGGTGGTAGGTCTATTAGACGCGATAGATTGAACTCTTGAAATGAAGAATGAAACAAGTGTACTAAATGCGAAGCAAAGTATAATTTTAAAAGCAAAATTTCAGTCTTTTTAACTCTCTCAGACGCCTTAATTTCCGTTTTAACTCTTTTAGACTCGAGTATTTCGAAATCCGTTTGTAGTTTTTGAAAATTATTAACGACTTACTCTTTTTCTTTAAGTTCTTTCGAAAGATTTGCTCTTAAACTCTCAATTTCTAGCAGATTATCTGTAGGATATGTAAATCTTGCTTATGTTTTAGAGAGAGAAAGAGATAGAAAGATGGTGGGTTACACATAATTCTAGAGAGAGAAACTTAATAAGAACTATGTGAAAAATGATTAACCACACACCCTCTCCATCTAAGGAGAGGGTTTATATACCCAAGCCTTGTAATGGGCTTGGGCTTACACGTTTGGGCCGGCCTACACATGTTGTAGGCTAGGCTTGGACTTGTTTGATAAATAAAGAAGGTTAACTAAACTACGAGCTATTACATGGACTATTGTTGGAGTGACCGATCCTTCTTAATACGAAAAATGTATTTCCAACAATCTCCCCGTAAGGGAGGTCACTCCAAACAAGGGCGTTACCCAAGTTACAATAACCTAGCATACTAAGATTGTCTTGAGCTCGTAGTCTTCGTCTTTCTTTTTCTTTTTCTTTTCTGGTGAACATGCTGATGTGATCTTTGATATCAATCTTTGAGCATTAATCTCTTGCCTTGATCTCGTGCATCCATCACTTGTGATCTTCTCCTCTTCGTGACCTCACGTCCCACATACTTATACCTTAGTAATTCTTGAAAGCTTCAGAGTTCAATACAGCGGAAGACTTAACTTTTAGGCTTTCTTGAATTAGATGAGATATTAAGTAAATAAAGTATAAGCATGCGGGGACGACTTCTTCTTGGATTCCGCAACGCCATCGTCTTCAAATGCCGCAACATAAGTAGACACGAACAAAATGGATTTGAACATTTCATTCTAATTCGGTAGCGTTTTACCTCCAGTCGGTGAAGACCGTTGGACGATATTAGATATCGTACCCGTGACGGATAGTTTCAATTAAGTAACTTCCTGACAGGATTTCGCGGGTAAACCCGTTCTCTTTATTCGACCGTCCGAAGCTGACTGCGAACATAAAGAGTGAATCATTTGGATAATAATATCCGCATGATTTGAAGCCGTCAATTCATGATCCTGGAACAAGTGAAATTCAATTAAGAACCGCACCATCGTTGCTTTCCAGTTGTCACGAGCTTGATTCGTATAGAATCTTGCAAGTTACCTACCAAGTGCTGTTTGAGGTTAACACTAGAAGGATTTCCACTCATCACTGTGAACACTAAGGTATCACTCTGAGTGTTCTGGCAAGATCACTAAGATATTACGTAGAGGCCTGGAACGTGTTTAAGTTCAGTTAAGATGTAAACCAATGTTGCTTTCCAGTTATCACAAGCTTGATTCATAAAGAATCGCACAAGTCACATACCATGAGCTTTTTGATATTCGCTCAAGAAGGATTTCCATCTTCATTGTAAACACTTTCGTATTACTCGGATGTTCAGGTAAGATCATGAAGATTTTGCGTAGGACTCTTAAAATCTTTCTTACTTTTCACAGTGTGTGAAGAAGCAAGGAAATATGAAAGTGTGTCCTAATGAGATATTTGATGATCTCAAATGGCTCTAGACTCGATCGTGCATTTTGGATTTTAGTGATCGGAGGCTGGAGAGGAGTGCCACCTTTTCAATACCAATTTATTCAGAGTGAATAAATCAATAGATAACATGTTGATCTCCGTGTGATTAAAACAAATATCTTTTGAGAGATATCTGAGTCAGCTGGGATGGGTTGTGCATTGCATCACTGGGTCCATGATGTCTGTCTTCAATATCGAGAATCATTAAAATGATCTCAATAGCATATGTGTTGACCCGGTTTCTGCCTAAAGTTGTAAGGAGGGCTTCTTTATTTACACCCTTTATCTTTACAATTATTTTTCATTCTTCAACCCCTTCAATGCTTACCAATACGTCATAACTAGCACCTTGTTGTGATTGTTCTAGTGCTAACTTAAGTACTTGGTCGGCATTCAGCTACGTTCACATCTTTCTCCAACTTTCCTAAGGACGACTATTTCTAGCTATGGAATGTCCTTGGGAATATTCCTCCGGTTCTGGAAGAATCATTGGACTTAGCCTATCCTACCATCCTTATGTCACCACAATCTTCATCTTCGTGAAATAAATGGGTTTAGGGTAATATATGTCACCATGAAAATCCATTTTGGTATGCAAATCCGTTTTGCTCCCCCTTAACATATGCCACAATATTCGAAAACATTTCGCATATGTTGGGATGAGCCAGCACGTTAAGTCAAACCATTTTTGATAATTTCCCATATTAAATCGCATTTTCTCCCCCATATTAAAAATATTAACCCAATCGATGTTTTTAATATCAATTGATTTAATGAAGTTTTAACAAAGGTTTCGGGAAGAAAAATGCAAGTCCGTTTTATCTTCATGATACCAAATATATGAGATATGATACCGGTTTGTAACATGATCACATATTCACCATATTAAAAAGAATTGACAAGGTTGGACCTGATAGATGAGAACATCATATGATAAGATCAAATGGTTCTTGTCAGCATATGTTGGTCGCCTCGTCATGTCTGAAGTCATCTCTTGACACCACATGTACGATTGGTATTGTTGTCTTGACACCAGTTAGTGAGCTTGGCACGTTCGGCATCGAAGATTCTGAATGCTTGACAATTGCTCCCCCTCAATTGTTGACCCGTGTTCTATTGAAAGAGCTGTAGTCATCGTTTGAGTAGTCGCATCGTCGAGTATGTAGATACCAATTGTAGATTGCTATGGTTGTAGAGATGATAGCTTCATAAAAACAAGACTTCTCTTGTTTTAACAAATAAATGCACTGAAACGTACATAAATTTGTGTTAGACCAAGTTATAAAGTAAACTTGATCCCTTACAAGGTTTTAAAGTAAACCTTGCCCGAGAAAATTAATTCCCGTTGTGAGCCAAAGCTTTCATAAGAAATACTTGACTTTAATATGAAAACCGGGTTGCAGTCAGAAATAACTACAAGCCATTTAGGCATGTTTTATGAAATATTTAAAACTTTTGTACGAACTCTATTTATGGCGCCGTGTCGATATTAATCAACATTTCTAAGGCCGTAAATATTATCGTACCAAAAGACATGCCTTTGAAAAATAAAGTAAAAATATTTTTGTATTTTTCTAGATTTTTCAATTTTTATGGTTTTTATATGGTTTTATATTTTTGTATTTTGCTTTTGTGGATAAAGATATAAAAAATATATACAAATGATCACCAAGGATACAGAGAATAGCTTACCATCTCCTTGATGAAATGGTAGCGAATGTCGATATGCTTCGACCGGGAGAATTGAACATTGTTGCAGCATAAGGCAATTGCACTCTTGTTGTCATAGTACATCGGAATTTTGTTGAAACCTAGACCATAGTCGGTTAATTGTGATCTCATCCAAAGAATTTGAGCACAGCAACCGGACATAGCTATGTATTCTGCTTCCGTACTTGAAATTGCAGCGCTTTTCTGCCTTTTCGATGCCCAACTGATTAATTGATCTCCTAGTAGTTGCAATGTTCCACTCGTGCTACGCCTTGTATCTTGACAACCCGCGTGATCCGCATCTCCATATGCCATTAGTGCAATAGAAGAGTCCTTCGAATACCAAAGTCCCCGATTAATGGTTCCTTTAAGATATCGAAAGATCCTTTTAACAGTAGCTAAGTGTAACTCAGTAGGCCTAGTTTGATACCTAGCACACATACATATAGCAAACTGAAGATCAGGTCGAATGGCTGTGATATACAGAAGAGTACCGATCATTCCACGATAAAGTGTCGGATCAACGGCAACTCCATGTGGATCTGCATCAAGCTTAGATTTTTCCACCATTGGAGTATCCACAGGGTCGCAAGATTCCATCTTATATTTCTTTAGCGATTCAAGGGCATACTTGGATTGATTGATAAAGATGCCTCTGGGACTCTGAGATATTTGAAGACCTAAGAAGAATGATACCTTGCCCATCATTGACATCTTAAACTTGGAAGACATGAGTGTCCCAAACTCGTCGGATAAGGTTTGGGTCGAGGCTGCAAATATAATATCATCAACATATATTTGTACCATAATCATATCTTTACCTCATTTCTGAATGAACAGCGTGGGATCCACCTTGCCTTTAGTGAAGCCTTGCGTATTGAGGAAATGTGACAATAGATCGTACCATGCGCGTGGAGCTTGCTTCAACCCATAGAGAGCCTTCTTAAGCTTGTACACATGATTAGGATAATTAGGATTCACAAAACCATCCGGCTGTTGAACATAGACTTCTTCCTTGATTTCACCATTAAGAAATGTCGTCTTCACATCCATCTGACAGACAATCATATTCATATGGGCTGCATAAGCGAGGAATAGTCTAATAGTTTCCAAACGGGAAACAGGTGCAAAGGATTCCATAAAGTCGACGCCCAATAATTGCTTGTATCCACGAGCTACTAGTCGAGCTTTGTTCTTCAATATTCCGCCTAACTCATCGAGTTTCACCTTGTAAACCCATTTCAAAGTGAGTAACTACACTTGATCCGGGCATGGGACAAGTTCCCAAACTTCAAGACGTATGAATTCATTAAGTTCTTCTTGCATAACTTCTATCCAACAGGATTGAGTAAAAGCATGTTGCCATGTCTTAGGTTCAACTTCAGTGAGAAAAGCATCAAAATGACAAAACATTGCATTTTCTTGTAACTGACTTCGTGTGGATACCGGACGATTAGGGTCACCAATAATAGAATCTATAGGATGATCCTTTGTCCACTTGCTGTCATGTTCAGGAATCCGTGGATTGGAGTAAACTGTAGTTGGAGCTTCCTCTGAGGTGGACGACCTGGCTTGATTAGGGTCGGGAATAGGTACACCAAAGAATTGAAGTTCACGCATTTGAGCGAATTCCAAACATGTGTTGGTTGAGAATTACTTGTTGATGGTATATCTTGACCAATTGTAGGTGCAGACGTATCTGATTGCGCTTCGGTTGCTGGAGCGACAACTTCGGTTACCGAAGCTATTACCTCAGGTTCTGGAGAAATAATAGTTGGAGGAGTAAAGAATTCATCAAAGAACGGTTGAAACAACGTATCCCATTCAGTCCTAGAAGGTGGTGTAAATGATGATGAAGTAGGGTTGTTTGGGACAAGACCATAACTAATGTTACTGGGTCCTATTTCATGAAGTGCGGGTTCAGAGCTGCTTTGCTCAGAAGCCATTGCTGTCAGCTCATCAAAATCAGCATTCATAGTTTCAAGGATCTTGCGAGAGTTACGGTTGTAGATTCGGTATGCCTTCTTTGCGGGGGCGTAACCAATGAAAATACCAATATCAGCCTTTGGTTGAAGTTTTCCCAAATTGTCACCATCATTATTTGGATAACAAAGAGAACCAAATACATGAAGATATGATAAATCTGGTACTTTTCCATGGAGAAGCTCATAAGGTGTTTTACCATGACGTTTACGAATTAGTGACCGGTTTTGGGTGTACACTGCTGTAGATACTGCTTCTGCCCATATAAACAATGGAGCCTTTGCGTAAATTAACATCGTTCGAGCAGCTTCCATAAGTGTGCAATTTCGCCTTTCAACGACACCGTTTTGTTGTGGAGTGCGTGCAACGGATGTTTCATGAGATAAGCCAACTTCTTCATAATAATCACGCAAGATTTGATTCACAAATTCGGTTCCATTATCTGTACGAATGCGTCGGACAGTAGTGTTGAGACGCACTTGAATCATCTTGAGAAATCCGATGATGAATTTAGGTGCCTCATTTTTTGCTTTAAGAAATTTCACCCATGTAAACCGAGAGTAATCATCGACTATGACGAGGATGTACTTTTTGCCACTAAGACTTTCAACACGCATTGGTCCACAAAGATCCATATGCAACAGATAAAGTTTCTCTTGGTTGGTGTCTTCCGTCTTGGGTTTGTATGATTTCTTATTACTTTTCCCCATTGTACACGCGGAACACAAATGATCCTTGTGAAATGATAGTTTAGGAAGACCACGAACAAGTTCGTTTTTCGCCAAGTGATTAATAGCGTCAAAGTTAAGATGAGATAACCGTCGATGCCATAACCATGACTTAGTCTTCGATGCTTTGGAGAGAAGACATACGGGAGAAGCGGCCATCATGTCTTGTAGAGACAAAGTATACAAATTATTCCCTCGAGTACCTTTCAATAAATCAACCCCTTCCAAATTACGAATGAAGCAGGTATGCTCTCGAAAAGCAACTTCTAGGTTTGCATCACAAAATTGTCCCATAGAAAATAAGTTGTGACCAAGACCTTCCATGTAATACACTCTTGAAATTATAACATTCCCAATATGATATTCACCGTAACCCATTATCTTTGCAATATGATCATTTCCAAATCGAACCGTACCAAGAAACTTGCTGACGAAATTTCTGAGCTGAGAGCGATCTCCGGTCATATGCTTGGAGCAACCAGAGTCCAAATACCAGAGAACAATTTGGACCACCTGTTTTCAACAACAACAGTAGACAATGCATTGGAAACTATTGGTTCCAGAGTGTTAGCAGATACAGATATAGAATTATCAGAATTGCTAACATTTTTGAGACCCTTAGATTGCCTGCGTTTTCTAATGTGAGTTTTAGCACTAACATGTTTTACGGTTCCAACTTTCTTAGGTTTTGGATTATTCGCTGGCACTACAGTGGGAGTAGACCTATTTAAAGGGCACTTGGTTCCTACAGTAGTGTCGGTGTTCCTAGTTAAAGGACACACTTGTGTTTTGGTAGCCTTGGTACTCCTAGTTAAAGGGCATGCTTTCTTCGCTGTAGTGGGAGTGATCCTAGTTAAAGGGCACATATTTCCTACTATAGTGAAAGTTCTACCGGTGGGGCGCCACATCCAACCAACTTGGGTTAACACCTTCCCAGTCGGTTTCCATTCTAATCCATTTTTCCGGGCATACATCATTCACATGGTCAATAAGGCAAGAATCATGACGACTAGAAAACATACATTCATTGCAATTCCAACATTTCAAATTAGAATTCACAGTAGGCTTAGAATGCTGTGCAGAGCCTTTAGGTTTAGCTACATGATTCTTTTTATTCAAAACAGAAATAACATTCCTAGGATGGGCTTCTACTTTCTTCTTCACTTGACTACTAGATGGGGGCAAGATCCTATCATTCTTCTTGTTTCTTTTAAGCTTAGATCTTTGAGCCTTAGTAGTGGTGCTTACTCCTGTAGAAGGCAACACGAGAATATTAGAAGCTTGTTTTGATTCCTCCTTATCTTTAGTGACCACAGTTTGAGATGGTTTAGTCCTAGGGCCCTTGTTAAGTGGTGTGACGGCTATAAGGTTCCCTTTGATTGGACTAGAGGACGATGCTGAGACAGTGGTTGTGTTATCCACAACATTCTTACCTTTTAGAGTACGAAGTGTTTCCTTTAACTCAGCCAAGACCAGATTCTTATCACAAATTTGTTCCCTCAAATCAGATATTTCTATCGACTTTCGATTCAATTGTTCAATCAATGATTGATTCTGTGCAGTGGTATCAACACATGCGGGCTTTAGTGAATCGAAGAGTCGTGTATTTTTCTGTTTTAAGTTATCAACTTTGGACAAAATCTTGGAAACTCGATTATCTAGATCAAGTTTAAAATTCTCAGCGGCCTCAAGTATGTTCACACAGTTAAGTTCCTTAGAGTTCTCTATTTCTATCGGAAAAGATGTAGCAACTTTGTCACTTGGCTGACGCTGTTTTGATTGTAAATTCAATTGAAAATTCTTTTCAAAGTTTGCATCATCGATATTAACACCTTCGAATGACGTTTCAAAGATTTCTTGAATAAATTGTTGCTTGCATTCAAGCGAAATACAATGTGTTTGAATCTCATCAAAACGTTTTGAATGCGAAGAATATGAATCTTGAAGCTTTAAAAATTCAGCGTTAGATTCGTGACAAGTACTATCTACCACATTATCCACAGATTCAACATTATGCACAATAGAATGATTATCAACACTTTTATTCACACAGACAGAGACTATATCATGAGACATCACTTGCTTCAGAAGCTGATGATTTTGGCGTGAAACCCGTTCTATTTCAAGTAAACTGTTTTCATAAGCATCATCCATTTCATTGAAAACACGTCTAACTTCTTCTATTTCCAAAAGCAAATCTTGATCAAGATTACTAAGACAAGCTTTAACATTGTCTACAAACAGAACAATTTCGTTTCGGAACGCAGCTCTAGTGTGCTCAAAGTTCCATTCACCTTCTATTATGGCCGAAGCCGTCGTACGTTCCAAAAGTACCTTGTCAAAATCGGCTAAGTGTTGGTGAACCGCATTTAAGTTAACGGACGCCTTGCTTACCGGTGGAATTAACTTTGTTAAATCCGTTTTGACAAGTGTAGGAGACGTACTAGGAAGGTTTTCATGTGACAAACTTTTGGGCACAAGAACTGTCAATTCTGCTAATTCCTTTTGTAAGCGAATGCGTGTCTTTTTCGAAAATTGATCTTTGTTATGTTGATCATAATCAATTGTATGGAATTTTGAAAGCATTTTAGAATGAGTTTCATCCGCAAGTGATTGTGTCTCCTCATTACTACGAACAAAAGGTGCTTCTTTCGATTTGCCAATTATGGTCATATCATAAAGACCGGGAATATGTTCCTGAGCTTGTTTTGCATAACAAGGATTAGGTGGTAAATCTTGAAGACGCTTAAGTTCGAGTTCTTTAAATGATTTAGTTAAAAGATGAACCTTTTCTGTGGAAGCGTATTGTTTTAAAAGCTGTTGTTCCTTGAATTTAAGATGTTTGGTAGCATTAATTTCTGATTCAACCTTTTTAGACTCGAGAGTTTCGAAATCCATTTTAAGTTTCTGAAAATCATTGACAACCGACTCTTTTGCTTTTAATTCATTGGAAAGATTAGCTTTTAATGATTCTATTTCTTTCAAGTTTTCAATCTTTTCAAAACGAAATTGGTCAAATTCAGAACATGTTATTTTCTCTTCTTGAGGGACCATTTCAAAAGTTTTGACCTTTTCTTTATGCAATGCAAGCTCAGCAGTTAGGGTGGAATTGGTATCTATGGATTATGTGAGGGCCATATGCATTTGATCAATAATATGTTTAGGCACCATGACCAAATCATGTTGAGCATAAGATTCCATACCCGTCGTAGCATTTGGTTGAGGTTCACTCAAATGTGTAGGATTGGGTACCACATCATTTGAGTTACTAGTCCCCGAATGCTGTTCAAGGTTGTCATTTTCATGCCCAACTTGATGTTGGTTATCATCAATATTATTAGATGTGGTTGGTACCTCACTGACGACATCAGAACCGTAGTGAGAGAGATTAGCAACGAGAGCAGCTTGGGCAGAGTGAATGTCATCACAATCCGAATCATATGCGTCAAGATCATCAGCTTGATAAGCTGCATTAGAAGTGGAAATGACTGTAATGCCTTCAGTATCTGCTGCCCCTGGGTCTGCAAGAAATGCTAACTCCTCTGAATCCAAAATCTTCCCCTTAGACTGAGCATCAACCAAATACATCTTCTCACGAAACCATGCATCATCCCTCCTCATTTTCGGCTGAGTGCATTCCCTAGCCATATGACCTTGTCCTCGGCAATTGTAGCAAGTCACAACCTTTTTAGGACCAATAGGACTTCCATTTCCACTAGCTTGAGAATTCACAGCTTGATTGTTCCCAGTCCTTGTAGGAGGTCCATATGAATTTTGCCTTCCCTGAATAGGTTGCACTGTCACTTGACCATCTTGAACAGTGGCTTGTTGTCAAGGATTTGAAGAGGTGCGAAGCTGATTGTTTGTTGGTGGAAATCCTCTAGTTGCAACAAGTTTTGACAAGTAAGCAGTGAGATGGTTTAGAACATCAACTAGCGTATCATTTGGAGTAAAGACCGGTGCTTGGATTGGTGGAAGTTCATTAGAGTAGAAAGCTTGTGCTGGTTGTGCTTCAATAGGAAAGTATCCTTGCTGAGGGGTATAGCCCATTGGAGAAGTGTTGGCTTGTGATGGTGATGTCTGATATGGTGGTTGCGGTGAAAAAGATTGTTGATGAACACTTTGTTGAAATGCTTGCTGTGGCATCATTAGTGGTGGATAAGATGGTTGCTGATAGTTGTGTGGTGGTGGCTGCTGCAAGTATGATGGTTGCTAATAAGTATAAGCCATGTTTTGTTGAGAAGCATACATTGCAAGTGGATCATGAACTTGAGGTGTAGACAACCGAGCCTCGATCACATGGCATTCGTGTTGTTGAAGAAAGGCTTGAAGTTGATCCACATTGGTGTTATGCAAGTCCTTAGCCAATTTAACATCCGTCACGTATTTTTTCCATTCTGGAGGAAGAGTGTTCAAATACTTGGTGTTCAATTGAAAGGTAGGAATTGCCATGTCATAGATATTAAGCTCATTCAACAATAGGGTAAATCTCAAATAGTAATCATTGAGAGTCTCCCCTGGCACATAGGCAAACTTATCAAAAGTATCATAAAGCTTACACTCTCGTTCTAGTTTAGTTAACGAGGTGCCTTGCATGAGAACACGAATTCTATCCCATAACTCTTTGGCAACTTTATGTTTGCTGACGAGTTTGTAGACATCTGGAGGAAGGGCTTGGAGAATGATGTTTGTAGCATACTTATCACATTTATCTTGAATCTTCATATCTCCAGTCAATTCACCCGTTGTGCGAGGACGAGTAGTTGTACCTTCCGTCACTGTACCATAATCTAATTGTCCATTGAGCACCGATGCCCAAATAAGATGTCCATTCTCTTTGTTCAACATATAAAGTTCCATTCGGGAATTCCAATCCTCGTACATAGATTTCTCCAACATTGGTGGACGATTATCCGTACCCGAGAGGATGGACTTATCCGTAAGAGATGTGTACTCCATTTCGATAAGTTAAGATTTACAAACTTGATCGGTCAATGAAAGAAAGTAAATGTGTTTGTTGTAGTGTGTTAAAACCGAGAAATAATGTTAAAATCCCCTAAATTATGTCCTTGATAAACCAAAAAAAATACAAGTCAAAATTACACACATTAAAAATTTTCAAAAACACGTTTTTGAAAAAAATGTTGGATCGTACTCAGATCGCAGTGATGATCGTACTCAGATCGTAGTTGTGATTGCACTCCCTATGATCGTACTCAGATCGAAGTTGTGATCGCACTCCCTATGATCATACTCAGATCGAAGTTGTGATCGCACTCCCTATGATCGTACTCAGATCAAAGTTGTGATCGCACTCCCTATGATCGCACTCAGATCGGACTCCCAGATCGTACCCAACGATCGTACCCTGATCGCACTCCCTTATCGCAACAAGTGATCGTACTATGGATCGCAACGAGTGATCGTACTATGGATCGCAACGAGTGATCGTACTATGGATCGCAACGAGTGATCGTACTGAACAAACTTACCTTGATCGTAGTGTGGATTTTACTAAGCAATCTGACTGAAGGATCGTACTAGGGATCGTAGTGAGCTAACGAAATCAAGATCGCAACTTGGATCGTGACTATGGATCGCAAGTAGAAACCCCCAGGGTTTATGCAAACACAAAGTCAGATCGAACTGGATACCAACTTACCTTATTTCTCGGACAGTACAATAACACAACCAAATCAAGATTCAAATCCAAAATATGAATCAAACAACCAAAAATTTTGTGTTTTTAACCCAAATAACAATACCAAATCACTATAACAAGTAACAAGATGAAGTATATCAAGATTAACCCATAAAAACACAAAAAAAATTGGTTCGTATGAAAATGGATCAAAAATGGCGAGAGAATCAAGAACACAAACACAAGAACTAAACAATCATCCCATGGCTCTTGATACCATTTGTAGGATATGTAAATCTTGCTTATGTTTTAGAGAGACAAAGAGATAGAAAGATGGTGGATTACACACAATTCTAGAGAGAGAAACTTAATAATAACTATGTGAAAAATGATTAACCACACACCCTCTCCATCTAAGGAGAGGGTTTATATACCTAAGCCTTGTAATGGGCTTGGGCTTACACGTTTGGGCCGGCCTACACATGTTGTAGGCTAGGCTTGGACTTGTTTGATAAATAAAGAAGGTTAACTAAACTACGAGCTATTACATGGACTATCGTTGGAGTGACCGATCCTTCTTAATACGAAAAACGTATTTCCAACATTATCCATTTGGACTTGCCTAAACCTATCAAATTCAGGATTGGTTAAGGTAGTGGACACATGAGTTAATTCTAAGGTTTTAACCTTTTCCTTATTCAAAGCAAGCTCGGCTGATAAAGTCTGATTAACACTGAGGGTTTCAAGGACTGCATTATTCATTTGGCTAAGCAAAGATACCCAGACCATAACCAAATCAGGTTGAGCAGATGAATTGGTAGTCGTAAGAGCTCCCGATTGTGGTTCACTCAAAGTCTGGGGACTTGCAGTGATATTGTTATCATTGTTTGTCTCCTTGATTGAGTTACTAACCACCGAAGGCTGTTCCGAATACTCAAACACTTGCTCAACTTGATAAGGTACAATACTAGTATCTGTAGCAGTATTTGGTACCTCAGAAATTGTGTCAGCTCCATAAAGTGAAAGATTTGCCATGAGAGCTGCTTTGGCGGTATTGAGATCATCACAGTCAGAGTCGTATGCATCCAAATCATCACATTGATATGCGACATTGTTTGTGATGGCTGCTGTGAGACCGTCAGTGTCTGCTACTCCCGGGTCTGCGAGAAATGCCAACTCTTCTTCATCTAGCTCACGTCCTTGGGCTTGAGCATTCACCAAGTAGATCTTCTCCTGAAACCATGTGCTGTCTCTTTTCCTCTTGGGCTGCTTACACTCTCGGGCCATGTGCCCTTCCCTTTGCAGTTGTAGCATATAATCACCTTCGTTTTGCTAGTGCTATTACCTCTTGTAGCAGTAGTGTTAGATGAATGTGCACTAGCAGTAGATGAATTGGGTCTCCCCTGAAGTGGTTGCACCATGACTCTACCATCCTGAATTGTAGCCTGTTGTCGAGAGTTAGAAGAGTTCCTTAACTGATTGTTAGTTGTTGCTGGACCTTTATAACCTCGTTTGTTCAATGTTTGAGTGAGATAAGCAGACATATGAGCAAGTATATCAGTAGGACTATCCCCTTGTTTAAACTCAGGGACAGGGATCTCATCATCACAGTAGAATGCTGGTGCTGATTGAGCTACAAGTTGATTTGATGGAGCACTAACTTGTTGTGAGTAATAGGGTTGATGAGCCTCAAGTTGTTGATAGGTAACAGCAGGGTTTGTTGGAGGTTGATAAGGTGAATACTGGTGTGAAGCATAAGGTAACGGATGTGAATCTCCTTGTGATGATGTTGCTGGTTGCTTGTATTGTTGGTGATAAGATGTAGGCGGTTGTGGCAAGATCGAGTACTGTGGGAAGCTTGGTGTTTGATACAATGGTTGATATGAAGATTGGTGTCCCAAAGCAAACGGAGAGTTGTGATATGACAATGTAGGATTGTTTGCCATTAGTGCCAATGGTTCTTGATAAGATCCCCGAGAGATGCGTTTTTGGATCACGTGCTTCTCGTGTTGTTGCAAGAAGGCATAGAGTTGATCTAAATTTGACTTGTGCAAATCTAGAATCATCTTAACATCAGTGACATACTGACTCCATTCTTGGGGTAACGTGTTCAAGAACTTTGTGTTTAATTGAAACTGTTCAATCCTTAGATTATACATGTTCATGTCATTCATCAAAGTAGTGAAACGCCAGTAGTAATCGTGAAGAGTCTCCCCTGGAATGTATGTAAACCTATCAAACAAGTCATACAATTGAAAATCTCGTTCTTGCTTAGTTAGAGATGTCCCTTGTAACAAAACAGCTAATCGATCCCAAAGATCCTTTACCACTTTATGTTCACTTACCATTCTAAAGATATCGGGTGGAAGGGCTTGAAGAATTGTCTGAATAGCCCTTTCATCTGCATCTGCAATGATTTTTGTGACAATCCGTCAAATTTATGGTTGATATTTTATTCTCGATATTTATTTGAAAACATTATTTTAATGTTACAATATGAACTCACTTATTTTTGGGAAGTAATTTGGATTTACGTCTTGAAGTAGCATCGACTACGTTTAAACCGGAGGATTATACGTTACATGCTTACGTTTACATACACCGTCTTTGGTGACAGTCCGACATTTCAGAAAATAAATTTATCCGTGAATATTATTTTGGAGTTTTAAATTTGTGTTGGTTCATAAACTCACAAATTTACGAGAAGAGATTAGGACGTACGATTTTATTTTAACGTCCTTTACGACTAAACCGGAAACCTTAGGACTACGTATTTACGTTTTCGAACTCCGTTTTTGATGAGACAATTTTTATTAGATTCGTTTTGTGCCGTTGATTCATAATTTATAAAAACGTTTTTTGTAAAACGACCCGAGGGCACACAAATCGAGGAAACTAGAATCGAGGAGTACTCGTAAATAAATGGGGATAAGACAAGTGGGACACTTGTCCCACCCCCACTCAAACCGGCCTAACTAAGCCACCAACACCCTTAGGTGTCCAAGTTTTACTAACTAAGCTACACATGTAAGCTTAGCTTCCATGTGAAGCTAACTTCATCCCACTAACTTCACAAAACCATTAGCTACTACACACACCATCATTCACAGCATGCAAATCCACTTAATCTCTCTCTCTTGGCTCTCAAATGTGCCGTCCCTTTTATCCCCTTAAACCACCACTTTTGATCAAATTTAACCATAAACCTCATGTTATTTCTACATATGTTGAAGCCCTCTTGAAACCCTATTGATTGGTGGTGATTATAACATCCAAGGAGGAGTTTCCATGAAGTATTAGGGCTGATTTTCCACAAGGAGTTCATGAAGAATGGTGGTTTTGAAGATGGTCTTGGCTATGCACAAGTTTCTCCATCAAAATCCATGTTTTGATCACAACCTACATCATCATGGTGGTATAAAGATTGTCTTCCTCATCCTCTTGTTATTTTTATTATGTAATCATGTATTTTATTTCCTATTGTATATGTATATGATGATTATATGATGATAAAAGTATTGTGTGGGGATTTGGTGTTGATAAACATGATTAAAAAGGTGAAAAACTATAAAGAACAAGGCTAAAATCTTGCTTACAAATGATGGCTGTATAAAACAGTAAAGAAACATGTCATGAACTGATAAAATGATGAAGTAGAATTAATATACAGTAAGCTATGGGTCTTGTACACATGTGAGAGTTGGCCATGCAATGGAATCATTGTAATGAGTGAGATATGATCAAAACAAGTTTAGGGTACAAATCTGAGTTTACTGTTTTGGACGATTTTAGAAAATACTTGGAGGATGATTCAACAGTAGCTATAGAAGAGTTAAATGGAGCAAATATCATGTAGTTTATGTGATAAAAATTTGAGCTTCTATCTCCATATAGAACTCTAGATATGGCAGTTTTGGTGAAGATGAAAATAAAAATCAGATTTTGGAAATTAAAGTATAATACTATTATATAAGCACTCAAAATTTTATAGTATAAAATGTGAATAAAAACCCACTAACTCATATAATACATTTATATAAATATGTACAATGGTAAACAAGTAGACATTTTATAAAAATGGTAACTTGTTAAGTTTTATAAGTTATAAAACTATAAACATGATTTTTACGACTTTTTCGGCTATTACCGTAAAATTAACGTTTTTGCTAAATAAGACTTAGACGGTTGGACCCGTCTAATGTAAACTTTATAAAACTTATATACTGATATATAAACATGTATAACAAGTAAAAACCGATAAAACCCGAACTATAGGACATACGGACATTAACGAGCTAAGTAAACATATTGGACTAATAATTGGACTAAATAAGTTAAACCCTTATAAAAAGAACTTATTGGACTTAACCCATTTGGGCCCAAATTGAAAGTTTAAATACTGATAATATAAGTATGAAATGGATTAATACAAGTTAATAAACTTATAATAGGCTTATTGGACCTAAAACACGTAAATAGGTAAAACTAGAAAACTAGTATAAAAGTTATCGACACATAACACAAAAATGAGTAAATGAGAATATGTAAACCCACTTGATCATCATATATATAAAATCATCATATGTATACATAATTGTTATATTTATAAAGTCATTGGACATGAGTCTAAGACGAGTATTATTTGTCTAGGTTTCCGTGATTGAAGCACGTACCGTACATCTGAATCGCCGATAACCGCCGTCCCACATCAACGTGAGTTCATAGCCTCGCACTCTTTTAAATGTTTTTATAAATGTTTTATTAACCCGCGAGGGAGATAACATGTTAGTTTTTATAAAATAGGACACCATTTGTCACGATTGTTTGTTTATTGATTTGGACCCGAATGATTGTATGACCCGATTGTATGACACGATAAATGATTAAAGGACCCGAGAGATGAAATAAAATGGATTATTAAAGTTAGGTTATGTCACTAAAAGTCCCATTAGCATGAATTGTGAACTACCGGGATTTGGTAGACGCTTGTGCATATAATAGTACTATTCCTTGACGGTTGATCCCCGTCCTGCCACATTGATTGGTAAGCGAATTTATGTATGAGAAGGTTTCCATAGCGTGACCTTTGTGAAGACACGCTACTTTAGATGGGCAAATTGAATATCGTATTAGCTACCCGTTGTTGGTTTAGTAAGGTAACAATGTCATGCGGCTTATAATAATCCAAACTAACGAAATACTACTAGACGCTCCGAATTACGATGTATTGCCTGACTAGCAATACAGGGTCATACTATTGATATTATGTTCGTGTTTTGGTTTTCATAACCATATTCATATAACGGTTTTTATTTTCATACAACGTCATAAGACGTATTGTATGATGTTTTTACGATATTGGCTCGTATAATGATTTTTAAGGAAAACGCCTATATTATGATTTTGATGCAGATTTGTATAAAATGACTTTGGCAATTTTATGGCCTATTAAAATGATTTGTACAAAATGATTTTCAGTAATAATTTTATACTGATATTATATTGATGGATTTTATTAAACTCTATGAATTCACTCGGCGTTATCGCTGACCTTTTCTCTTAACATGTTTTATCTCAGGTACTTGAAGGTAATTCTCGGGAAGACAACAAGAATTCATGGCCCGCACTTAAACAATATTTTCCATTCAAATACTTTGTAAAACTTTGTATGAAATATAATGACTTGGGACCGATGTAACTTTGATATTTATGAATGGAAATGATTTTTTATTAAACGACTCGATTTTTATGCGTTGTCTATGATGTGAGTAATGTGCTATCCCGTAACACCAACTAGTCTTCCGCTGTATTGAGTTGTATAAATTTGGGGGTGTTACAGTTTGGTATCAGAGCTCTCGTTATAGAGACCGAAAGATTTTTAAAACTAAGGTTTTGAATAAAACATTTCAAAATCTTTTAACTAAAAACATTTTTCTAAAAATGTCTAAAAATCTTTTGACTATAACGGTGCCGAAGAATTCCCGAGTTACCGACAAGGCCAGACTGAGAAGTGTTATTTTAATATATATATATATAACTTGGATTATATGCATATATATTTGATGTAATTTTATTACATGATTGTTTGATGATTATTTTTGATATTTATACGAGGTATTTATACGACGTAGATTGTCACAAGTAACCCTAAATCCCCTAGTAAATTAATCTAAGCTATTCTCGTAAGAATTCTAGCTATCCTAGATCTAAACCAAGTTGTGGATATTTATGATCCCAACAAATGGTTGATATTCGTAGAAATGTAGATATTAGTTGATTGCGATATTGAAAAAGAATTGGCGAGATTAAATCTGATATCGATGTCATGACGATCTTTCCTTATAGAGTGGAGTTTGACAAAATGTTACCACCTAGAAAGATGTCATCTGACTCGTTGTCATCCAATTCTTAAATTGAAATCGAAAGGGTGAATGTTGCACTTGAGGCTGTCATTGGAACCAGTACCCAAAAGCCTCATGCCACTAATACCTTTCCGAGAAGTCTAATTGAATGTGTGAGTCATCTCATACTAGTGACTCATTTGATAATTGTTGTTGTAAGAGCTATAGGATTGGAATTAAGTGTTGATCATATCGAGCTTTATTGCCCTTTCAAGGTCTAAAAATAAGATTGAAAGTACTGGAATATGAGGTAGGATATCGAATTGAGTATAAGTTGATTGAAACTTGAATGAAATAAAACTTAACCTGTATGGAATATGAGATTGATAAGAGGAAATCATTAAGTTCTTTGATTGAATTATAAGCTTTTAATTGATTGTTAGTTTGTGATAAGTGTTGTTCCTAGGCCATTGTCCACTAACGAGGATGCCCAGTGTCCAAGAAATAAATTGAAGAAATCTTCTTCTGAATTGGGACCAATGGATCTTCCGGGACATATGGAACACCTAATGACTCTTGTAGATTAGTATTCATTGTGGTATCTTTTAAAAATCCCTAACTTAATTGAGATATCAGTTGGTAGGATGAGTTCTGATAATTGTATGACATAGTGACACGTAATGTGTTACGGTACAATTTTGACTTGTTTGTGATTAATGAAAAAGACTACATTTGATTGCAAAATTCTACATGTATCAATGTTATCTATCTTTTATTGCTTCATCCTAATGTTCGCATTAGTGATGCAACCATTGAACCAGTACTCATCTTGATTTGAGTTATGTTGTGAATCATTCTTCGTGAGTGCCATCGAGGTCATGAACCTCATGATTAATTGGCTAAGCTCATTTCCTATCATATCGTAGTTAATTCTTGGTGAACAAGCTTTCATCACTTTTCTGCGGATCACTCATTGTTTGTATAAGATAAAACGGTATCCTTTGAGAAAATTTAATTTTCATCACTATAAGGATTATTCAAAGTGAGATTTATAAGTGATTGATATCGAAATGAAGTTGTTTATGAGACGCTTTGGAAACTTAATTGTTTTCATAACAAAGAAAATCTTTGTAAATTTATTTTTGATTCTTATTTAAGAGTTAAGCATGAAAATGTTTTTTATTATAAACATGATGATAAAATTTTGACGAACTGAGTATTGCATCGTTAATCTTGAAATTGTATATAGTTGCGCGCCTACATACAATTTGGAATGGACCATGCAAGGCTGATTAGTAGTCACCATAAAACTAATGAATAAGCACTAAATTTTCTTTGAAGATTGTGAAAGAATAAATTTTATGAGATCTGCAAGAAGTGAAAAATAAGGACATATTGTTAGGGACACCTACATATGTGCCTATAGCATCTATTCTTCTGAGTCGAATTTACTCATCTGTGGAAATTGTCTTATTTGACAATTGACAATTCTTTCTTGTCCAATTCTCCCGTAGTGAGATTCTGAGGAAAAGTATCTGATTACCGAATGTTGATACCCGACTGGATGTATTGACGTTCTTATCATTTCTTATGATTTGATTTCATTTGAATGACCTGGGTAACGATCCGAGGAGCTTTCGAATGCGTACTCAAATTATGAAAACATGGGATATATTCATATTCGTTAAATGTTTTCATCTGTATCTGATTTGAAATTCTCTCGCGTAGATTATGCGCTGACCTTACTCTTTTAATAGTAGTTGTGTCTCCATATATCCTTGAAATTGTGAAGGATTATGAGTTATTATTAGTCTTTTGAGAAGTTCACATCTTATCGACGGCAATAAAACTGAAAAGTTGATAGTGCCAGTAGAATGGATTGATTGATTATGACATGAAGACATTGTCTTAATTGATGGGAACTCGAGTAGAATTCCCCAAAAAGATAAGATGTTGATTATCAAAAGTGATCTAAATAATTCTTGATGGATGACCATATCCTGCATTTAGACTTGAAATTATACCATGAATGGTTGTGAACTAGTCGTAGATATTATAATATAGAAAGAACCTAATATGAATTTATTAAAATTTGTTTCCGTTATCTGAAACTTTAGGAAGTATTTGTTGATGAATTACCTAGACTTTCGCCACTAAGGCAAGTTGAAATTGGTATTGATTATATTCTCGGTGCTGCACCTGTGGCATGTGCACTGTACGTCAGCACCATCTGAATTTAAGGAATTACCGTACAACTGAGAGAGTTGTCGGAGAAAGAATTTTATTCTACCGAGCTCGTCATTATGAAGAGCTATGGTATTATCATTCCTTATATTTATAGATTACCGTGAACTGAGTAAATTGACAATCGAAAACGATATCCATAACTCAAAATGGAAGATTTGTTCGATCATTTACAAGGTTTTTGATCCTCAGCATGGTTATCATTAATTTCGCGTCCGCGAATAAGATTATCTATTCCAATCACAACATCCGGTACTTGTAATGAACATTATGAGTTTCACGTGATGTCGTTTGGATTGACTAATACGCATGTAGTATTCATAAATTTGGTGAATCACGTGTGTAGGCTGTAATTTAATAAATTCATGCTTGTGATCATTAAGGACCATTTGTTTGTTTATAAGAATAAGAATGAGTTAGAAATTAATCATAGATTGCCCTGAATTGGCCGAATAATTAAAAATTGTACCTTGAATATTTAACATAAGACTTAAGACTTAATACTTTACATGATTTAACCATGTGATTAATAGATAATGGAATATAAATTGACTCTTCAAAATTCAGAAGTCATTTAAGACCTTGGGTTATACTAAAAAGAAAGTGCAAATATGTTTTGACAAATGTTTTAACAAAGGATTTTAAGGGATTATTCCCTTATACACAAACCATTTAACTAAACTTCTGTTTAGGGGTAAATGTTTGTGTATACCTCAAGATAACTTAAGAAGGATTGAGTAAAACCATTTATACCATAACCTAAAAACTTTAAACGACAATTTTTGCTTTTCAACTAAGAAAACTTTAACCAAAATATAAACAAATATTTTTCGAACATTTACGAATCTTATTAAATATTTTCGATAAATCAACAAAAATTGTGTTAACTAAATTCAAGTTTATTTTTGAACATTTTATATAATTGGTCGAACTAAGAAATTTAAAATCTTTACATTTACATTTCATAAAAAGTGAATATTTAGTATTTAATTAATTGTGATAATTATCGACGCTTTAGACGACGGATTGAGTAAAACGGATAAAAATAGTTAAGAAGAAACTAAAACTCAGAAAATGTGAAGAAATAATTTTTGAATAAATACGGACATGATAACTATTTCATTTAGAAAGTGAACGTAATTATTGACACGTTATGTATAAAAGATAATGAACCAATTAGGACATGTTCCTTAATAATGAAGGTGCAAAATAAGTTGCCGAACAATTTAAAAATAGCCGATGATTGTAAAAAGGATAATATAGAAATAAAAGGGGTTCGCGTCTAATGTGAACCATTAGAGTTGAGAAGCCGATAGCGTTAAATGATTTAAAGACCACATGTGATTGTCTAAATATGGAGGATTGTGAGATATAGTTATGTTGGAATTTGTAAGTATAAGTATTCTATCTATGTCATTTATGACTAAAGGTATCTTTGTCTGAAGAAGTTGTATTGATGGAAATTATGAAGGCAGACATCGCCTCATACAGTAGTAAACGTCTAGCTATTACAAAGGTCATCATCTGAATTTGATTCGATTTGGGTCATCGTCGACAGACTGACCAAATCTGCTAATATCATTCCCGTTAATGATAAATGCAAAAGAGTTATGTAAACATAGTGTGCCTGTATCGAACATCTTTATCAAGATCCTCGCTTCGCATCGAATTTCTAGAGAATTGCTCAGAAATCATTGATAACGATCCTTGATGAGAGTACTATGTACCACCCCAATCGAAGGGACGAGGTAAAGTAACGATACAAAGTAATATAAGTGCTGTTTTATGTTTGAATGATTGACCTTTGGTAATAAATCGTATAATCGCTTTACTTTGGAAGGATTACCATTGATAATCATCGTATTAGGATTGAGATCGAATCTTGTTAGGATCTAAATATTAGAGCATCTGTAAGCAGGAGTTGAGATAAAGACACCCGACATACACCCATTTTGAGTTGGACATGTATTTTAGGTTTAAGGTTTCCTATGATGGCGAACCTAACCTTACAAAATACCCAGCCCGCGAGATCTGAAATGATTGTTGAAATTAGGATATGATTATTGACAGCCGGTAGTGGGCAAGAGGTTATGTGAATATGAAATGTAGATCTTGAAGTGCCAAATGGGTAGCGAAGTTATGCCACAATTTTTAACCTTTGAAAAATGAATTCATGATCTGACAAATCATGGGATATAAGTCCCCGTTGTATGGGACCATTGAGATGATGTAAAAGATTTGGTTTGAAAGGCATATAAGCTGGATCTACCCAAGGACTTCAAGAGATGCGTGAATTATGTTTCGTATATCGAACTTGATGGAATATCTATCAAGTGAAAATCTGAATTCTTCTTAACAAAGCTTAGATCGGCGAAAAGTTGCATTCATCAGAAACCCGTGAAAATCATGGATAGAGAAAGTAAGTCAACATTTAGCCTGATCTTATTCCCGTAGTTATGTTTGATGAAACTCGCGTATTGTAATGAATTACACTTGTGAGAAAAGACCGAATGTGGAGGAAATACCCACATGGCTTTAACTCTATAAGAAGCAAGTAGTAAGATGATCTTTGAGGACAAAGATCCTGTTTAGGGGTAAATGCTATGACAATCCGTCAAATTTATGGTTGATATTTTATTCTCGATATTTATTTGAAAAAATTATTTTAATGTTACAATATGAACTCACTTATTTTTGGGAAGTAATTTTGATTTACGTCTTGAAGTAGCATCGACTACGTTTAAACCGGAGGATTCTACGTTACATGCTTACGTTTACATACACCGTCTTTGGTGACAGTCCGACATTTCAGAAAATAAATTTATCCATGAATATTATTTTGGAGTTTTAAATTTGTGTTGGTTCATAATGTAACACCCCCAAATTTATACAACTCAATACAGCGGAAGACTTGTTGGTGTTACGGGATAGCACATTACTCACATCATAGACAACGCATAAAAATCGCGTTGTTTAATAATAAATCATTTCCATTCATAAATATCAAATTTACATAGGTCCCAAGTCATAATCATTTCATACAATTTTACAAAAGAATTGAATGGAAATTATTGTTTAAGTACGGGCCATGAATTCTTGTTGTCTTCCCGAGAATTACCTTCAAGTACCTGAGATAAAACATGTTAAAATAAAAGGTCAGCGATAACGCCGAGTGAATTCATAGAGTTTAATAAACCATCAATATAACATCGGTATAAAATTATTACCGAAAATCATTTTGTACAAATCATTTTAATAGGCCATAAAATAGCCAAAGTCATTTCTATACAAATCCTTATCAAAAATCATATCATAGGCATTTGCCTTAAAAATCATTATACGAACCAATGTCGTAAAAACATCATACAATACGTCTTATGACGTTGTATAAAGTTAAATAAAAACTGTTATATGAATATGGTTATATAAAACCAAAACACGAACATAATATCAATAGTATGACCCCGTATTGCTAGTCAGGGAATACATCGTAATTCGGTGCGTATTGTAGTATTTCGTTAACTGGATTATTATAAGCCGCATGACATTGTTACCTTACTAAACCAAACAACGGGTAGCTAACCCGATACTCAATTTGCCCATCTAAATTAGTGTGTCGTCACAAAGGTCACGCTATGGAAATCTTCTCATACATAAATTCGCTTACCAATCAATGTGGCACGGCGGGGATCAACCGTCAAGGCGCGAACTGGGATGATCGTCCCCAAATAGTACTATTATATGCATAAGCGTCTACCAAATCCCGGTAGTTCACAATTCATGCTAATGGGACTTTTAGTGACATAACCTAACTTTAATAATCCATTTTATTTCATCTATCGGGTCCTTTAATCATTCATAGGGTCATACAATCATCCGGGTCCAAATCAATAAATAAACAATCGGGACAAATGGTGTCCTATTTTATCAAAACTAACATGTTATCTCCCTCGCGGGTTTATAAAACATTTCATAAAAACATTTAAAAGAGTGCGAGGCTATGAACTCACGTTGATGTGGGAAGGCGGGTTATCGGCAATTTGGACGTACGGTACGTGCTTCAATCACGGAAACCAGCATGATGATGTAGGTTGTGATCAAAACATGGATTTTGATGGAGAAACTTGTGAATAACCAAGACCATCTTCAAGACCACCATTCTTCATGAACACCTTGTGGAAAATCAGCCCCAAGACTCCATGGAAACTCCTCCTTGGATGTTATAATCACCACCAATCAATAGGTTTCAAAAGGGCTTCAACATGTGTATGAATAACATGAGATTTCATGGTTAGTTTTTATCAATGGTGGTGGTTTAAGGGGAGAAAGTGGGACGGCACATATGGAGGTTAGAGAGAGATTTAAGAGAGTTTTATTAGTGGTATTGCATGTACAAATAAAGAAGTGGTTTTGGGGTGTGTTGTTTTGAGGTAGTGTAAGCTTACAAGCTAAGCTAAAGTTACATGTGTAGCTTATTGTGTACACTTGACACATAAGTGATGTTGTGTTGCTAGTTAGGGC
Source organism: Glebionis coronaria (assembly GCA_025667525.1). Lineage (NCBI taxonomy): Eukaryota > Viridiplantae > Streptophyta > Magnoliopsida > Asterales > Asteraceae > Glebionis > Glebionis coronaria. Next base: position 772,384 of record JANFOE010000480.1, on the reverse strand, counting down.
CGGTTTTGAGTGGGGGTGGGACAAGTGTCCCACTTGTCTCATCCCCATTTAATTACGGGTACTCCTCGATTCTAGTTTCCTCGATTTGCGTGCCCTCAAGTCGTTTTACGAAAAACGTTTTTATAAATTATGAATCAACGGTACAAAACGAATCTAATAAAAATTGTCTCATCAAAAACGGAGTTCGAAAACGTAAATACGTAATCCTAAGGTTTCCGGTTTAGTCGTAAAGGACATTAAATTAAAATCGTAAGTCCTAATCTCTTCTCGTAAATTTGTGAGTTTATGAACCAACTCAAAATTAAAATCCAAAAATAATATTTACGGATAAATTCATTTTCTGAAATGTCGGACTGTCACTAAAGACGGTGTATGTAAACGTAAGCACGTAACGTTGAATCCTCCGGTTTAGACGTAGTCGATGCTACTTCAAGACGTAAATCCAAATTTCTTCCCAAAAATAAGTGAGTTCATAATATAACATTAAAATAATGTTTTTAAATAATATCTGAGAATAAAATATCAACCATCAATTGACGGATTGTCACAGCATTTACCCCTAAACAGGATCTTTGTCCTCAAAGATCATCTTACTACTCGCTTCTTATAGAGTTAAAGCCATATGGGTATTTCCTCCACATTCGGTCTTTTCTCACAAGTGTAATTCATTACAATACGCGAGTTTCATCAAACATAACCACGGGAATAAGATCAGGCTTAATGTTGACTTACTTTCTCTATCCATGATGTTCACGGTTTCTGATGAATGCAACTTTTTGCCGATCTAAACATTACTAAGAAACAATCAGATTTTCACTTGATAGACTTTTTATCAAGTTCAATATACGAAACATAATTCACGCAGCTCTTGAAGTCCTAGGGTAGATCCAGCTTATATTCCTTTTAAACCAATCTTTTACACCATCCCAATGGTCCCATACAACGGGGACTTATATCTCATGATCTTCCAGATCATCAATTCATTTTTCCATGGTTAAATATTGTTGGCCTAACTTCGCTACCCATCTGGCACTTCAAGATCTACATTTCATATTCACATAACCTCCTACCCACTACCGGCAGTCAATAATCAGATCCTAATTTCAACAATCATTTCAGGTCTCGTGGGTCGAGTATTTTGTAAGGTTAGGTTCGCCATCATAGGAAACCTTAAACCTAAAAGACATGTCCAACTCACAATGGGTGTATGTCGGGTGTCTTCATCTCAACTCTCGCTTACAGATGCTCTAATATATATAGATTCTAACAAGATTCGATCTCGATCCTAATACGATAATTATCAAGGATAATCTCTCCAAAGGGAAACGATTTTACAGTCTATCACCAAAGGTCAATCGTTCAAACATAAAACAATTCTTATAGTATTTTGTATCGTTACTTTACCTCGTCCCTTTGATTGGGGTGGTACACAGTACTCTCATCAAGATTCGTTCTCAATGACTTCTGAGCAAATCTCTAGAAATTCGATGCGAAGCGAGGATCTTGATAGAGATGATCGATACAAGCACACCATGTTTACATAACTCCTTTAAATACAAAAGAGTCAATTTCTTCATCAAGAATCTATCATTAACAGGAATGATATTAGTAGATTTGGTCAGTCTGTCGACGATGGCCCAAATTGAATCAAATTCAGATGATGACCTTTGCAATAGCTAGACGTTTACTAATGTATGAGGCGGTGTCCGACTTCATAATTTTCCATTAGTACAATTTCTTAAGACAAAGATACTTTTAGTCATAAATGACATAAATGGAATACTTATACTTACAAGATTCCAACATAACTATATCTCACAATCTCCATATTTAGGCAACCACAAGTGGCCTTTTATACATTTAACGCCATCGGCTCCTCAATTCTAATGGTTCATATTAGCCGCGAACCCCTTTTTATTATCTATATTATCCTTCTTACAAGCATTGTTTATTTTTATATTGTTCTGCGATTTATTTTGCACCTTCATTATTAAGGAACATGTCCTAATTGGTTCTTCATCTTTTCTATATAATGCGTCGGTAATTACGTTCACTTTCCTAGATGGAATAAATATCATGACCGTATTTATTCAAAATTTCTTTCTTCATATTTTCCAAGTCTTAGTTCTATCTCAACTATTATTTCTATCAGTTTTACTCAATCCGATGTCTAAAGCGCTGATAATTATTACAACTAATTAAATAATAAATATTTAATTTTTATGAAGCGTAACGTAAAAAATTTAAATTTTCTTAGTTGAAAAGCAAAATTGTCGTTTCAAATTTCAAGTAATAAGTTATATAGTTTCCTCAATTCTTCTTAGGTTGTCTAGAAGTATACATAAACATTTACCCCTAAACAGAAGTTTAGTTAAATTGTTTGTGTATAAGGGAATAATCCCTTAAAAATCCTTTGTTAAAACATTTGTCAAAACATATTTCCATTTTCTTTTTGGTAAAAATTCAAAGTCTTAAAAGGGCTCTTAATTCTTGAAGAGTCAATATGGATTCCATTATCTTTTAATCACATGGTCAAATAATGTAAAGGATCAAGTCTTTAATCTCATGTTAATTATTTATGGTACATGTTTTTAATTGTTCGGCCAATTTAGGGCAATCTATAAATAGTTACTAACTCCTTCTTATACTTATAAACAAACAAATGGTCGTTAATGATCACGAGCATGAATTTATCAAATTACAGCCTACACACGAGATTCACCAAATTTATGAATGCTACCTCTGTATTAGTCAATCCAAACGACATCTCATGAAACTTATAATGTTCATTACAAGTACCGGATGTAGTGATTGGAATAGATAATCTTTTTCGCGGACGCGAAGTTGCTAATAACCATGCCGTGGATCAAATCTTTAAAACATACGCTAGAACCTTGTAAATGATCGAACAAATCTTCCATTTCGAGTTATGGATATCGTTTTCGATTGTCAAATTACTCAGTTCACAGTAATCTATATCTATATTCACTAATAAAATGAAATAATTTACAAGCTCCTTAAGCTTGTAAAATTAAAAATCATTCCGTAAATAACTCTTATGTACAACACTTTTATGCTTAAGCATTAAAAACCCCATAAAAACATTTCCTAACTTAGCCTCATTTTTGACATAATCCGAATGGGCCAATACGATTCGGGTATAGTTGAAAGTTTAAAGCCCATACATCAATGAATTTAAAAACTAAATGTGTCTACATTAAAATGTTACCTAAATACTCAATTTTCTCTAATAAGACGTTTGCATTAAAATGCTACCGTATTTAAACTTTTCTCTTATCTTAAACTAAAGCTATTTAAATAAAACAAAACTAAGTTTAATAAAAGTGAAAATATCACTAAAATATATATTAATTTAATTATTTTACAAAAACATAACTATTTTAATGTGTCACATATAAAATAGATTTAAAAAATTATTTTTTTGTAATTTTAAACGTGTAGAAAAAAAAACCGACATGTTAAACAAAAGTAATATAACTAGGCGAGGGTTCGAAAAAGAAATTCTCCCGTTGAATGTCATTGCACGACTCGATTCATTAATTACTAACATTTGTCGTTTAAAAAAAAAAACAAAAAAAAAACAAAAGTATACAAAATAAATATTTTGTATACATTAATTTTTAATCTTTTACAAAAACATATTTTTCTAATGTGTTTCATATAAATAAATCTAAAAACTAACACTTTATAATTTTAGACGTAAAATGAAACAAAACCAATTTTAGCAAAAGTGAAAATTATCTTAAAATATATATTTTTTAAATAAAATAAATCATAAAATATATAGAAGCCATAATTAATTTTGAAAAATTAACTTAATTTTATAAAATAGTCTAAAACGCGGGCATTAAAATCACATTGAAAATAATTCCATAAATAGTTAAGATGTGTAATTTTATTTTTATTTTAAGTTTTAAATTAATGTCCAAGATCCCCTATTTTTGTAAAGTCGGAATTCTGTTACATAACACTAAACGCAATTTAATATAATTTCCTAAAATTATTCCAAAACTTTATTCAAGACCAAGCAGTTTCAAACCCCCTCATTAACATCCACCAAATCAAACACACTATTTGATTTGATCAAAACCACCAATTCAACATTAACATCCACCAATTCAAGCATATACACTATTAGGATCAGTTTGCATGTTTTTTTTCTGAGTTGTTGAATCAGTGGTGAATTTTTTTCATTATTCATTCACCATTTGATTTGATCCAGATCTGATCTAAACACATATGCTGTGTTGCCCCTACCTCTTTGTTGCCGCCGTGCGTGCTGTGCGGCGTTGTTGGTAGGTTGGCGATGTTGTTTATGGGTGCTTTTGATCTCTTTGGATTGTGATTATCGGTTGCTCATTATGGCGGAGTTTATGGAAAAACAAACTCCTTCTCTCATTGGTTTGCTGGAAAATTAAAGGTTTAGTGTAAGCTTTCATTTTTTGGTTGGCATTATGTATAAATAAATGTTTTTTTGGTTATTAATTGTATATAGTGACATTTGCCAAGGAACTGATAAGTTACTGGTCACGAACAAGTTAAGTAGGTTGTCTTTTAGAACGACATGTATGAATGAGAAAATGTGTATAAATGTGTTTGTTAGGTAACTTCATTTTTGTGATTTCTCATTTAAGGAATTATTAATATAGTGTTTTACATGTGATGTGCATATGTTTGAGCATTGGGAAAAGGTTACCAAGAACGGCTTATGTTTTTTTTCTCAAGAAGCGGCTGATAGTACAGGTACGTAACCGACAAGATTGAATCTTGATTAAATAGACGTGCTCTTATAAATATGATTTTTACACATATGTCTCAAGCCCCTAATAAAATATATGGGAGATTTTGATGACCAATTCTAATACAGTAGTACTAATAACACTAAGGTGCTGTTTGATAATAACTTAAATGACTTAATATGAAAAAAATTGAATTTATTAAGTCATAAGAAATTTGTTTGTGTATGACTTAATTAACTAAGATGTCTGAAAATATTAAGTAATAAAATTTGTCTGTTAATTAAACATGACTTAATTCAAATATCAACCAAACAAGCCCTAAATGTTTCTAGAATTTACTCACTTTACCAACTTATTAGACTAATAAAAGAGCACATTCACAACCGTTTGCCGAGTAGTTTAATCTTCTACCTGTGAACGGTGAACTTACCCATTTAGCGCCATGAAACGTTTGATAGAATTGAATAAATTCTTATTTGAGGTAAAGTTGTGGTCTTAGGAGTGTTTGGTATTGCGTTTCGTAAGCAGCAGATCCGTAGTTTATGGTGTTTTTGTATTGAAAAATGATTCATACTATGTAATTGCTAGGAACATTACTGTTTGTCAAATACTTATGACCGGCCTTTTGACCATTAGAATTTGTAAAATACTTGAAGAATGGTTATTCGAATATAATACCAATCACCTCTTTTAAAGTGTAGTAGCAGCCAGCAAGTCGTAGGTCCATGCTCACCACATAAGATTAGGAAAGTGATAGTGTCAACATTTTTGGAAATTGCTCTGAAATAATAATAGTTCGCTAATTGGTTCTGTTACAATTAGATTTCACATAATTTCAAAGTTACAAATAATATAGGGTTTATGCTCTGTAATATTTGTTTGGATCAAATTTGTCAAGCTTGACATAACGACAACTTCTTGCAAATGTTAGTTTGTAGGTGAATTGTTCCGGCTGCTTGGACCTGGACTTACCTGGACAAAAATGGCTAAAATAAAGGAAGCTTTGTTGAGTTGAGTTTAAAGCCATAGGACCTGGAACCAATCAGTGAGTTTTCAAAGGAAAAAAAGGCAACTTGTGGAGGTCAAGATTAAGAAAGACCCTTAGAAAATGTACAAAGGCTAATTGGCGCTGTTGCGGGTCATGTGCTAAAACAAGGTTTAAGTTAGAACGGGGGCAAAAGGCTTTCAATATTTATAAGTCAAATTTTATTACACTTAGGTGACTTACTGTCTTTTGTCGATTTTTGTCATCTTATTTTGTGAGTTACCGACTTTCACTATTTTATTGTCTTTGGTCTATTTTTTTTCTTCCATTTTAATGATATTTTGTGAGTTACACTTATAATATGTTGTTTGTCCATGTTGTCGATTACTAATTTGTGTTTGGGTTTATGGAATCAGCTGTATCTTATTTGGTTGGTGGCATGATCTTGAAGTTATTGTAGAAGATAGATCTATTTCATTCGGTTTTTGTTTAGAACATGATAATTTATCAATTTTATCATAATGAGGGATATATTTCATTGTAACCACATTGCAAAATTATTTTCACAATTAGTGGGTTTACATTGGATTCAATAACAAGTAGGTGTAAATTTTGAAGTCGGTATTGATCTTTATACCTACGGTATAATTTACACCTTCTGTTGACCCGTAACATCGCATCGTACTTTTCAATATATGTAAGCATGTTCAAGTGATTATTTGAATCCCACATTCAACATGCAGTTACCTACATATCACACCAAATTTAAGCACTTTGTTAAATGCTAAGAATGATTGAATTAGTGTTTAGTGAAATGCATAAAACTTGATAGGCCCAAATCCATAACAAATTAGTTATTAAAGTTCCATTTAATTTATAGAACAAATTCATACATTTTCGTATTATGCCGCTCTTCATCCAGAGAAATTAAAGCCTTTCTTTACAATTCAATCGTTGCTTTTCTTCACCAAGATGTGACTTTTGAATACGATAAGGTCCTCATTTAGTATAAAAATGTCTAGATGATGTAAACATTCAAACAAAACAAACAATTTCTTTTGATCCTAGGACATTTTAACTCAAATGTCTAAAATTTAGAACGCAAAAATGAGTACACAAAAAAGCGGTTGTTGACGTACTATATTGACGCAAAAATGAGTATACAAAAGAGTATGGAAATGTCTATATTTGATTATATATCGTATCAAGCTTGATTTAATAATTTTTGAAGAAACACAAGAAACAAAAAGTGCCTGTAGTTTTGGGTATTCGAAATTTAAATTGTTATTTCATTGCTTTATTTGTATTTTTAAGCATGTTTACTTTAGGCGTATTACACAATGCGATGAGTCGCAATTGAGTTTGGCCTTTCACTTTTCAGTACCGTGTTTACCAATTGGCTTGAAGTTTCTATACTGGTGTTGGTGTTGAACCTTTTTCTATGTATGTATGTCTATTATTTGTATTACTTTGTTTTTTTCATTCAAATGAGAAAGTGATTAACAAACCGTAGTTTATGTTCTACTATTTTGTAACATATTCTTTTAAAACTGTTTTTTCAAAATGTTTTTATTTATTTTGTAATTAAATCCAAATTATTAGTATTTTTTAATGTTTTTTTAATATTTTGTAATTAAATTTAAATTATTGTTCACGCTTTTAGTTGATCACTTTTACGTTCGACTTTTAGGTGTTCACACGATGGACATTGGTTGTTCACCTTATTAGGACTCGCATATGTCGTCGTTGAAAAACATAATGCATGAAAGACTATTTTTATGATGGTTATAAAGTTAAATGCTTATCGAATACTTATGTTTTTTAGCATTGTTTTCATTTATTACCAAAACCCGTTTAATTTCTTTTAATATTAACATATGTTTATACTCTTTAAGCTAAACGCATGCACGCTTTGTTGTCTTAATTTGTTCATGGATTAACGATAACTTTTTACTTTTTCTTATTTATTGCATATGTTTGTTATTTCTTATAAAAATCGATCAATAAGATATACCCGACGTTAGACGGGTCTTTAAGCTAGTCTATTTTATATAATAAAACAAAAGATTTTACAAGTCCTTTAAGCATAAGAATTAAATGCAAGAATTAAAAACATTACTTAAATATACAAGTCATCTAAGCTAAAATAATTTAAAGCATTACCATATATACTTCCCTAAGAAAATGTTAAAAGTTGTATTCATATAATCATAACTTATATTAATTGAGATGAAACCACCTATTTAATTCTAACATCTATAAGATGAATTGTAAAACGTTTAAAATATTAGGTGTACAAACATTTTTAAGAAAAATAATAAAATCGAAACTTATATTAATTGAGATGAAACCACCGATTTAATTCTAACATTTATAAGATGAATTTTAAAACGTTTAAAAGATTAGGTGTAAAAACATTTAAAAGATGGTGTAAAAATATTATTTAAACAAATTTTAAAAACTTTCTTTTAAATAAATTATTTAAATAATTATTAAATAAATGACCACTAAAAATATTCCTATATAAATCATTTTTTTTTAAATCAGTGTAAATTTGAAAAAAAACTAAATGGGCCTTATTAATATCATAATAAAAACATATCAAAATTAAATATTCTCTAAATTTAAACATAAGATAATGAAAACTTCTTTCATACGGTTCTTCATGGCAGGAGTTTCAAATCAATAATTAATGTCATTAACCATTCCAAAATCACTTCCTCTATACGTTTCGAAATCACTTATTAAAAAGAACACGATTCAACAAGTTTCAAAATCACCTTTGAGGATCTTCAGTTCCACACAATAAATTCGGTAGGTTTAAATTGTTACTGAATTGATTTGGTTTATATTATTGTTGATTTGTTTGTGTGTTTATGATGTAAAACCAATAATCTTATTAATTCAGTGATTTTTATGTTTTGATCAAGTTAAGATCAATTAGCAAAACGCTATATTGTTTTTGGGGAAACCTAATAGTATGAAATATTTTTTATAATTTGTATGTTTCGCCGATTGGATTATATTTATATATAACCCATTTAATAGTTCTGCAAACATGTTTATATGTAATCAGGTAAATTGTTTTATTTTGGTGCAATATAAATATGTTCTTATTGATGTTATGCAGGTTTTTTCATTGTTTTTTTGTTTGTTAATGGTGGATGCAGGTTTTGAAATGGCAACCCTTTAAATGTATCCCGAAACATTCCTACACGGCTTCTATTCAAATACAATACCGGCTTCTTCTGTAGGCTTCATTCTTTAAATTATCATTCAAAAATCTTTTTTTGTTGTGGTTGTTGGCCATTGTGCCTTTGTGTGCTCCAATTAAGGTAAATGCTTTTGTCATTGTTTTGAAGATTTTGACATTTGTTTTATACAATGAAATAATGCATACTAATTTATAAAAACAGTTTCAAATAATATCCACGTTTTTTATTTTCATCTTTTTTAGTGTCCTGGCTTATTTACATTTTTTTATTTATGTTGTTTTCGGTTTGATAAGGTGTCTACAAAAAAGGCGATTCTGATGCAAAGACTGAATGACGATCAAGCCACTAATTACGATCTTAAGGTATTTGTTTTCTATCGGTTGTAAGTATATATTTATTACTGAAGTTGTAGTGGTTGTTCCAATTATATTGGTTCATGGAAATGCAGCCTGTGATGAAAGCTGAAATGGATCAATTTGCTTTGGAGAGAAAGGAGATGTCTGAATAAATGCAAGAAATTGAAAGTCAACTAGAATGGCTTCGCGCAGAACGAGATGATGAAATTGCCAAGCTTACTTCCGAAAAGAAATTGTTTTTAGAGAGACTTCATGATGCTTCTCAATTAAAATACTGGAGACGTGATGAGTTGAAGGTATTTTTCTTTTTGCAACTACTTACTTCTGTGGAATTAGTTTTTGCTTCAATATTTTGTTTATGCAGCTAAAATATATGTACATATCTCTTCACCAATAACCCTCATATCTTATAAGCTTCCTTGTGCAAACCAAAACGTATGGCATTTATCATATCTGTTTAGGCCTTAAATCATTTAGAATGTTTGTTAAATATAAGAAGAATAACCATGGTCTATTTAATGAAAAATGTGTTTTGCCTTTTTATAAACACACTTATGAAGGCGCATATTTCCACTTATTCTATATTATAGGCTATTTTTTTATCATAATTCTTTGAAAATTGAAAGGTTTTAGAATTGAATGACAATTCTATTGTTCAGGATGGTTTTAGGTATGTTTAATGCATACATAATATTTTTTAACTTCAAAGTCACAAAAAAAAGATTATTTATAATAGGAAATTGGCATTTAAAACATAAGAAAATGGTGGTGATTCTATAATTATAGGATTGGTATTATGCTGGAATCTGCTAAGAATTTGGACTCACTATTAGATTGGGCATGCCTTGAATTACTAAGATGGAAAAGAAGCAATGAAGTGTATTGAGTAGTAAGAAGAAACTATACCGTCTATGGCTAAGTGTCACATACTAAGAAGAAACTATCCCGTTTCGAATCGTACTAAGATGTTGTGATTTGCTGAAGTCTGTATCTAAAAGTAAACATTTGTGCAGCGGGATAATTTTGCTAATTATTATGTAGGCAATGATGCTCGAATGGAAATTTATAGGAAAAAAAATCTATTGATCTGAATTTTGAGGTTGTGGGAGTAAAACTATAATTTAAACTTTAAAGTTGCATATGAAGAGAGCCCACTACTATCTAATGAAGTTCAAAAGGCGTGGAAAGTGTTTCAAATTGCAATTAGATTGTAAGGTTTTTAAAATCATATCTGATTTATATTTTCTTAAATTCTTAAATATGTGTTTGAAGTTTCCCTAAATGATTATAAATGCTCCTAATCATAGTATCTATTTGACATGCAGAAAAAGTAATGCTTGCAAAAAAGGACAAGACAAAGCAGGATCAAAAGAATGTTACAATAACTAAAGTAGTTGCACTACTACAACAGTTGAAGAAATCTTGCGAAGAACCTTAATCTTAAGGTAATTAGCTAACAATTATGTATGGTAAATGAAAAATAAATCATTAAAATAACCTTACTCGATTATGTACCAAGTTTGAGACCATTTCTAGAATGACTTTGTTCTTTAACTTAAAATATAGTCTCAGCAAAAGCCGTTGTTGGTATGCGGATGTATGACTAGGAGTTAGTGTTAACAAGAAGATATTTGTGAATAAATTTAATTATTTTAAGGGTGTATTTCATGTGTTTAATTTCTAACCTTTCAATGACATGTGTAAATTTGAAGATTTGGTCAATTCAGTAAAACTTAAATTTGTTGTCACAATAGCAAATTTTTTTATTAGACTATTAATTGTCTTACATACACGTCTTTTTTGTTTCTTTATAGGTGTGATTGGTCAACTAATTAAGTATGCAAGTTGAACAATTTCGATAACAAATGGTCACCCAAGCTACAAAATTATATAGGCATAATGGCAAGGAAAGCATCTTAAAAGATGACTTACCGTACATTGAATAGTTTGGAACGAGATAAAGTATCATGTTGCAACCAAAATGTCCTTTAATAGTGTTTGTGTGTTTTTATCTAATTAATGTGTGCAAATGATCTAATTTGTATATGTAGTTTGGTGTTCAGATTGAACAACGAACTACAAATGTCGTCTTAAATATCTCCTAAGAAATCTATGTTTTTCACTTGCGAAGAGTTCATTGAGATGTTTTCATTTAGGAACATTGATGGGTTGTACGTTGTTCAAATGTTTATAAAATACAATCTTAATTATTTTTCACAATCTTATTATAAATTACTTTTTCATTCGATTGTTAGGTGTTCACATGTTATCTAAGACCATCAAAAGTGAAAACCAAAATGATTGGACCTCTATTATTGTGATTATTACAAAATCAAACGTTTATCTTATAAATAACTTTTTTTTATGTATTAATGGGACCTTTTTAGGCTCTTTCATTTCTTTCACCCGTTTTTCACTTATTAAAAAAAAACTTTAAAATTAATCTGACTTTTTACGGGTTTTCAAGATTAAGCAACATTGCCTTACGGTTTGTGCATTATTTATGTCCAATGAATCTAAAGAGGAGATGTGAGTCGAGCCTCTTAAGAGAAATAGACACATACAATGATTATCAGTAAAGATAAAATCGAGGAGTCATATGATAATATTTGAGTTCTTGAGGTTTATTTTTTTTATAAATTGGATTAAAGTATTTGAGCATAAAAACTATTTTTTTAAGTGACCATGTTGAGCTGTGTCAAGGTTGAACTGGCGGTTCAAACGGGTTTTTAAGTGATCGGTTCACATTTAACCGGACGGCTCAACATGGGGTTTTAAGACACTTTTCATACCGAGTGTACTCAAATTCTACTTAAAAAATCTTTAAAATATACCTGGTGTTAGACTACAAATGTTTTGTTCAAAGTTTTGCATGGTTTATGAACAAGGTTGTAAGTTTATGCATTATATATGTTTTCAAATGCTTTTCTGATATTTTCAAATTAAAATTACATATACATGGTGTTGGTAAATTTTTTAATCACCTTATCTTTCAACTATTAGGTGGTGTTCATGGTATTGGCATTGACTGTATTCGCTATCACATATGTCACTGTTTTAGCGCTTATCGGATAATTTATGTGCTTTTTTTTAATCATTTTTTCATTTATTACCAAAACCCGTTTATTTTCTATTTATACTAACTTTTGTTTATTATTTCTTAAAAAATTCACTCATTAAACATACCCGACGTTAGACGGGTCTTTAAGCTAGTCTATAAATATAAGGAATGATAACACCATAGCTCTTCATGATGACGAGCTTGGTAGAATAAAATCTTTCTCCGACAACTCTCTCAGTTGTACGGTAATTCATTTAATTCGGATGGTGCTGTCGTACAGTGCACAAGCCACAGGTGCAGCACCGAGAATTTAATCAATACCAAATTCAACTTGCCTTAGTGGGAAAAGTCTAGTTAATTCATCAACAAATACCTCCTAAAGTTTCAGTTAACGGAAACATCTTTTAATAAATTCATATTAGGTTCTTTCTAGATTATAATATCTATGACTAATTCACAGCCGTTCACGGTATAATTTCAAGTCTAAATGCAGGATATGGACATCCATCAAGAATTATTTAGATCACTTTTGATAATCAACATCTTATCATATAGGGGAATTCTACTCGAGTTCCCATCAATTAAGACAATGTCGTCATGTCATAATCAATCAATCCATTCTACTGGCACTATCAACTTTCTAGTTTCATTGCCGTCGATAAGATGTGAACTTCTCAAAAGACTAATAATAACTCATAATCCTTCACAAATTCAAGGATATCAGGAGACATAACTAACCTTAAAAGAGTAGGGTCAACGCATAATCTACGCGAGAGAATTTCAAATCAGATACAGACGAAAACATTTAATGAATATGAATATATCCCATGTTTTCATAATTTGAGTACGCATTCGAAAGCTCCTCGGATCGTTACCCAGGTCATTCAAATGAAATCAAATCAAAAGAAATGATAAGAACGTCAATACATCCAGTCGGGTATCAACACTCGGTAATCAGATACTTTTCCTAAGAATCTCACTATGGGAGAATTGGACAAGGAAGAATTGTCAATTGTCAAATAAGATAATTTCCACAGATGAGTAAATTCGACTCAGGAGAATAGATGCTACAGGCACATATGTAGGTGTTCCTAACACTATGTCCTTATTTTTCACTTCTTGCAGATCTCATAAAATTTTAATCCTTCACAATCTTCAAAGAAAATGTAGTGTTTATTCATTAGTTTTATGGTGACTACTAATCAGTCTTGCATGGTCCATTCCGAATTGTATGTAGGCGCGCAACTATATATAATTTCAAGATTAACGATGCAATACTTAGTTCGTCAAAATTTTATCATCCATGTTTATAGTAAAATCATTTTCATGCTTAATTCTTAAATAAGAAACAAAAATAAATTTACAAAGATTTTCTTTGTTATGAAAACAATTAAGTTTTCTAATGTGTTTTATAAACAACTTCATTTCGATAACAATCACTTATAAATCTTACTTTGAATAATCCTTATAGTGATGAAAATTCAATTTTTCTCAAAGGATACTGTTTTATCTTATAAAAACAATGAGTGATCTGCTAAAGAGTGATGAAAGCTTGTTCACCAAGAATTAACTACGATATGATAGGAAATGAGCTTAGCCAAATAATCATGAGGTTCATGACCTCGATGACACTTAGAAAGAATAATTCACATTGTAACTCAAATCGAGATGAGTACTTGTTCAATGGTTGCATCATTAGTGTGAACATTAGGATGAAGCAATAAAAGATAGATAACATCGATACATGTAGAATTTAGCAATCAAAGGTAGTCTTTTCATTAATCACAAACAAGTCAAATTGTACCGTAACACATTACGTGTCACTATGTCATACAATTTACAAAACTCATCCTACCAACTTATATCTCAGTTAAGTTAGGGATTTTTAAAAGATACCACAGTGAATACTAATCTACAAGAGTCATTAGGTGTCCCACCTGTCCCGGAAGATCCATCGGTCCTAATTCAGAAGAAGATTTCTTCACTTTATTTGTTGGACACTGGGCATCCTCATTAGTGGACAATGGCCTAGGAACAACACTTAACACGAATCAACAATCAATTAAAACCTTATAATTCAATCACAGAACTTAACGACTTATATTAACAATTTCTTATTCCATACAGGTTAAATTTTATTTTTATTCAAGTTTCAATCAACTTATACTCAATTCGATATCCTACCTCATTCTCCAATACTTTCATCCTTATTCTTACACCTTAATAGGGCAATAAAAGCTCGATATGATCAACACTTAATTTCCAATCCTATAGCTCTTACAACAACAATTATCAAATGAGTCACTAGTATGAAATGACTCATACATTCAATTAGACTTCTCGGAAAGGTACTAGTGGCATGAGGCTTTTGGGTAATGGTTCCAATAACAGCCTCAAGTGCAACATTCACCCTTTCGATTTCAATTTAAGAACTGGGTGACAATGAATCAGATGACACCTTTCTAGGTGGTAACGTTTTGTCAAACTCTACTCTATAAGGAAAGATCGTCATGACATCGATATCAGTTTTAATCTCGCCAATTCTTCTTCAATATCACAATCAACTAATATCTACATTTCTACGAATATCAACCATTTGTTGGGATCATAAATATCCACAACTTGGTTTAGATCTAGAATAGCTAGAATTCCTACGAGAATAACTTCGATTAATCTACTAGGGGATTTAGGGATCATTGTGACAATCTACGTCGTATAGATACCTCGTATAAATATAAAAATAATCATCAAACAATCATGTAATAAAATTACATCATATATATATATATAATCCAAGTTATATATATATTAAAATAACACTTCTCAGTCTGGCCGTGTCGGTAACTCGGGAATTCTTCGGCACTGTTATAGTCAAAAGATTTTTAGACATTTTTAGAAAAATATTTATAGTTAAAAGATTTTGAAATGTTTTATTCAAAACCTTGGTTTTAAAAATCTTTCGTTCTCTATAACGAGAGCTCTGGTACCAAACTGTAACACCCCCAAATTTATACAACTCAATACAGCGGAAGACTCGTTGGTGTTACGGGATAGCACATTACTCACATCATAGACAACGCATAAAAATCGCGTCGTTTAATAATAAATCATTTCCATTCATAAATATCAAATTTACATAGGTCCCAAGTCATAATCATTTCATACAATTTTACAAAAGATTTGAATGGAAATTATTGTTTAAGTGCGGGCCATGAATTCTTGTTGTCTTCCCGAGAATTACCTTCAAGTACCTGAGATAAAACATGTTAAAAGAAAAGGTCAGCGATAACGCCGAGTGAATTCATAGAGTTTAATAAACCATCAATATAACATCGGTATAAAATTATTACCGAAAATCATTTTGTACAAATCATTTTAATAGGCCATAAAATAGCCAAAGTCATTTCTATACAAATCCTTATCAAAAATCATAACATAGGCATTTGCCTTAAAAATCATTATACGAACCAATGTCGTAAAAACATCATACAATACGTCTTATGACGTTGTATAAAGTTAAATAAAAACCGTTATATGAATATGGTTATATAAAACCAAAACACGAACATAATATCAATAGTATGACCCCGTATTGCTAGTCAGGGAATACATCGTAATTCGGTGCGTATTGTAGTATTTCGTTAACTGGATTATTATAAGCCGCATGACATTGTTACCTTACTAAACCAAACAACGGGTAGCTAACCCGATACTCAATTTGCCCATCTAAATTAGCGTGTCGTCACAAAGGTCACGCTATGGAAATCTTCTCATACATAAATTCACTTACCAATCAATGTGGCACGACGGGGATCAACCGTCAAGGCGCGAACTGGGGTGATCGTCCCCAAATAGTACTATTATATGCATAAGCGTCTACCAAATCCCGGTAGTTCACAATTCATGCTAATGGGACTTTTAGTGACATAACCTAACTTTAATAATCCATTTTATTTCATCTATCGGGTCCTTTAATCATTCATAGGGTCATACAATCATCCGGGTCCAAATCAATAAATAAACAATCGGGACAAATGGTGTCCTATTTTATCAAAACTAACATGTTATCTCCCTCGCGGGTTTATAAAACATTTCATAAAAACATTTAAAAGAGTGCGAGGCTATGAACTCACGTTGATGTGGGAAGGCGGGTTATCGGCAATTCGGACGTACGGTACGTGCTTCAATCACAGAAACCACCATGATGATGTAGGTTGTGATCAAAACATGGATTTTGATGGAGAAACTTGTGAATAACCAAGACCATCTTCAAGACCACCATTCTTCATGAACACCTTGTGGAAAATCAGCCCCAAGACTCCATGAAAACTCCTCCTTGGATGTTATAATCACCACCAATCAATAGGGTTTCAAAAGGGCTTCAACATGTGTATGAATAACATGAGATTTCATGGTTAGTTTTTATCAATGGTGGTGGTTTAAGGGGAGAAAGTGGGACGGCACATATGGAGGTTAGAGAGAGATTTGAGAGAGTTTTATTAGTGGTATTGCATGTACAAATAAAGAAGTGGTTTTGGGGTGTGTTGTTTTGAGGTAGTGTAAGCTTACAAGCTAAGCTAAAGTTACATGTGTAGCTTATTGTGTACACTTGACACATAAGTGATGTTGTGTTGCTAGTTAGGGCCGGTTTTGAGTGGGGGTGGGACAAGTGTCCCACTTGTCTCATCCCCATGTAATTACGGGTACTCCTCGATTCTAGTTTCCTCGATTTGCGTGCCCTCGAGTCGTTTTACGAAAAACGTTTTTATAAATTATGAATCAATGGGGATGAGACAAGTGGGACACTTGTCCCACCCCCACTCAAACCGGCCTAACTAAGCCACCAACACCCTTAGGTGTCCAAGTTTTACTAACTAAGCTACACATGTAAGCTTAGCTTCCATGTGAAGCTAACTTCATCCCACTAACTTCACAAAACCATTAGCTACTACACACACCATCATTCACAACATGCAAATCCACTTAATCTCTCTCTCTGGGCTCTCAAATGTGCCGTCCCTTTTATCCCCTTAAACCACCACTTTTGATCAAATTTAACCATAAACCTCATGTCATTTCTACATATGTTGAAGCCCTCTTGAAACCCTATTGATTGGTGGTGATTATAACATCCAAGGAGGAGTTTCCATGAAGTATTAGGGCTGATTTTCCACAAGGAGTTCATGAAGAATGGTGGTTTTGAAGATGGTCTTGGCTATGCACAAGTTTCTCCATCAAAATCCATGTTTTGATCACAACCTACATCATCATGGTGGTATAAAGATTGTCCTCCTCATCCTCTTGTTATTTTTATTATGTAATCATGTATTTTATTTCCTATTGTATATGTATATGATGATTCTATGATGATAAAAGTATTGTGTGGGGATTTGGTGTTGATAAACATGATTAAAAAGGTGAAAAACTATAAAGAACAAGGCTAAAATCTTGCTTAAAAATGATGGCTATATAAAACAGTAAAGAAACATGTCATGAACTGATAATGATGAAGTAGAATTAATATACAGTAAGCTATGGGTCTTGTACACATGTGAGAGTTGGCCATGCAATGGAATCATTGTAATGAGTGAGATATGATCAAAACAAGTTTAGGGTACAAATCTGAGTTTACTGTTTTGGACGATTTTTAGAAAATACTTGGAGGATGATTCAACAGTAGCTATAGAAGAGTTAAATGGAGAAAATATCATTTAGTTTATGTGATAAAAATTTTAGCTTCTATCTCCATATAGAACTCTAGATATGGCAGTTTTGGTGAAGATGAAAATAAAAATCAGATTTTGGAAATTAAAGTATAATACTATTCTATAAGCACTCAAAATTTTATAGTATAAAATGTGAATAAAAACCAGCTAACTCATATAATACATTTATATAAATATGTACAATGGTAAACAAGTAGACATTTTATAAAAATGGTAACTTGTTAAGTTTTATAAGATATAAAACAATAAACATGATTTTTACGACTTTTTCGGCTATTACCGTAAAATTAACGTTTTTGCTAAATAAGACTTAGACGGTTGGAACCGTCTAATGTAAACTTTATAAAACTTATATACTGATATATAAACATGTATAACAAGTAAAAACCGATAAAACCCGAACTATAGGACATACGGACATTAACGAGCTAAGTAAACATATTTGACTAATAATTGGACTAAATAAGTTAAACCCTTACAAAAAGAACTTATTGGACTTAACCCATTTGGGCCCAACTTGAAAGTTTAAATACTGATAATATAAGTATGAAATGGATTAATACAAGTTAATAAACTTATAATAGGCTTATTGGACCTAAAACACGTAAATAGGTAAAACTAGAAAACTAGTATAAAAGTTATCGACACATAACACAAAAATGAGTAAATGAGAATATGTAAACCCACTTGATCATCATATATATAAAATCATCATATGTATACATAATTGTTATTTTTATAAAGTCATTGGACATGAGTCTAAGACGAGTATTATTTGTCTAGGTTTCTGTGATTGAAGCACGTACCGTACATCCGAATCGCCGATAACCGCCGTCCCACATCAACGTGAGTTCATAGCCTCGCACTCTTTTAAATATTTTATAAATGTTTTATAAACCCGCGAGGGAGATAACATATTAGTTTTTATAAAATAGGACACCATTTGTCCCGATTGTTTGTTTATTGATTTGGACCCGAATGATTGTATGACCCGATTGTATGACCCGATAAATGATTAAAGGACCCGAGAGATGAAATAAAATGGATTATTAAAGTTAGGTTATGTCACTAAAAGTCACATTAGCAGGAATTGTGAACTACCGGGATTTGGTAGACGCTTGTGCATATAATAGTACTATTTGGGGACGATCACCCCAGTTCGCGCCTTGACGGTTGATCCCCGTCGTGCCACATTGATTGGTAAGCGAATTTATGTATGAGAAGGTTTCCATAGCGTGACCTTTGTGACGACACGCTACTTTAGATGGGCAAATTTAGTATCGGGTTAGCTACCCATTGTTGGTTTAGTAAGGTAACAATGTCATGCGGCTTATAATAATCCAAACTAACGAAATACTACTAGACGCTCCGAATTACGATGTATTGCCTGACTAGCAATACAGGGTCATACTATTGATATTATGTTCGTGTTTTGGTTTTCATAACCATATTCATATAACGGTTTTTATTTTCATACAACGTCATAAGACGTATTGTATGATGTTTTTACGACATTGGCTCGTATAATGATTTTTAAGGCAAACGCCTATATTATGATTTTGATGCAGATTTGTATAAAATGACTTTGGCTATTTTATGGCCTATTAAAATGATTTGTACAAAATGTTTTTCAGTAATAATTTTATACTGATATTATATTGATGGATTTTATTAAACTCTATGAATTCACTCGGCGTTATCGCTGACCTTTTCTCTTAACATGTTTTATCTCAGGTACTTGAAGGTAATTCTCGGGAAGACAACAAGAATTCATGGCCCGCACTTAAACAATATTTTCCATTCAAATACTTTGTAAAACTTTGTATGAAATATAATGACTTGGGACCGATGTAACTTTGATATTTATGAATGGAAATGATTTATTATTAAACGACGCGATTTTTATGCGTTGTCTATGATGTGAGTAATGTGCTATCCCGTAACACCAACTAGTCTTCCGTTGTATTGAGTTGTATAAATTTGGGGGTGTTACAATTTTGTTAGCATCGGTTAACTCATGATACTCCCTTGCCCTTGTCACATTGTTGACGGTAACCTCTCCCCAATCTAATGGACCTTTTTCAATTGATTGAAGCATAAGTCGACCATTGGGTTTGCCCATGATGTACGTTTTCATGCGGCATTGCCATGCTTCAAATAAATCTTTGATGAGCAAAGGTGGGCGAGTGTCGGTACCCGAGATGATTGAGATATCGGTAAGCAAAGTCATTGTTGGCATATATGAATGTGAATTCATTTTATGATCTCTTGAAAAAAGATTATCAAAAATGACCGAGTAATGAAATAAGATTATGTGTTTTAATGTTGTTTAAATAAAGATATTATGATCTTTTGATTGTGTGTTTTTGTTAATGTCTCCAAATAAATGCAAAGATGAAAAATCCTCTAAGTGTTGCAAATGATATCTGATCGTACTCCTATATCGGACTCCCAAATCGTATCCTAATCGTACTCCCTGATTGTGTCCTGATCGTACTCTCCTATCCTACTCAAGTGATCGTAGCCTGGATCGTACTCAGCAATCGTAACCTGATCGTACTCTCCTATGCTACTCAAGTGATCGTAGCCTGGATCATACTCACTTAGCCATCGTAACCTGATCGTACTCTCCTATCCTACTCAAGTGATCGTAGCCTGGATCGTACTCACCTAGCAATCGTAACCTGATCGTACTCTGGATCGTACTGGGCTATCGTAGTGAGCTATCGTAGCCTGGATCGTAGTGAGCTATCGTAGCCTGGATCGTAGTAAGCTATCGTACCCCTTTGATCGTACCCAGGATCGTAGTGAAGATCGTGGTCTGATAGGTGTGTAAACACCCATCCTTTTTACCACTTAACTACAATAATAACCGAGCCAAAACGTGTATTTTATGTCATAAATGTCGGAATTATGTGTGGTTTGTGTTTTTGTTGTGATTTAGGACGAAAAGGTGGAAAAGGGAGAAAACACGGGCATTCACGGGCTTTTATAGAAGAAAAAGACAAAAGACGAAGTCAAGAAATCAAGAGTGCAAAAAGAACGGAAGTCCAAGACCAATTCTGAAGATTTATCGAAGAAAAAGTCAAAAGACGGAAGTTTACTAAAAGCCGAAGAACTCAAGTCTAATTTATTGAAGAATTACAAGACGAGTTTAAAGAAATCCCAAGACGAAGTCGTTAAAGTCAAAGATTAAGAAGATTAAGGACTTAATGATGCAATTAAAGAAAGAAGAAAGAGGGGAGGAAGCTTCCTAAGCACCTCCCTAATCTCCTATAAATAGGATTCATTGTCATTTCATTAGTTTTTGTTGGCTAAGTGTGACAATTAGTCTTCCACCCTTTAATTACTTGTTCTTTAATTACATGTCATTTAATTAATTGTCTTGCACCTTAAATACATTTAATTTCAAGTAAGTCTCCTTTTAATTATTGTCAATCTTTACTTTTCTTGTCAATCTCCTATCTACCTTTCTTTAATCTTTAATCTTTATGCTTATTTGTTCATGTTCATGTTCTTGAGTTTTTGTTAAATTGATTAAGTGGGTTTTGATTATTTTGATTATTATTGTTAGTGTTTTTGATTTGGTTTGATTAGTATTTGTTATTAGATTATTTGTGATTAGTTTGATTTAATCTTTTGGTTGATTTGATTAAGTTTTGTCTAGATTCGTGTTATTCTTGCTCCTTGTTCTTCGCTATTGTGCAATCTCCAGGTTATTCCGGATCAACACCGAACATTCCGAGTGAAGGTGGTGTTGTGAATATTCCGAATCAAGGAAAGTATTCCGGATCAGTGTTTGTTCATTCGGAACATTCCGAACCAAGAGACATTTCGAATCAAGGCTGCTCATTCGGAACATCATATATCCCGAACCAAGCAAGGTATTCCGGGTCAGTGTTTATTCCGAATTAAAGGACCTTCATTCGGAACATTCCAAATCAAGGACCTTCATTCGGAACATTCCGAATCAAGGACCTTCATTCGGAACATTCCGGATCAACTTGAGTATTCCGAACGAAGGATTTGGGGATTGTTCATTCGGAACATCTATTGTTCCGAATCAAGGTGGTTCATTCCGAATATATTCCGAATCAAGACATTGTTCCGGATCAGCAAAACATTCCGAACCAAGCTTCAAATTCCGAATAAGTGGAAGTTCCGAATCAAGGCTTATATTCCGAGTGAAGGATTTATTCCGGATAAGTGACATATTCCGAATAAAGAATTTATTCCGGATCAAGTTTTTATTCCGGGTGAACATTTTATTCCGGATCAAGGGTTTTGGTAAATATTCCGAGTGAAGAAGAATCATTCCGAGCGAAGGTGACATTCCGGATGAGTGATTATTCCGAACAAAGGATTATTCCGAATGTGCTGTTTTCAGGTTCTTTTTAGTTTCTGTTTTTAAGTTTTAAGTTTTTAATTTTCAAGCTTTATTTTTCCCGCCTTTTTCCTTAGTTGCACTTTAAGTTTAATTGCCACAGATTTATTTTAGCCTTACCTTAGTTTAAGTTTTAGTTGCGTTTTAAGTTTGCCTTAGATAGCTTTAAGTTTGCGTTATTTACTTTTAGTGTCTTTTAATTTCTCGTCACGTTTTAATTTCTCGCCATTTATTTTAAATTAGATTTAGATTTTTATTATTGTCACGTTTTTATTTTACGTTTTACGTTTTAATTTTCTTGCACCTTAAATACATTTAATTTCAAGTAACTCTCCTTTTAATTATTGTCAATCTTTACTTTTTATTGTCAATCTTCTATCTTCCTTTCTTGTTGATCATTAGTCTTTATGCTTTATTGTTCATGTTTATGTTTTTGATGTTTTATTGATTTGATTAAAGTGGGTTTTGATTATTTTGATTAGTATTGTTAGTTTGATTGTCTTGGATTGATAGGTTATTGTTATTATATCATTTGTGGTTAGTCTTGCTTAATCTTTTGGTTTGATTTGATTAGATTGGTTTAGATTCGTGTTATTTCTTTTCTCATTGTTCTTCGTTTCTGTTACTGTTTCCCAGATTATTCCGGATCAAAGTACTTATTCTGAATCAAGGTTTGGTTGTTGGTTATTTCGGATCAAGCTGTTAGTTCCGAATCAAGGTACATTCCAAGTGAAGAATTTGTTCCGAATCAAACACCTTTATTCGGAATATCATTTATTCCGGATCAAGGGTTCATTCGGAACATTCCGAACGAAGGTTTTGAAGATTTGTTCCGGATCAGCAGATTATTCCGAGTCAAGGGAAAGTATTCAGGATCAGCGAGTTCATTCAGAACATTCTGAGTGAAGGAGTTTATTCGGAACATTCCGAATCAAGACAACATTCCGAATCAAGGGAATTGATTCGGAATATTCCGAATCAAGGTCATATATTCCGAATCAAGATTTTATTCTGGGTCAACAATATCATTCCGAACCAAAGAAACATTCTGAATCAAGGGAGTTGATTCGGAACATTCCGAGTGAAGGGTTTATTCCGGATAAAGTGACATATTCCGGATGAACCAATTGTTCCGAATGAGTTTTTTGTTTTGAATATTCCGAGTGAAGAAGAATCATTCCGAACGAATGTGACATTCCGGATGAGTGATTATTCCAAACGAAGGATTATTCCGAATGAGCTGTTTTCAGGTTCTTTTTAGTTTCAGTTTTTAATTTTTAATTTTCAAGCTTTACTTTTCCCGCCTTTTTTCTTAGTTGCACTTTAAGTTTACTTGCCTTAGATTTATTTTAACCTTGCCTTAGTTTTAAGTTTTAGTTGCGTTTCAAGTTTGCCTTAGATAGTTTTAAGTTTGCGTCATTTACTTTAAGCACCTTTTAATTTTTCGTCAAGCTTTTAAATTCTTGTCATTTATTTTAAAATTAGAGTTAGATTTACTTTAAAGTCTCGCACTTTTTAATTACTACAACGACACAACTATTTGTTTCACCAAAGAACGACTGAGTCGCATAGTTAACCAGGATCAATTCGATTAGACAGACTTCAACGAACTTTTTTACATGCAAAATCTTTTGTATCAAATGGCGCCGCTGCCGGCTCTTTTCGTAAAGATTAACGGTTTTCTGTGAAAGACGCGTTGCTTTTTGGGATCCGTTCATTCGTGAGCGTTATTTTCCTGCTTAAAAATTTCCAAAAATCCAAAAAATTAAAAATTGTTAAAAATCCATAAAAATTAAAAATTTTCAAAAATCCAAAAAGATTTTATTTTTATCTTTATAGTGTATATATATTCTCTTTGTGTTTGGTATTGTTTTCTTTTGCTTTCGCAGGTGTATGCGTACTAGATCTTCTAATTATCAAGAGCCCGCGACTCCTGAAGATTTAGCTATGGCAGGTGTGAACAACAACAATAATCCACCGCACCTCAATAATAACAACAACAATGTTCTTCCACAGCCCGATCTTCGGACCATGGAGGAGCTTTGTCAACCCACAATGTTTGGCCGAGGAGGACCGATTGCGCCGATGCAAATCACGGCTCCGGAGTTTTCTTTGAAGCACCACATGATTCAACAAGTGCAAACTAATCCTTTTCAAGGAATGCCTGATGATGATGGCAACAAACACCTCGACAAATTCATTACTATCACTCAAAGCATGAAGTTGCCCGGTGCCACAATGGATGTTCTTCGCCTTCAACTCTTTCTACATACTTTATCACACCACGCCGAGAAATGGTTTGATCGTCTCCCAAAGAATTCAATTCATACTTGGGATGACATGACTCAACGCTTTTTGTCGCGCTACTTTCCACCATCCATGGTCACGAGCCTTCGCAATCAAATAAGCGGTTTCATGAAAGAACCCGATGAATCTCTCTTTGATGCTTGGGAAAGATATAATGTCTTGATCGATCGTTTTCCAAACCACAACATGCTCCCTGTGACCTTAATTGATACTTTCTACAACAGTTTGACTTTTCGTGATCATGATACGATTAATGCAGCCGCCGGTGGCACATTTATGAAAAGGAGACCCGAGGAGTGTAGAGAGCTTATTGAGAACATGACTACTCACCAAAAAAACTGGGATTCCTCCGCTTCTTCAAGGAACAACCCGAGAGTCAATGTTTCTTCTACTTCAGCAAACCCCGATATGACCGAATTCACCCGCATGATGCGTGAAAAAATTCTTCAAGCAAACGATGGAGGCTCACGTAAACGAACACGAGAGTCTTCAATCGTAGATGATGATGATGATCTAGATAACACAATCACAAACAACCACGAGACAACAAGTTGAAAGGGTACAAGTCCCCTTATTAGTGAATAGTAAGCATAAAGGATAAGCATGGGATTTCCCCCACGAGGCACCTCGTTTTTTGATTACCGAGTCATGAGCTCGACTCGATCCCCTCAATGCTAATTATCATTGGGGAAGGTGACTTGGTCGAGGGCAACCATTGAAGGAATTTCCCCACCAAAGTAGTGCTTAAGCCTATGTCCATTCACATTGAAATTAGGACCATCATCTTGAGCTAGCTCGATGGTCCCATATGGAAACACTTGTGTAATGGTGAACGGACCCGACCAACGAGATTTCAATTTCCCAGAAAATATCTTAAGTCGAGAGTTAAAAAGCAACACTTGATCACCAACGTTAAAAACCCGGTTTTTAATCTTTGAATCATGAAACTTTTTAGTCTTTTCTTTAAAAATTAATGAATTTTCATAAGCATTATCTCTTAATTCATCCAATTCATTCAATTGTATTTTCCGGTGATCTCCCGCGGTCTTCAAGTCAAAGTTTGCATTCTTAAGGGCCCAATATGCCTTGTGCTCCAACTCAATGGGCAAATGACAATTCTTCCCATAGACTAACTTATAAGGAGTGCAACGGATAGGTGTCTTATAAGCAGTCCTAAAGGCCCATAAAGCGTCATCAAGTTTGTCGGACCATGAAGCACGGTTTTCTCTAAAATCCTTTTCAAAGCTCGGTTCGAAACCTCGACTTGCCCACTCGTTTGCGGGTGATAAGCCGTAGAAAGACGATGAGTAACTCCATATTTCTTTAGAACCTTTTCGAATTGGTCATTACAAAAATGGGTTCCACGATCGCTTATAATAGCACGAGGGGTTCCGAACCGAGAGAATAGTTGCTTCAAAAATTTCACTACCACACGAGCATCATTAGTAGGCAAAGCCTTAGCTTCCACCCACTTAGAAAGGTAGTCCACCACGACGAGGATATATTTGTTGCCATGAGACGATGGGAACGGCCCCATAAAGTCTATTCCCCATATGTCGAAAATCTCACACACTTGAATTATGTTTTGCGGCATTTCATCATGTTGAGACGATTTTCCTTGACGTTGGCACGGATCACACGACTTCACAAGTGCGTGTGCATCACGATAGATAGAAGGCCAAAAGAAGCCGGCATCGAACACTTTCTTAGCCGTGAGATTATCACCGTGGTGACCACCCGTGGGTCCCTCGTGACAAGCTCTAAGGATATTAGAAGCTTCGACACCAAAAACACAACGTCGAACGAGTTGATCCGCACAAACCCGAAAGAGATAAGGGTCGTCCCAAAAATAGAACTTGACGTCACGAAAGAATTTTCGTTTTTGTTGTGTCGTCATACCCTTGATTATGAAATTGCCCGCATGGTAATTTGCAATGTCGACAAACCATGGGGTGGTGTCTTTAGAATTCAATACACCGAGAGTCTCAAGAGGAAATGTTTCGGTGATTTCCTTGTTCTCGAAAACATCTTCGTGAGGATCTTCTAGACGAGAGAGATGATCGGCCGCTAGATTCTCGGCTCCTTTTTTGTCAAGCACGGTGACATCAAATTCTTGGAGGAGGAGCATCCAATGAAGCAATCTCGGTTTAGCATCTTGCTTAGCTAAGAGATACTTGATAGCCGAATGGTCGGTATACACGATGCTTTTAGTCAAGACGAGATAAGGTCGGAATTTCTCAAAAGCATAGACCACGACAAGGAATTCCTTTTCCGTTGTGGTGTACTTCAATTGAGCCTCGGTCATCGTCTTACTAGCATAATGGATAGGACGGAAATGTTTGTGATAACGTTGCCCTAAGACGGCCCCTATAGCATAATCACTTGCATCGCACATGATTTCAAAGGGTAATTCCCAATTAGGAGCAACAAGAATGGGAGCTTCGATAAGTTTCCTTTTGAGAGTTTCGAAAGCTCTAACACAATCCTCATTGAAGTTAAAAGGAGCATCCTTCTCGAGAAGGTGTGTCATAGGTCGAGAGATTTTCGAAAAGTCCTTGATGAAACGACGATAAAAGCCCGCGTGGCCTAGGAAACTCCTAACTCCCTTAACGGTTTTGGGATGAGGTAACTTGGCGATGACGTCTACCTTAGCTTTATCGACCTCAATCCCCGCTTTCGACACCTTATGTCCTAAGACGATTCCTTGTTTACACATAAAATGACATTTTTCCCAATTAGGCACAAGATTGGTTTCTTCACAACGTTTTAACATTTGCTCGAGATTAGATAAACACGACGTGAATGAATTGCCAAACACCGAGAAGTCATCCATAAACACTTCCATCGACTTCTCGATCATATCGTGAAAAATCGCCATCATACACCGTTGAAACGTACCCGGTGCATTACAAAGTCCGAAAGGCATCCTACGATAAGCGAACGTTCCATAAGGACACGTAAACGTAGTCTTATCTTGATCACGAGGGTCGATAGGGATTTGAAAGTAACCGGAAAAACCATCTAAAAAGCAATATAATTCATTTCCCGCAAGTCGCTCCAACATTTGATCCATGAAGGGCAAAGGAAAGTGGTCTTTACGAGTGGTTTCATTTAACTTTTGGTAGTCAATACACACCCTCCAACCGGTCACAACACGAGTGGGAATTAACTCGTTGTTTTCATTAGGCACAACGGTCATTCCTCCCTTTTTAGGGACACAATGGATTGGGCTCACCCATGGGCTATCGGATATAGGATAAATCATTCCCGCGTCAAGGAGTTTAAGGACCTCCTTTTTAATGACATCGTGAATTTTGGGATTCACCCTTCTTTGACTTTGAATTGCGGGTTTGTAGTCTTCCTCCATTAAAATCTTGTGAGTACAAAATTTTGGGTCAATACCCTTAATGTCGGATATTTTCCACGCAATTGCCCCTTTATGAGCCTTAAGAACTTTCAAGAGCTTGGTTTTTTCATTATTAGCAAGACCTTTTGCAATAATAACCAGCAACTTGTTATCACCTTCCAAAAATGCGTATTCAAGGTGAGAAGGAAGATCTTTCAATTCAAGGATAGGTGGTTCCTCGATTGAATATTTTGGTTCAACACTCATAACTTCCATCAGCGGAAGAAATGGTGGAATAGAAGTATAATCACTAATCAACACCTCATCTTCATTGTCGATTTCATTTGAAGTGAGATCGCCTCCTTGGAATAGAGTGAGATTTGGTGTGGAATTAGCAAGAATCGGATCCAAAATAGTGGGATTGCCACTTGACGAGCTATCGGAAAAACCTAACACTTCTTGTGAAAACTCATCACAAACCACATCAACGATGTCAATGTGATTGATGGTAGCGATTGCATAAACATGAGAAGGTTTCGAGTTTTGAGTAGCGTTTATAACAAGTTCCTCTTCGTTGAATCTCAAAGTGATAGTTCTCGCATGAACATCGATAAGCGATCTCGAAGTGTCTAAAAATGAACGACCTAAAATTAGAGGAACTTGAGGATCCGCGGGGATGTCAACTACTATAAAATCAACGGGATAGTAGAACTTCCCCACATTCACGAAAACATCTTTGGCTACTCCACATGCTAAAATCGAAGAATGATCGGCCATCTCGATAGACATGTTCGAAGGAATAAGAGCCGGAAGCGAAAGCGATTTCCAAATGGAAAATGGCATCAAATTAATGCTCGCACCAAGATCGGCCAAGGCGAGGAATTCTTTCATATCTTGTATGTCACAAGGAATGAGAAACTTTCCGGGGTCACCAACTTTTTCCGGTATGCGGTTAAGATAAACCGAAGAACAATTAGCAAGCTTTGAAAGCTTTTCCTTATCGCTCATCATACTTTTAAAAGTGGAAGCGAAACGAGGCATATATAACAACGCGTCGGCTAAACTCACATCAAAATCCACTTGTTGAAACATTTTTATAAAAAGCTCGATTTGTTGTTTGTTACGTTCTTGCAATTTCTCTTTGTTTCGTCTCGAAGGGTAGGGTAAAGGTGGTGTGGGTTGGTCATTAGGCAATGGCCTTGGAAACTCGGGTTCCACAATTGGTATTGGTTCAACCGTAGGTGTGGTTTGAGCGGTACTTCGTGGGATTGTAATGTGCTCCTTTTCGACCATCACCTCGGGTTCTTTCTCGATTTCCTTCTCCGTAGAAGTACTTGGAAGAGAGATTGGTTCCTTGAAATTTTTACCACTTCGTGTAGTAATAACCTTCATTTCTCCCTTCGGGTTTGCAATGGTATCACTAGGAAGACCACCCGAGGAAGAGGGTTTACACATGATTGCTTCAAACATCTTAGCCATTCGGTCCTCAAATTTTGATTGCCTAGCATCCGCTTTTAATAACTCTTGCTTAATCTCATGTTGTCCTAATTCCATCTTTTGTTGATTTTGTTGAAGATGTTGGACATTTCCTTCCATCTTATTTGCATGAGTTTTAAGTTCATTAGCAAGTTCATTTTTAAGCTCGTTTTTCAATTCGGATCTTAAGCTAATCATCTCATGTTGCATGTTATCAAATTTAGCATCATTTGCTTTAGCATAATCCAAAAATTCTCCTTGAATATTTTTAGTGTGAGCATTTTGAAAACCTTGTGTAGTGTTTTGAAAATCACGGTTTTGGTTTTGATTAGTGACTTGTCCATTCCCATTTTGATAATTCCCTTTGTTGTAGTTGCGTGAATTGCCTTGGTAATTACCACCTTGGTTGTTGTTTCGATAGTTATTAGCATTTTGATTTGGTGGAGCTTGATTTGGGTGGGAACCTTGACCGTTTTGGTTGTAAGTTCCCGTTGCTACGTAAGCACTCGAAGTGTTACCATCCGCGGTAATGCACTCGGAAAGATCATGAGCTCCTCCACAAGATAAACAACTTTTAGCAACCGCTTTAACCGAAGCGGAATTTGAAGCTTCTTGAGCTTTCCAATGGGACATTAGATTAGCAAATCTATCAAAAAAACTGATTTTCCTCATTAGCTTCATCATGTAAGGCATTAATGCTACGAGACGATGATGATGAAGACGAACCCAAATTGGCAACACTCGGTGTGTTACGAGGGTTATAAACCTTAGATCTATTCTCGATGATTTGTAAAGCCTCATTTGTCGTCTTGCACAAAAAATTACCACCCGCGGCAGCATTCAAATAATCTCGTTCATGATCATTAAGCCCATTATAAAAAGTATCAACTTGATGCAATTCCGTAAAATCATGGTGTGGACATTCATGTAACATTTCTTTAAATCGTTCCCATGCCATTGAAAAACTTTCATTATTTCTTTGCACAAATCGTGAAATCTCATTTTTCAAATGTGTTGTTTTAGATGGTTGAAAAAACTTGTTTACAAACTTAGAAACGAGATCACCCCATGTCAAAATCGAATTTGGCGGTTCTTTCTAAAGCCAAATTTTTGCGGGTCCATCTAACGAGTATGGAAACAACATCATCTTAATGGCGTCATGTGGAACATCCTTAAACTTGGTAGTAGCGGTGAGACGATTAAAATTCCTAATGTGATAGTGCGGGTTGTCTTTCTCATGACCTCTAAACTTATTTGCTTGCAACATCGACATTAAACCCGTCTTAATCGCGAAACTCTTCGCAAGGATGGCGGGAATCACAATAGCCTCTCCAAAACCCTCGGTGGGTGCTTGTAGCAACTCCATCATAGTACGATTAGCCATGACGACTTCTTGTTCTACAATAGGTTCAACAATTGGAGGTTGTTCAACAATCAACGTCTCTTGATTGGCTTGCTTTTGAAGACGTCTACGAGCTCGTTTTGCTTGATTACGAGTGATCATAAACTTCACGAAGAATGGGAGGTGAGCAAAGAAGATTCTTTTTGGGTGTTTTGTGGATTTTCAATTTTTTTGTGTTTTTGGTTATATTTAATTGTTTTGGATTTTGGTGTATCTTCGTAGACAACAATCTACAAAATCTCTCCTCGAATCAAACTCTTGATTAAAGAAGCGTCAAAGGAATGAAAACGATCACGTCGAGTGAACGCCTTCGAATGACTTTAGAACTTTGGTGAAAACCAAATTGTTCAAGAGGTTTTAATCACAAAGAAACCAAGCAAATATATTATACGTAATAATACTTTGGGCGACAAAACCCTCGATTAGCCTTCAATCTCAAAATACTCACAAGCAAGCGGGGAAAACGAGGCGGCGCGAAGCACTTAAGAGCCTTTTTCCTTAGGGTATATTTTATAATACCCGCCTTATACCCACCTTATAGTTTGTATTTTTCAAAATCGAGCTTCACGAAAGTATTTATCTATTTTTGCCTTTTTCTTTTTGTTTGAGATTCGAATACAATAATTAGGAGATCAAATCCCAATTAAGGTTGTGTTTTCACACTTTTGGAGATACTGTTTATTTGTTGTGATACTTAATACAATATAGTAATAATATTTTCACAAGAAAAACCAAGAAAACCGATAATACGTATTAGTAGATTTCTACTAATACAAATACTATTTTTGGTTAATATTAAAAACAACAATGCAAATTAATCACGACACACCTCCCCGGTAGCGGCGCCAAAAATGATTGTAGTGTTTTACCACACCTTTAGGAAAAGGAGGGTAAATAGGAAAAGTAATAAATACGACGGTTTAGGAAAACCGTGTACAAATGACCCTAGGTGAAAGTTCGTTTCCCAAGGAGGTATATGTGTATGTGAAAAACTTGTTAAATGTTTGTGATTATTGATTGGTTTTAGAAGGGGATGAGAAAAGAAGATGACGAAGACGTGAAAATTATAATACGACGACAAAACGTAAAACCGTAAAAACTACAAAAATAAAAATTAATTCTAAAAATTACCAAAAATTCACCAAAAATCAAAATAAATAAACTAAGAGTTTACCAATGATCAAAAGTTTTTCAAACCTTTTAAATAATTAAATATTCAAATTTTAAATGCTAATTAAAGCCCTAAAAATCAAATAAATTATCAAAAAGCCCAAATAAAGATTTTTCAATTGGTAAACCTCTAAAATGACCTAAAAAGATTAAAAACTATTTTTAGAAATTTTTAAACTACTAAAAACTATTTAAAATGATTTAAAAACTATTAAAACTTAAAATAATTATAAAAATTAATCTAAAAGTGATAAAATTAGTCTAAAAGTTGCTAAATTCCTATTTTAATGTATTAAACCTAAGAAAAATGTAAAAAGTTGGAAAATGTGAAATTTGAAAAATAATATTAAAATAATATTAAAATAATATTAAAAATCCAAAAATTATAAAAAATTCTAAAAACTTGCAAACTAGTTTATTTTAACCTAAATAATCAGAAAATCAAAGTGAAATGACCAGAATACCCCTATTGGGCCCTCAAATGGGCCAAAACCAAAAGTAGTCAAACCAAATGGGCTTTTGGGCCAAAAAGTCAAACTTGGCCCAATTGACTTGGAAAAGCCCTATCTGACTCAAAATTTAATTCTAAGAACAAAACTCTAAAGGCCCAAAAGCTGAATGTGAGCTTATCACAGCTTAATAAGCAAACAGCTTATTCTTATTAGGCCTTTTAGCCCATTAAGCAATAAGCTAATGCCATAAGCTCTAATTTGACACACAACCTTCTTTTGGGATGCTTATGAGATCTGTAAAAAGAAGTTTTGAAAAAGCACACTCAATAAGCCAGAAATAAGCAAAGTAAAAATTCACTAAAAGACAAAATAGTCGGGTTTGAGATTTAGGACACCTCAGAAGCTCTAGTTTGTTGCAAAAACTCACAAATAGCTTAACTAAGAATAATCAATCAAGAAAATCACAAAAAGCCAAGTAGAATAAGCTGTAAGAACCAATAAGCTGGCTAAAAAAGCCAAAAAAGCCAAAAAGCTAGTTTTCTAGCAAAAGCTTAACCAAAAGACTTGTAACCTTCTAGATTTGTTATTAAGCTAAGAAAAATGATTTCTATTACAAAAGCCAAGTTGTTGCATGTGCCAATAAGCAGTTCTAAAAAATAAGCCAATTTGTGCTTATTTGACCAAAAGTCAAAGTACTCCAAAGTTCACCAAATGATCAGGAATGGTCTATGGGCTTGTTATAAGCAATTTTTGTGAAGGAATCAAGGAGGAGGCCTTGTGAATCAATAGGTCAGTTGACCTTTTGATGACAGATTTTGGCAATAAGGGCTTAATAAGCCAGTTAGCTTATAAGCCAGATACAAAGCACACCAAATAGCAAAATCCACTCACAAGCAGCACATAAACAAGTTCCAAGCAACAAAATCACAAGGCATACACTAGGATAACAAATGCAAGAACAAAATGAGGTGGTCACTTTGCTGATGCAAACGACCACTTCAGCCAACTTTGATAAGCTATAGCAATCACAATAAGCCATTAAATTCAACAACCAGATAACCAATAGATAGCTTATCACCTAAACTATTCCCAAACCTGATTTCAGACCTTAGATCCAAGTAACAAAGAAGTTATTGGATCTGATGTGTTTGACCAATTCCAAAACCACTTTTATCAGATTTTTGCAAAACTTCAAATCCCTTTTCCAAACTTTCAGAAACTTAACGAATGACTAAAACTTGTATATTAAGACTTGTTTAGACCACCCAAACCCTAAGAACCAAGGGCTCAAGGCCACAAGGCCTTATGAACCAGTAATCCCAAACAACCCTTAATCAACCACTTTTCAAACAAACTTCTGATTTTTAAACACAACCTATTGATTTTAATGATCAAATAGCTACACTAGTTGACAACTAACAGATACCAACCATAAAACACAAAGCACAAACACAGGAACACCAAATCATATACCAAAATGCAAAACAAGCAGTAACATATGATTTTTTAGAGGAATCTTAACAAGAGGTTATACCTGCCTTCCACAACATCCTAGGAAGGCCAACTATGCTCCTTGGACCTTGTTCAACAACTAGAACAAGACCAAGGTACTTCAACAAAGGAGATGCAAGACTGCCTTGGTTTATGGTTCAAAGTAGAACCTCAAGGACTTGATTTCTTCAACACAAGCAGCAAACAACTCAACCAAGGGCTCTAATCCCTTCACAAACTTGGTGTCAACAAGCTTGTAAGAGCTTATAGCTTATGGTTAAGGATTAGTACACAAAAATAAGCAAAATCAGAAACCTTCCTTCAAGCTTTTTCAAACTTGAAAAACTTACTAAACATAAACGTCCTTGAACTAAATGATTCAAGCACACTTATAACAATCAATGGAACTCAGAATCACCTTTAAACAACACCAACTTTCAAAAACATAAAAAGGAATTACAATTTTCTCAAAATACCAACTTTTATAAATTTTAAAAAGGAATTACAAGTTTAAAAGGTAAAGACTGGAACAAAGGGACTCTCACATGTTGAGGTCTCCTTTTATAGGCAAATGCCAGGCTACACTATTCACAAACCCTAGCACTGATTTCTCTAAAATGCCCTTGAGGTCTTCTAGGCGTTTCTTGTTGATGAGCTGTCCAAAATGCATCCAAACCGTTTAAAATAGCTTTGTGATGAAGCAATGAGTGTCAGCTGTTGATCTTGACACGTGGCTAAGCTTGGAGAACAAGTTGTGTTTTGATTGGTGGACGGGTTTGAATGGTGGGGCCTCTTGGTGAGTGGGAGTGAGGGTTTTAAGGTTGGGATGGGATTATAGGCGTGTGAATCAATTGTGAGTAAGGGTAATTGAGTTTTACCCTTTGTTTAAGTGATAGGAGTTACTAGGTTCATCATGGTGAACAGTGGTAACTTTTGATCCGATTTTGGGGGATTGGAAGTTGTTTGGCGCAATTTCATGTTTAAATGTTTCAATAGCACACATTTGGCCCTTGTATTTTGGCAAAACATGTATAACACGTTTTCCAGCCTAAAAACTTCCTTCCCTTTGTTATTAACTTTCACACTTTGGCAGTTTTGGCACAAAACTTTGGAAAAGGATTTCAAAGGGCTATTTTTGCCATTTTGAGATATTTCACGGACTGATTTTGGACATTCTTGATCTTCAAAGGTCTTCAATGTATCTTTGGCTTCATGAGGGACCATTGTTGGCAATTTGGAATTGTTGAGGGACTAATCTTGCCATTTCTTCAAAGTTGAAGGACCATTTGCTAATTTTGACAAACTTAAGGGACCAAACTTGTAATTATCAATATACAAGGGTTTTAAGTGTCATTTCTTCAATAAATGAGGATCAATCTTGTATGTCTTCAAGTCATCAAGGGTATTTGTTGAATATCCCATGAATTAGGGCACGATTCTTTGTACGGCTTCTTTTCTCGTGTCCATTTTTCCTTGTATCTTGTGATCTTTTGTCTTTTTCACGATATCCATACCTAAAATACACAAGTAAACAAACACAAGCATATATATGGTATATTATGACATTTTTATGCATTTAAAGCACGAAAAGAACGATGAGATCATGTATAAATGCCATCTCATCAGCCAAAATGAACAAAAATATCTTGCTTCTCGCTACAAACCAACAACAAGTAAAAGCAATAGCCAATCCTTGTGAGACATGCGGTGGTCCACACTCATACACTGATTGTCCTTCCACTCAAGGAAATCCGGAAAACATGTATGCAGCTTATGGTAATTATTCACCGAAAAATTACCAAGCTCGACCTCAAGGGGATCGAAATTTGCTGAGTTACCGGTCAAACAACTACCTTTCACCTGGTTTTTCTCCTCAAAACCAAAACCCCAACAACAATTACAATAGAAGCAACCAAATCCCACCTCGAGCTTCTAATCCTTATCACCCACCCGCTCAACAAGCCCCACCCATCAATCAAGATGTTGAAGCCATAATGAGAACTCAAGGAGAGCAAATCAAGAATCTGCAGAGCCAAATTATCAATTTGATAGGAGATATCACCAAGCAAGGGAATGACATTAGATCCGAGCTTCGAGATAATATACGATCCTCCTTCAGCAATCAAACGAATGATTTGAAGAATATGCTTGCTAGTTTCTTGCCCACCACTCAACCCTCTACTTCGAGTTCTCTACCTTCAAACACCGTCACCAATCCGCGAGCGAATGTGAGTTCTATTACTACCCGTAGTGGAGTTACCATAGTAGGAGCACCAATCCCGCCCTCATCATCTACTCCTCCCACACCTAGTATTAGTACACCATTACCGTCTCCGCCTCG
Organism: Glebionis coronaria; assembly: GCA_025667525.1. Lineage (NCBI taxonomy): Eukaryota > Viridiplantae > Streptophyta > Magnoliopsida > Asterales > Asteraceae > Glebionis > Glebionis coronaria. The sequence goes on along the minus strand of JANFOE010000480.1, from coordinate 735,912 downwards.
TCATGACGATGTACCCAAGAAGAACCCTTCAACATCTCAACCTTCAACATCTCAACCTTTACCTGCTACACCTACACCTTCACCACCTAAACCCAATATTCCTTATCCATCTCTCTTAGGCAAGGCCAAAATGCACACTAAGGATGACATTCAAGTGTCGAATTATTTGAAGATGATCTCTCAAATGAATTTCAACATTAGCCTTGTTGAAGCACTTGTCCACATGCCGAAATTTGTCAAAGCATTCAAGGAATTGCTTAACAAGAAGGAGAAGCTTCTTGAGCTCGCCAACACACGCTTAAATGAAAATTTCTCTACAGTCCTTCTTAAAGAACTTCCGGAAAAATTTGGAGATCCCGGTCGTTTTGTGTTGCCATGCATTTTTAACAAAGCCGAAGAATTTACTGCCCTAGCCGATCTCGGGGTAAGTATTAATTTGATGCCTCTAAGTGTTTGGAAAAAGTTATCATTGCCCGACCTTACACCCACCAAAATGAATCTTGAGCTAGCCAATCGCACTCTCGCTTACCCCGTTGGTATTGCCGAAGATGTGTTCATCAAAGTTGGCACATTCACTTTCCCGGTCGACTTTGTCGTTGTTGATTATGAAATGGACCCTCGTATTCCGTTAATACTTGGACGGCCATTTTTGAGAACCGGTAGAGGTTTAATTGATGTGGATAAATGTGAGCTCATCTTAAGAGTCGGGGATGATGCACAAGTTTTTGAAATGGGGAAGCTTACAAGCAAATCCTTTGGAGGACGAGAATCAACGAATATGATTAATGTGCTCGATGATTTTGTCATCTACAACAATCCTCTATTCGAGTCTTGCAATGATAATCCACTCTTTCAAGATGATGTGGATGATTCTCTATCCAATTTGGAACCTTCACCCATATATGATTCTCCATCGATCTTTGATGCTTATGATGATGATTCTAGCTCAGATACGGATGATTATGATGACTTTACTTCCGAGTATCCCGACATGCCCACATATGATGATTTTGATGAGGCCGATACTCTTTCGTGTGATTCTTCTCATGATGAAGATCCTCAGCCTACCATGCCTAATCCTACTTTGGATGACTACTCATTTGAGGAAGACTTCTCTACTTTTCTCAATACTTACTTCCCTCATGAGAGTTATGCTCCTCCTTTAGACTTTGATGATTATGGTCTTGATCCTACTTCGGATTTGAAGAAAATTCTTTCAAATGAGAAGCAACCGGACGACACCAATATCCGCAGCACGTATGATTTAACACCTCTTTGTCCACCTTCTGAGGACGAGGTTGTGCATCTTCTTCGCGGATCATCGTCAAATTCTGTTGAGCCTGAGTGTTATTTTCCCCTAAAGGAAAAGGTGTTCGACCCCGGTATCGATATTCTTCAGCCATCTCAGTATCCGTCTGATGAAATAAAAGGAAAATCTTTGGAACTTATGAAGATATGCTTTCACCTCTTCACCCTTGCTCCCACCGTGCTCCATCTTTGCTTAAGGGAACCTTGCCTACTCTTCTTTGGCTTGCCTTGTTCGCCTTAAGCTTGTGCTATTTGATGGACGAAAACTATGTATTTGATCCCGGTGGATAGGTTTCATGCTTCTTCCTATGATAATCAAGGTCGAGTCAGGCTCATGACTCGGTGAACAAAAATCAAGCGCTTCTTGGGAGGAAACCCATGTATCTATCTTTTAGCTTTCTTTATCCTAAGTGTAGGGGAGACCCGTTGGTGTTTGCTATTTCCTCTCTTCTCATATTCAGGGATTCGAGCGCTCAATGATCCACTCTTGATGATTCTTGACGACCCGTGATTCCGTTGTTTTCGTCTTCCCGGTTCTATCCTAAACTCTTTTCGATTCACTATTTTATATTTCTCAATATTAAAATAGGAATCTCGTTAGTTGTCTTTTCCTTAGCAAGATTTAAACAACGTGCACAATGTCCTAAGTGTAGGGGAGTTTACTCCCACATGCTTAAACATTGAGGACAATGTTTATATTAATTGTAGGGGGGACTTCTATCGAAGTTAAGTGGCCTTTTCCTTGCATTTGTCCTCATTTTAACCGGAAAATCAATTTTTCGACATTTTTCAATTTTTTTGATCTATTTTGGCCTATTAGTTTTTCCCTTTGTATAGTTATTTTCTTTCCTTGTTAGAATAAATTTTAATAAAGTGGTTTTAATTTTCAAACGTTGTGAATCTTTTGACTCAACCCGAGTTTACTTATCTAAGTTTACTCTAGCTAGTATCCTTAACGTGTTTAAGTCAAGTTTTACTAGGCTTTTATATAGGGAGCTATAAAACGCGAAAGTCTTAACTCTCACGGGTTAAGAACAAGAACTTTTCGCAAGTTCCTATAATTGATCCTAGAGAGTCGTTTATCAAGGGAACTTTAAAACGCGATTTCTAAACTTGAAAAAGTCTAAGAGTTTGCAAGATCCTATAGATGACTCGAAAACCCAAAACTTTGAATTAATAGGCTAAGCATCCACGAGTCTCATTCCTTGAGATTTTAAACTGTGGAGAACGAGAGATGATAGAGTCAGTTATAAGTTTGGTATTCTTTCGTGAATTTATGTGAGTTAATTATAAGCCTATTCTCCCATCGCTTGCTAATAAATTTATCTGCAATAAATAAGGTTGTACGATTTGAAAAGTTACTTAGCTTCTAGCCCAAGATCGTTTAAAAGTTGCTCGGTATGGATTAGAGTTCATAGCCAAGGCATAACTTATTGAAGCGGGATGCGAAGATTGGCGAGTCCGAAGAGGCCCTAACAAGGCATGAGGGCTACAATTTGTTGCTAAAGATCCAAAAGTGATGTGAAGAATCATTTATCAAAAATCAATATGAATGATCGAGACACACGACGAAAAGCAAAAACTCCCAAAAAGTAATGGAGAAGTCTATCCGAAAAGGCCCTAACAAGGTATGAGGATAAATAGATCCAAGTCCAAAAAGGAGGCGGATCATTGTAATCAAAAACCAAAATAAAGATTGGAGAAAAATGAAGAAGTCGTGGTCCAAATATGAAGATCTCTCAAAACTTCAAGTGAAGAAATTCCTATTATGAAGAGAAGGCCATTATTTCATGAACGTCTCTCAAGATTTGAAGTATGAAGTCGCTGCCAAATATCGGTCCGAGAAAGGTCTCAAATCGTGAAGCGAGTTATGCCAAGATATGAACTTTTTGAGGTCCCGAGAAGCAATTTTAAAAGATTTTTTCCTTTAGCTAACTATTGATTAAATCGTCCCACTTTATTTTCAGCCTTAATAACTATCGAAATAAGTCAACAATGCATCTTCGTGATCATTCAAGACAACAATAAAATATAAAAGATACACCTAGGAATAAGGGAGTCTAAGTGAATAATTGGCCCACATGAGTTCATGTTAGTTTGCTAACTTATAATAACAATGATCTCGTTTTTAAGCTTGGTTTAGAGAATGTGAAAACTTGAGGATGATGATTATTCATGACATTTCGAAAACCCGAAGGTATGTTTTTGATTTCTTTACTTTGAATGTTTAATATTTTCTATCTCTTTAAATAAAGGCCAATATGGATTGATTGTGATGGAAAATGTAAATCGTGCTTTGTAACTAATGCATTACATGAAGACATTGCAATGGTCAAGTGTAGGGGATTTGATAGGTGTGTAAACACCCATCCTTTTTACCACTTAACTACAATAATAACCGAGCCAAAACGTGTATTTTATGTCATAAATGTCAGAATTATGCGTGGTTTGTGTTTTTGTTGTGATTTAGGACGAAAATGTGGAAAAGGGAGAAAACACAGGCATTCACGGGCTTTTATCGAAGAAAAAGACAAAAGACGAAGTCAAGAAATCAAGAGTGCAAAAAGAACGGAAGTCCAAGACCAATTCTGAAGATTTATCCAAGAAAAATTTAAAAGACGGAAGTTTACTAAAAGCCGAAGAAATCAAGTCTAATTTATTGAAGAATTACAAAACGAGTTTAAAGAAATCCCGAGACAAAGTCGTTAAGTCAAAGATTAAGAAGATTAAGGACTTAATGATGCAATTAAAGAAAGAAGAAAGAGGGGAGGAAGCTTCCTAAGCACCTCCCTAATCTCCTATAAATAGGATTCATTTTCATTCATTAGTTTTTGTTGGCTAAGTGTGACAATTAGTCTTCCACCCTTTAATTACTTGTTCTTTAATTACATGTCATTTAATTAATTGTCTTGCACCTTAAATACATTTAATTTGAAGTAAGTCTCCTTTTAATTATTGTCAATCTTTACTTTTTATTGTCAATCTTCTATCTTCCTTTCTTGTTGATCATTAATCTTTATGTTTTATTGTTCATGTTTATGTTTTTGATGTTTTATTGACTTGATTAAAGTGGGTTTTGATTAGTATTGTTAGTTTGATTGTCTTGGATTGATAGGTTATTGTTATTAGATCATTTGTGGTTAGTCTTGCTTAATCTTTTGGTTTGATTTGATTAGATTGGTTTAGATTCGTGTTATTTCTTTTCTCCTTGTTCTTCGTTCCTGTTACTGTTTCCCAGATTATTCCGGATCAAAGTACTTATTCCGAATCAAGGTTTGGTTGTTGGTTATTCCGGATCAATCTGTTAGTTCCGAATCAAGGTACATTCCAAGTGAAGAATTTGTTCCGAATCAAACACCTTTATTCGGAATATCATTTATTCCGGATCAAGAGTTCATTCGGAACATTCCGAACGAAGGTTTTGAAGATTTGTTCCGGATCAGCAGATTATTCCGAGTCAAGGGAAAGTATTCCGGATCAGCGAGTTCATTCGAAACATTCCGAGTGAAGGAGTTCATTCGGAACATTCCGAATCAAGACAACATTCCGAATCAAGGGAATTGATTCGGAATATTCCGAATCAAGGTCATATATTCCGAATCAAGATTTTATTCCGGGTCAACAATATCATTCCGAACCAAAGAAACATTCCGAATCAACGAAGTTAATTCGGAACATTCCGAGTGAAGGGTTTATTCCGGATAAAGTGACATATTTCGGATGAACCAATTGTTCCGAATTAGTGTTTTGTTTTGAATATTCCGAGTGAAGAAGAATCATTCCGAACGAAGGTGACATTCCGGATGAGTGATTATTCCGAACGAAGGATTATTCCGAATGAGCTGTTTTCTGGTTCTTTTTAGTTTCAGTTTTTAATTTTTAATTTTCAAGCTTTACTTTTCCCGCCTTTTTTCTTGGTTGCACTTTAAGTTTACTTGCCTTAGATTTATTTTAACCTTGCCTTAGTTTTAAGTTTTAGTTGCGTTTCAAGTTTGCCTTAGATAGTTTTAAGTTTGTGTCATTTACTTTAAGCACCTTTTAATTTTTCGTCAAGCTTTTAAATTCTTGTTATTTATTTTAAATTAGAGTTAGATTTACTTTAATGTCTCGCACTTTTAAATTACTACAACGACACAACTATTTGTTTCACCAAAGAACGACTGAGTCGCATAGTTAACCAGGATCAATTCGATTAGACAGACTTCAACGAACTTTCTTACATACAAAATCTCTAGTATCATCGTCACAGAACGTAACGTGGATCGTACTTGTGATCTCAGTTTAGATCGTAGTATTGGATCGTGACTATGGATCGCAAGTAGAAACCCCCAGGGTTTATGCAATCACAAAATCAGATCGTACCCCAGAAAATAAGCCGAGACTTAAGAGCAACAAGAAAGAATGAATTTTTACCTTGGAATTCGTTATTCTAACCAAACGAATATCACCAAATCGTTACTAGAACTATTTAGAAGAGATATAGATAACTTGGAATAAAAAAACACGAAATTTTTTTGTAACTTTTGGAAAAATCAATCAAAAACACATGAACACACTTAGAAAAGTATGAACACCACAAAACCAATCTTTATTTCATCCCATAGCTCTTGATACCAATTGTAGAACAATGATAATCTTTATGTTTCAAGAGGGTTGATGTTTTCTAGAGAGAGAAGTGAAAGAAACTATGTGTTATAAAAGTAAGAAATCAAACAACCAACACCTCTTTCCATGGTGGAAAGAGGCTTATATACCCAAGTCCTTAATGGACTTGGGCCTCCGGCCCATGAACATGCTCATGGGTCGGGCTATTTAATAAATGTAACCTAAACACTACTACGAGCCTATAACTATATTGTTGGAGTGACCGAGACTTTCTTTATACGTAAAACGTATTTCCAACACTCACTAATATCAGTAGATGATGAAAGTTATGATGATGAAACTGTTCTTGATATGTAGCAACTCAAGAGATTGTAGTTTGGTTCGTAAATGGGATCATATTCTGATTTCTGTCCTCTTGTGTTATTTGTGGGTTGTGCCTACAAGAAGCATATTATATGACTAGGTAAAAGTCAACAATCATTAGTATATTGTTTATAAAAATGTTCTTAGCGTTTTAAAAGTGTAGTTACGATGGCCTATTCAGAGTAGTAATTCAGAGCAATAGGAAGCACCTGAAACGCCACACATACCACCTGAAGCAAGGTAAAGATGCCTTAGATATGACATCAGAAGCTTTCTTGCAGAAAGATGTGTCATAAAAGTGTAGTTTCAATATTATGGAATAGTACTATTATATTGAGTTTAATGCAAAATTTTCAAGCTGTAAATCTTTCGGCCTTGACGTTATATCAGAGACATAACAAAAAACTCTCGAACCAAAAAATAACCCGCCCCGCAGCGAAGCACGGGTGTGTCTACCTTGTTATTTACATACAGTAATAAATTATCAATTTTCTTTACTCTCGTTACTTGAATAAATACGATAAAAAAAGTATACACAATAGTTAACGATTCTATATAAGACGTAGGATTTATTTGCAAGAGTAATATTCTATTATGAAGAAATGAAGGTTTGCTCTTTGACAAATCTGGACTTGAAAGTTTTATTGTGGACACAGAAGTTTAATTTTTGATGATTTAGCGTTGAATGATTTAAAGATTTTGATTGATTTAGAGGCTCTGAATAAGATAATATCTGAAAGAAAGGGTAAATTGCATAAAAAAGTATCCATTTTAAGCTCAAATTCAATTAAAGGTACTCATCTTATTTTTTCTCAATTTAAGGTATCAATCTTTATTCTTCTTGTAATGTTGGACAATTAACAAGTTTGAGAGATATATAATAACAAACGTTTACTTTATTATTGCATCGTTAGTCCTTTATACTAACGAACCTTTGTAATTAACTTCAAATCTGCTTTTTACGGGTTTCGTTATTTTTCTACCTTTTTCGCCTGGTTTTTACAGGATTTTTTTTTTCATTTTTACCATTTCTGGTCATTTTTTACAATTTCGTCATTTTTTACAATTTCGTCAGTTTTTTAATCGTTTTCGATTGCTTGTGACCGTTTTATTGAATCGTTAGTCGTTTATACTAACGAACCTTTGTAATTAACTTCAAATCCGCTTTTTACGATTTTCGTTCTTTTTCTACCTTTTTCGCCTAGTTTTTACCGGTTTTTTTTTTCATTTTTTACCATTTATGGTAATTTTTTACAATTTCGTCATTTTTTACAATTTTGTCAGTTTTTTAATCGTTTTCGATTGCTTGTGACCGTTTTGTTTGGTTTTTACTACTTTCAACCGTTTCGTCCTTTTTTACTGTTCTCATTCTTTTTAAAACCGTTTCAACCATTCTTTACCGTTTTCGATCATTTTTTTGCCTATTTTTAACGAACGAAAACAATTAAAAAATGAGCGAATGCAGTCAGAAACGGTAAAAAAATGTCGAAAACGATAAATAAAAGATGGAAACAATCAAAAGAGGTAAAAACGGTAAAAAAGATGAAAATTACCAAAAACGGTGAAGAACAGTCATAAACGTAAAAATCAGTCGGAAATGGTCGAAAATTGTAAAAGCGGACGAGAACGGCTAGAAGGGGCCGAAAACGGTAAAAAATGTCGAGAACGGTTCAAAAATGGACTAACACGGTCAGAAACAGTGAAAGACTGATAAACACTGTAAAAACATGAGAAACGATATAAAACGCAAACGAAAACGGTAAAAATCAGACGGAAAAAATAGAAAACGGACGAAAATGGTCGAAAATTGTAAAAAAAAGGTTTTTGAGTTTATTTTAAAGTATCGCTAATATAAAGGACTAGCGATGCTATAATAAAGTAAACGATCTTCAATACATAACCTTGAAATTTGTTAATTACCCAACATTGCAAAAAAAAAGATCGATACCTTAAATTGAGAAAAAAAAAGATGAATACCTTTAATTAAATTTAAGCATAAGATGGGTTCCTTTTTATGCTATTTTCCCCTGAATGAAAATGTGTTGTTTTGTGAACATTCTGAATAAATATACTGAATTACAATAAGTTAACGTTACAACATAGTCCTAACTTCTAAGGAAAGCGAGTGTCAGTGTATTTGTTTGTTGGTTTCTAATTACTGGAGTATTTGTTGGAAAATGTTTTGCAAAATATGGTTTTTGCAATACTTTGGACATAATTTAATATATGCATATGTTATATATATTTGTAGTACTTAGTAGTTTTGCGTTCTCCTCGAAGAGAGCTTCGCAACGAGCTAAAGTATGTTCAATATGGACTTAATATGAATGAGATATCGTGTCTCAAAGTGAGTCACGTGAAACACAATATTTGGTAAATATTTTGTCCCACATCGCTTGAAACATGAAGTGAAAACATGTTTATAAGGAAATCCTAGTTTCTACCCTACAATATTCATTTGTGGGTTTTTACTCCCACGCCTACGCGCGCGCAGGGGGATGGGGGTGTGCAGAAAATGGGATTTCTAGGCCAAAAACGGGTTCGAAGCTACTGAACTTGTGCGCGAGCGCGCGACCTACGGACACGAATGCAGCTCCGAAAACTGGCTTGGGTACGGGCAGATTTCGGTATCTTTTTTGCTGCAAATTTTAATTTTTTCCAGAAAATTATGTAATCTATTTTAGGAATAGAATTAGAATAAATTTGTGTTTATAATTGATTTGCAAATAGTGTTATAGAAATAACAGATTTGTCAGAATATTTTATATAGATCAGAATATTTTGTCTTGGTGACCAACGCAAATTTTCACTATATAATAAATCTGTCTCATTCAGTTTTATCATCAGAAAAACGCAGCTTTTTCTAACTCCATTACCAAACAGTTTTCCAGCAGCTCGTCGAGCAGAAACACGCAAGGCTTCCGTGATCTTTTAGGCAAGTTTGTTTAGTCCGGCTGTACAACAGCTTTGGACGTTGTACCCTGGGAAACAGACGGCGAATCTGTTTTAAGGGAAGCGTGTTAACAGTAATGAAGAAAGTAATTAACAGATCTCTAACATTTTCATTAAGCAGTTGTTCTTATCAGTTTATATTGAAACCAAGATTGTGTTTCTGTTAAACTGAAATATTTGATAATTGATTCTGATTCATTGAAACCAAGATAGAGTTTCTTTGAAGCAGATCCACTATAAGTATATAGAGATCACGAATGAATTTCTTATATACAGATTTATAATAGTTGTCTAACTGTTTGTGTTTTGATCTTGTTTGATCTTTCAGAATGTCTACCAGTACTCCTAAAACTCCTGCAACTACTACTGTGAAAGTAACTGCTGCGCTAGTTACCCACACAGTTGCTAATCATGCTGAAAAACCAGAAAAAATCAATGGGCAGAATTTTAAGAGGTGGCAGCAGAAGATGTTCTTCTATCTCACTACTTTGAACCTTGCGAAGTTCTTAAAGGAGACTGTACCTTAGGTGGAACCTCCTAAATAAGGTGTACCCGAAAAACAACAAGCCGTGCAAGCTGTTGAAGCATGGAAACATTCATACTTCTTGTGTCACAACTATATTCAGAATGGTTTGGTGGACTCTTTGTACAATGTGTACTGCAAGACTAAGACTACCAAAGAATTATAGGAGTCGTTGGCAAAACTGAGGATGCTGGTACAAAGAAGTTCGTGGTAGCTCGTTTTTTGGATTACAAGATGGTTGATTCAAAGAGTGTGATAACTCAGGTTCAGATCTACAGGGTTTGCTACACGACATTCATGCTGAGGGTATGACTTTGAGTGAAACTTTTCAAGTTGCTACTATCATTGAAAAGTTACCTCCAAGCTAGGTAGAATTTAAAAACTACTTGAAGCATAAGCGAAAGGAGATGACTGTTGAAGACTTGGTTGTTCGTCTTCGTATTGAAGAGGACAACAAGCTGGCTCAGAAAAACACTTATACACCTGATGCTGCCAAGGCAAATATGGTTGAGCATGGTTCGTCTTCTTCAAAGTCTAAAGGCAAGAGCTTTCCAAAAGGGAATAATGACAAGAAGAGCAAAGGGAAGTCTGAGTACCTTGCTCCTAAGGCTGGAATTGCGAAGTAGAAGTTCCAAGGAAATTGCTTCAACTGTGACAAGCCAGGTCATCGTGCTGCTAATTGCAAAGCGCCAAAGCGGGTGACTCCACGCGAGGCTAATATGGTGAATGATAATGTGGACATGATTGCTATGGTGTCTGATGTCGTTACCATGATCTCTGAAGTTAACTTGGTAGGTTCTAATAATAATGATTGGTGGGTTAATACTTGGGCGACCCGTCATGTGTGTGTTGACAAGAGTATGTTTCACTCTTTCAGAAAGGTTGACAATGGAGAGAAGTTGTACGTGGGCAACTTTACAACTGCCGATATCAAGGGCGAAGGAGATGTTATTTTGAAGATGACATCCGAGAAAGATCTCAAGTTGACTAAAGTCTTGTATGTTCCGGAGATTCGCAAGAATCTTGTGTCTGGATGGCTTTTTAATAAGTTTGGTTTTCGTCTTGTTTTTTAGTCTAATAAAGTTGTACTTTCTAAGAATCAAATGTATGTTGGTAAGTGGTATGTCCTGAATGGTATGTTTAAGCTCAATGTAATAGTTGTTAAGAATGCTAACAATAAAATGAATTCTTCTGCTTACTTGATTGAGTCTTCTAATGTGTGGCATGGCCGTCTTGGACATGTTAATTTTAATTCAATGCGTCGTTTGATTAAATTTAATGGCATACCAAATTTTCATATTGATTCAAATTATAAGTGTGAAACTAGTGTCGAAGCCAAACTTACAAGATCATCTTTCAAATCGGTTGAACGAAAAACCGAACCACTTGATATGATACAGACAGACATATGTGATTTGAAATCACTACCCACAAAAGGTGGCAATAAGTACTTCATCACGTTTATTGATGATTTCACAAAGTACTGCTACGTTTACTTGTTGAAAAGTAAAGATGAAGCTATAGACAAGTTTGTTCTATACAAAACAGAAGTTGAGAATCAACTTGGTAGGAAAATCATGGTTGTAAGAAGTGACAGAGGAGGTGAATATGTGTCTCCTTTTGCTGATCTATGTGCGAAACATGGAATTAGACACGATTTTACTGCTCCTTTATTCACCTCAGCAAAATAGTATTGCCGAAAAGAAGAATCGTACCTTGAAAGAGATGGTTAATGCCATGTTGTTAAGTTCTGGTTCGAGCCAGGACATGTGGGGGGAAGCCATTATAACGGCTACTTATCTTTTAAACAAGATACCTCGTAAGGATAAAGAGGAAACCCCATATGAACTGTGGATGGGAAGAAAACCATCATACCAGTACTTACGAGTGTGGGGGTGTCTAGCCAAGGTAGCTGTGCCGACACCTAAGGCCCAAACGATTGGACCTAAATATGTGGATTGTATATTTATTGGGTATGCTATGAATAACAGTATAACACCCCCAAATTTACACGCAGCGGAATACATCTTTGGGTGCTAAACAATGATACAACAACACATAATTTATAAAGAACGACTCGAAAAGAGACATTTTAGATTTATCGTTCCTAAAACATTTGTCAGAGTAGCGTAGTCCCAAGTAATCGTTACCAAAAGATAAGTTAAAACAACATATTAGTTTGTTTTAAAAATGGAACGATAAATAAATCAAAGAGTTTGAACAACATAGCAGTGCACAACTTCATTCTCGTGACCTCCAAGCTTCCACTTCTTGATTACCTGAAATACATGTGAGTAAAACAATCAGCAAAAATGCCGAGTGAATCTATAGGTTTATATAATCATTTTTGAACACAAGCAAAGATTATAAGTTCGTGCATGCTTAGAGGCAACAAGCATCGAATAATAATTCGCATCAACAATAATAATTGTATATAGCATAAATTGCAATAAGCTCATGGAACCGAGCCCTTAGACACTCCCTTTAGAGGTCTGATAAGACAGGAGATTTATTAATTGTCGGTTACCTCCAGATTATTGGTACATTCCCGTATACCTGACTTCTCAATACAATATGCTCAAACAGTGTGGAGGTCGGGCCTAAGCTTCTATGACAAGTCCACAAAAACTGAACCGGGGCGGCTTCCCCCATAGATCTATTAATTGTACGAGCGGTTAACCCATCATAGGCTAATTAACGGTCCATAATTGATGTTTTAACAAAGGCAATCACTTAATGCAATTTAAAGGCAACCACGGGTCCATTCATAGAGGGACAAAGCATACCATAAAAATCTTGTGTTCTAAGTTTATAAAACATGTATTCCCCCTCGCAGGTTTAATATCATTTAATAACTAGTATAAAGCGAGGCTATAGACTCACCTTAGCCAATAGTGGTAATGAGACGATCGCCGACGATAGATGATGCCTTTTAAACACGAGAACCGCAACCTATCAAATGAGGTGCGTTCATTAATAATAGACTCGACAAATAACCCATACATAAGAATATAAAACTCTAGTCATAAAATCACGACAAAATCGAGAGAAACGATTCAAGTGATACTATTACACTCTCCTATATATTCATTTTATTATTCTACGCCTTTAATAAAAATCTGCCGGAACATACATAATGTCCAAGCCGTTTTCCCATACTTAGACATATCAACTTTTTATGATACTACTCAGAGAACTCACTTACTATATGTATAAAGTCCTCCCAAGAGCCCATTAATAGATTTTACTTCTAAAGTTCCCTGCCCGACTCATCTTTGAATCACAAAATCCGGACAGTTTAGCGACCTTGACTTACGAAACCATTTTGACCATTCTAAACAACTCCATTTGTAAAACCGCCACTTGATTCTAAAAATAGACTCAAAATACTAAACTGGGAGCCTGAGAACAGCCCTTGAATCATTTTGAAACTCATTTTATAGTCCCCGAGATTCGATCCATATATCGACAATAATTTTCGGATTGTGTCGACACTCGTATCCCGGTACACGAAAATCAAACTAGTGTATCTTCCACCTCGTTTGGAGTTGGAAGGCCTACTTTATATCAAATCGAAGCTAACGAAATTCTCTACGACATAATCCCATAATAACAACCTATATTAAGACTTAAGATTTCCGAAAATGACCTCAAACCTACTGCCCAAAATTGACTATTAAAATCTCTTGCAAAATCATGTTTATGATCAATTCCAACAACTTTTGTCATCAACCTAAGCCCCTAATATCATCATAAACCATTCCTAACACTTGTATCATCATCAAAATCAAAAACCCAAAAATTAAAAATTAACTTTTTAACAAAAACATAGCATGAAAATCTTTTGTTCATCACTACTAACACATGCATACAACAAATTTGGATCAAACATAACCAACTTTTCTTGAAAAATTTATATGGTTGCATGTGGATAAAAATGGTACCAAAATAATCACAAGATGATTTTAGGATAGGGACTTTGCTTGGTTTTCTTTCAAAATATCTTGATCATAAGATTTTTAGGGAATTTGGTGATGGTGTGGTTATGGTGGATGGCAAGACAAGGCAAAGGAAAGAAGAAATGAATTTTTTGATTAAAATTTTTTATATGTAGTAGTGGAATATTTATTTATTAGTGGGGTAAGGGTATAATTTGCAATTAGTGAATAGTTTTGGACTAAAATGTAATAAAATAGTTTAAAAGGGTAGAAAATGTAAATTGTAAATTTTAAAATATTTACGAGACTCGGGTTTCGTAAAAATACTTTAAAAGTTTAAACGCACACGAAAAATAATAATATAACGACTCGATACGTAATTAAAACAATATCGTCGAAAGTATTAAATATCGAAACGATCGATAATAAAATATAAAAATTTTGGCATCCGTCGGTATCGCGATCACTAGTTGTCCTCGTTACTCATCAAAATATCAAAATATAATATTTAATATCGGTTTCAACTTAAACCGTTAAACATAATAATATTTAACGTTATAAACTACTTCAAAATAATTGAAAGTAGAATTAGATTATGACCTTATTTTTACGGGTTTTACATCCTCACCACCTTAAGGGAGCGACGTCCCGGCGCTCAACTAACCTCATACACGAGTTGATCACTACCCGGAAGGATGAGGACATTCCTTAAAGAAATCCTCGCGTTCCCACGTGAACCTCGATCCACGATCTTCACTGGTTCTTTTACAAAACGCAACTTGTCGTCAAGTTGTATCTCACCAAAAAGGAATAAATAAATCCTTATCCACCAGTCACCCGTCAAGCTCGACACATAAAATTTTTATGAATCACACGAAGCTCATTCGACGACAAGAATAGATGACAGGATTTTCGGGCAAGTCCAGTTAAAAGGAATGTTGCAATTTAAAGGATATCCATCGGCCGGATAGCCATGGACACACATCAAAAATAACTAACAAGGAAAACATTTTCGTCATCGGAGGGTGCTCACACGCGGGTCCCTACTCAAAAGATAATACAAAGACACCATCTCACTTTCGCCAACGCGCATTAAAGTCTCAATAAATATCGTCGTTGAAAGTCAAAAAGATATTACATAATATGTGTTCTATATGATCGGACGTCATCGGATGATACCGTCTCAAGTTCTCATAACTTACGATCATTTTACTAGATCACACACCATGTAAGTACATAAAAGAAAAGGTCGACCATAAACATCGAATATAGATCTCCACCGTTAATCATCGAGAAAACCTTGAAAGAACCCTTGATAATAACTACTTGATCTCAAGAGTCTTTCCACTTGCGGTGTCGGCTTCAACTTACTCCCCGAGGTTGTAACGAATTTATTAACTCCATTCATTAAGAGATTCGGTCCTCAATCATTCCACTAGTACACGCATAAATCCTGGTGACACTTATCGTTTCTTCTTATACACTGCTTCCCAAGATTCATTTTAAACTCAGAATAAAATAATGATATTCAATACGAGGAACAGAACGAGATAAAAATGAATTCAATAAACGCAATAACGGACAAGATGTGGCAAAATGATTTAAGGTTGACGATCGACGAGGGATCTCGACTTACGTAACCATAAAACTTAATAATTCACAATACTAGAAAAATGAGAGCGAAGAATGAATTAAATATTAATATTAAAATAACGTTTGTGACAATTATCCGTCCCGGATTTGGTATTACCTTAAGACTCAATTGAGGTACTTTCTTGATAAAGATGATATATTAAAAATAGAAGTTAAATAGCTTCATAATTTATTTTGGTTGTCTTAAGAAACTTTGAAACAATGACATGAATCTATTAATTAAATTCGTATTGATAGTTACAATTAGAAAATATAATTTCCAAATTAAATCATTGTTAGGAATATAAATTAAACCGGTAATTTCATTACATTAAAAGTAAAGTATGATAAGTCAATTAGTTCAAAAGATATAGTATAATTTCATGTTAAACATTAGTTTTAGTTATACAAAATATGATGTATAAATTTGACCCCTTTTTTTTTCTTATGATAGTTATTTTGATAATTGAACATCATTGGAAAAATGTATAAAAGTTCCATGAAAATTTTATAATATGTTGTAAAAATTCATAAAGGTGTTTATTTATTTCAAAATAAACATGGGATATATTCGGGTTTCAAAATGTAACAAGATAACAAATGAATACGAATGGAAATAATGGTCAACAATTAGTACGAAATCAATGGTACAAAAGGGGACGAAGCAAATGTCGTATAAATTCTTAAAGAGAATAATAAAATAAAGGCGTTGATGGTAAGACGATAAGAAATAATAGATTAAACAAGTTGTCAATTTTGTTAGTGCGGATGATGGTTCACCAATATCAGCTCGTTAACTTAGCGGTGGTCGATACATGATCGGAAAGAAGATCCATACAAAAATTTTAATAAATAAAATTCCTAATAATCACTTGTAATTAAAACAAATCAAATGAACGATGTTAGTGTTTAAAGAGAGAAGTCAAAGCAAGGTTCACAAGAGTGGATTTCGAGACAAACGAGAGTGACGAACGTCATCCCGGATATACGGAAATCACTCAAATGATAATTCATTATTCACGTGCGGAGACATTCCAAAGGTCTACCCAGTCGCATAAAGAAGATTGGACGAGAAGGAAGGATAAAACATCGAGACTTTCAAGTCATTTATCAACAGTCAGTAATTAGACGAACAGTCAAAAGAAATCAGTTATAAGACAAAATGAAGTAACAAGTGGAAAAACGATTGTCGAGTAAAAACGTATTCGTAAGCGCGTAACTCGTTCAAGAAAAGGTAAGAAAACATATGCGGATGCATAGAAATTGCGCTACTTGCATGAAATATAAAGGTTTTTAAAACTACTTTTCATTTTATTTCATTTTATTTATCTTTATCATAAATACAAGTAAAAAGTTGATTATTATCAAGATTTTTAAGTGGACTACTATTCAGCCTAGCATGGCTCCATCTAAATTAGACATAGGTGATCAGGCCATGTATAATTTAGGAATAGCAATGTAGTGCTCAGTTTCGTCGAAAAGTATTACGTTTCTTATGTTTATATATAAACCATGCCATTTGTAAAATGGAATTTAAAAATAGTTTATAAATTTATTGGATACAAGTAATTTGTGAGATACTTAATAATCAACTTTTAATCTTACGAAAAGTATTTTATAAGACCAAAGTAAAAACAATTGGTGAAAATAATCGTAAAACAATATCAGAATTATTAATAAGGTGACAGTATGACAACGTATAAAGTAGCCAAAGGTTTGCAAAAAGTGGCAAATAGTAGCTCATAAAACAACCATTGAAATGGTTACAAGTTGTTAAGGTTTCAAAAGGTTATAAGGTTTAGACGAAAACACCATGAGACACGCGATAAAATATCGACGAAGAATGGGAAGACAAAACTTCAAAACTCAACCCAAGTCAGTGGAAGGTTCGAAGAAAACGAAAATAAAATAACATCGAATGACAAATGAGTCATATATATGAAAAGAATAAAACAATCCACATGTGTATTCTTTGTAAGATACTCGACACAACATGCTTTTAAGAAAGTATGTTATTCATTTTCAAATTACACCATTAATCCGGTAATTGCTAATCCTGTAATGTTTCTATTTTTAAACATTTTCATATGCAACTAGTATTAGTTAGTTGTAAAATAATATTCGTTAAAATTTTACGATCTCAAGTGAACTCAAATCTTCTTAGAAACGTTTAAAACTCATGTTCTGAAAAGAATTTTTTTTTTATCAGATTTAACATTTTAATATAAGCCGATTAATTGACCCAATAAACGACATCTCCAAGACTCGGAGTCTAAATCATTTTGATGTGAAACGACGTTTCAGACGACTTTCTAGTTTTACCCGAGACCTGAAACCCAATGTAAAATGACCAAAATACTCCTGCAAGTTATGTGCAGGTTTGTTTATTTTATTTTAAAAACGCAGGTTTTACTTTTAAGTTTTGACCTGTTTATACTGCCCCTACAGTTTCTGCATAAAGTGTATTTTTTGACACTTCTTAACGGCTCAAAATATATACATATATACACACATGTCTTGTGGATTTTATAACAACGAAAAATAAATCTCGTAATGAGCATCAAATAAAATATAGCATGATGAATGACAGAAAATGCTTCAAGGTATTCAACACGAAATTTAGGAAGCAAGACGGTGAAAGACGTTCGTAATTTAGATTTCAAAATGCAATGTAGGCAAATCTCCTTGGTGCCACGATTGTCAAAAACACAAAACATAACAAGAAAAGAATGGAACATTAACATGCTACACTCCGGGAGCGAGAAGGTTAATGAAAAACAAATGATACAATTTTATATAAGTAAAATCATATTCCAATTCTAGTGCTATAATCTAGACGATGATTTATAAAATGACGATGACGTTACCGAGATATGAGTGAACAATACACTTCGAAGTCGATACATATAAATGTCAACGAATTAAATCTTCGCATGTCGTGTAAAACGATAATAAAAATCAACAAAATATTATGAAAAACCATGATATTATTCAACACGATTATAGGAAATGTTTCAAAATGTGTGACTCATACGATAGCGGTTAGTCTATTCCAAAGACACATTCAGCTACACAATAGTGTAGAAATTACGTTAAAAAACGTCTAAACACAAACAGTCGGAAGACGATTTGGATATCTATATAGATATCACAAAGGGTTAAAAAATGAAAGTAACGCGCGTAGATGAAGTTATGTAAGGTCATAATATAAAAATTTTGCAATAAAAGAAATTTAAATACTTCAAAAATAAATACAGAAAGATCTTGAAATTCATTGTATTTATTTAAGTTAATCATTAATAAATGATAAACTTTTATCGAAAACTTTTACGACATAAATATATATCGATAAAGGGATCCTAGATATAAATATATATCCATAAGTGGATCATAGTATTTATTTATAAATACTTGCCAATAAGGTATACGTAATAACGCATACTAAAGTGGTAATCCCAGAAGTAGCTTGAACGTGAAGTCACACGAAGTCCTGTGCACCGACTCTTTGAAAAATAAAAACTGACAGTTATAGTTTAGGTTTTTTAAAATAAAGACCTAGTTCTCTATAACTCATGGCTCTCGTACCAATCTTTAGCACCCCCAAATTTACGCGCAGCGGAATACATCTTTGGGTGCTAAACAATGATACAACAACACATAATTTATAAAGAACGACTCGAAAAGAGACATTTTAGATTTATCGTTCCTAAAACATTTGTCAGAGTAGCGTAGTCCCAAGTAATCGTTACCAAAAGATAAGTTAGAACAACATATTATTTTGTTTTAAAAATGGAACAATAAATAAATCAAAGAGTTTGAACAACATAGCAGTGCACAACTTCATTCTCGTGACCTCCAAGCTTCCACTTCTTGATTACCTGAAATACATGTGAGTAAAACAATCAGCAAAAATGCCGAGTAAATCTATAGGTTTATATAATCATTTTTGAACACAAGCACAGATTATAAGTTCGTGGCATGCTTAAAGGCAACAAGCATCAAATAATAATTCGCATCAACAATAATAATTGTATATAGCATAAATTGCAATAAGCTCATGGAACTGAGCCCTTAGACACTCCCTTTAGAGGTCTGATAAGACAGGA
Organism: Glebionis coronaria; assembly: GCA_025667525.1. Lineage (NCBI taxonomy): Eukaryota > Viridiplantae > Streptophyta > Magnoliopsida > Asterales > Asteraceae > Glebionis > Glebionis coronaria. The sequence goes on along the minus strand of JANFOE010000480.1, from coordinate 716,485 downwards.
GATTTATTAATTGTCGGTTACCTCCAGATTATTGGTACATTGCCGTATACCTGACTTCTCAATACAATATGCTCAAACAGTGTGGAGGTCGGGCCTAAGCTTCTATGACAAGTCCACAAAAACTGAACCGGGGCGGCTTCCCCCATAGATCTATTAATTGTACTAGCGGTTAACCCATCATAGGTTAATTAACGGTCCATAATTGAGGTTTTAACAAAGGCAATCACTTAATGCAATTTAAAGACAACCACGGGTCCATTCATAGAGGGACAAAGCATACCATAAAAATCTTGTGTTTATAAAACATGTATTCCCCCTCGCAGGTTTAAAATCATTTAATAACTAGTATAAAGCGAGGCTATAGACTCACCTTAGCCAATAGTGGTAATGAGACGATCGCCGACGATCGATGATGCCTTTCAAACACGAGAACCGCAACCTATCAAATGAGGTGCGTTCATTAATAATAGACTTGAGAAATAACCCATACATAAGAATATAAAACTCGACTCATAAAATCACGACAAAATCGAGAGAAAACGATACAAGTGATACTATTACACTCTCCTATATATTCATTTTATTATTCTACGCCTTTAATAAAAATCTGCCGGAACATACCGAATGTCCAAGCCGTTTTAACATACTTAGACATATCAACTTTTTATGATACTACTCAGAGAACTCACTTACTATATGTAGAAAGTCCTCCCAAGAGCCCATTAAAAGATTTTACTTCTAAAGTTCCCTGCCCGACTCATCTTTGAATCCAAAATCCGGACAGTTTAGCGACCTTGACTTACGAAACCATTTTGACCATTCTAAACAACTCCATTTGTAAAACCGCCACTTGATTATAAAAATAGACTCAAAATACTAAAATTGGAGCCTGAGAACAGCCCTTGAATCATTTTGAAACTCATTTTATAGTCCCCTAGATTCGATCCATATATCGACAACAATTTTCAGATTGTGTCGACACTCGTCTCCCGGTACACGAAAATCAAACTAGTGTATCTTCCACCTCGTTTGGAGTTGGAAGGCCTACTTTATATCAAATCGAAGCTAACGAAATTCTCTACGACATAATCCCATAATAACGACCTATATTCAGACTTAAGATTTCCGAAAATGACCTCAAACCTACTGCCCAAAATTGACTATTAAAATTTCTTGCAAAATCATGTTTTTGATCAATTCCAACAACTTTTGTCATCAACCTAAGCCCTAATATCATCATAAACCATTCCTAACACTTGTATCATCATCAAAATCAAAAACCCAAAAATTAAAAATCAACTTTTTAACAAAAACATAGCATGAAAATCTTTTGTTCATCACTACTAACACATGCATACAACAAATTTGGATCAAACATAACCAACTTTTCTTGAAAAATTTATATGGTTGCATGTGGATAAAAATGGTACCAAAATACTCACAAGATGATTTTAGGATAGGGACTTTGCTTGGTTTTCTTTCAAAATATCTAGATCATAAGATTTTTAGGGAATTTGGTGATGGTGTGGTTATGGTGGATGGCAAGACAAGGCAAAGGAAAGAAGAAATGAATTTTTTGATTAAAATTTTTTATATGTAGTAGTGGAAGATTTATTTATTAGTGAGGTAAGGGTATAATTTGCAATTAGTGAATAGTTTTGGACTAAAATGTAATAAAATAGTTTAAAAAGGTAGAAAATGTAAATTGTAAATTTTAAAATGTTTACGAGACTCGGGTTTCGTAAAAATACTTTAAAAGTTTAAACGCACACGAAAAATAATAATATAACGACTCGATACGTAATTAAAACGATATCATCGAAAGTATTAAATATCGAAACGATCGATAATAAAATATAAAAATTTTGGCATCCGTCGGTATCACGATCACTAGTTGTCCTCGTTACTCATCAAAATATCAAAATATAATATTTAATATCGGTTTCAACTTAAACCGTTAAACATAATAATATTTAACGTTATAAAATACTTCAAAATAATTGAAAGTAGAACTAAATTATGACCTTATTTTTACGGGTTTTACAAACAGTGCGTATCGTTTCATTGTACATGATTTGAAAAATCCAGAGATACACAAGAACACAATTATGGAATCAAGGAATGCGACCTTCTTTGAAAACATATTTCCTTTTTTAAAGAATGAAAATGGAAGCACATCAAGAATAGATGATGTAGTTGTCCAAGATAAGAGACAACGAGATGATAATGATCTCAAAGATGAGAGACAAGATCAACCCGAGGAAGAAGAGGTTGAACCTAGAAGAAGCAAACGGGCGAGAACCGAGAAATTATTTGGACCCGATTTTGTCTCTTTTATGGTAGAAAATGAACTCACTTCTTATCAAGAAGCTGTAAATTCCTCGGAAGGGCATCGATGGAAAGAAGCGATTAATAGTGAAATAGAGTCTATTTTACAAAATCATACTTGAGAGCTCGTGGATTTACCTCTTGGTTGTAAACCACTAGCTTATAAATGGATCTTCAAGAAGAAGATTAAAGCTGATGGCACCATTGATAAGTACAAAGGAAGATTGGTGATCAAAGGTTTTAGACAACGCAAAGGTCTAGATTACTTTGATACTTATTCGCCTGTTACGCGAATAACTTCTATTAGCATGATTCCTGCTATTGCCGCATTAAGAAATTTAGAAGTTCACCAAATGGATGTGAAAATGGCTTTTCTAAAAGGAGATTTTGAAGAAGAAATATACATTAACCAACCCGAGGGTTTCCTGGCTCCTGGACAAGAGAGCAAAGTTTGTAGGCTTGTTAAGTCATTGTATGGCTTAAAGCAAGCTCCAAAACAATGGCAACAAAAGTTTGATCAAGCCATGCTAGAGGGTGGATTCAAAATTAATGAATGCAACAAGTGTCTTATGTCAAAGACACAAATAGTGGATATGTAATCTTGTGTCTTTATGTCGATGATATGCTTATCGTTGGCAGTAACGACGAGATGATCAAGTCTACTAAAGACATGTTGAAATCAAAGTTTGACATGAAAGATATGGGTTTAGCTGATGTGATCCTTGGAATAAAGATCATACGAACTCAAAGTGGACTTGCATTAAGTCAAGCACATTACATGGACAAAATTCTTAATACTCATAATGCGGGGGATTCCGGCCTAGCTAGAACTCCAATTGACACCAGTTTGCATCTATCTAAAAATAGAGGCGCAGGTGTTGCCCGATTAGAGTATTCAAGAATTATTGGCATGTTAATGTATTTGATGACATGTACCCGACCTGACTTAGCATATGCTGTTAGCAGGCTGAGTAGGTATACTAGTAATCCAAGTGATGCACATTGGAAAGATATGACTAGGGTACTTCATTATTTGAGATACAGTCGTGATTATGGACTGAATTATGCTAGATATCCATCTGTTATTGAAGGATACAATGATGCAAATTGGATATCTGACATAAAGGATTCTAGGTCAACCAGTGGATATGTGTTTACACTGGTAGGGGTCGCTATATCTTGGAAGTCTTCCAAGCAAATTGTAATAGCTAAGTCCATGATGGAATCAAAATTTATCGCGTTAGATAAATGCGGAGAAGAGGCGGAATGGCTACGTCAATTCGTAGAGGATATACCCAGGTGGCCTAAACCGGTAACGACCATTAGTATACATTGTGATAGTCAATCGGCAATTGGCTGAGCTCATAGCACAATGTATAATGGAAAGTCTAGACATATCCGTCGTCGACATAATTCGGTACGACAACTACTCTCAACAGGAGTTATCTCAATTGACTATGTGAAGTTAAAGGATAACATTGCGGATCCGCTTACGAAAGGCTTGAGCAGATAATTAGTTAGTAAGTCGTCTAAAGGAATGGGACTAAAGCCCTTGAAGGAATGAGTTTCTATGAAGGAAAACCTAACCCAGTTGACTGGATATCCCAAGATCTGGTTTCAATAAGACAACCTAATCATAGAAATGTGGGGGAAGTCACCTTAATGTGGGGGGGGGGGGGGGTTACTTAATACATGAACTTTCCTAGTCTATTCCTAGAATAATGTGACTTATTGAGAGGTTAAACATATATGGCTTAATGATTCAGGATGAAATTATAAAGCATAATGATTCAAGATGAAATCATAAAACATATATTTTTAATGATTAAAGATGAAATCACCTATGTGAGATAGAAGTAGGGTCGCTTCGTGTTCGTTATGGTGATTTAGAATAAATTTGTGTTTATAATTGATTTGTAAATCGTGTTATAGAAATAACAGATTTGTCAGAATATTTTATATAGATCAGAATATTTTGTCTTGGTGACCAAGGCAAATTTTCACTATATAATAAATCTGTCTCATTCAGTTTTATCATTAGAAAAACGCAGCTTTTTCTAACTCCATTACCAAACAGTTTTCCAGCAGCTCGTCGATCAGAAACACGCAAGGCTTCCGTGATCTTTCAGGCAAGTTTGTTTAGTCCGACTGTACAACAGCTTTGGACGTTGTATCCTGGGAAACAAACGGTGAATCTGTTTTAAGGTAAGCGTGTTAAACACGTGCCTCGTCTTGTTTTACTGCTTTCTTCATTATTGTTAATTACTTTCTGTCATTTAAATTATGTCAAATTAATTTCTGTTATTTTATTGTAAATTCGATTTTATATAATAAAAGTGTACACCGTTTCCTACAGTATTAGTTTGTCAGTAGCTTTAGAGAGTGTGTATTTTCGTGTCATCCTGTGTATATGAGTTAATAATTGAACGCAAGTGTTATCTGGTTAGGTCATTTAGGAGTCTCGATAGCACGTATGTCCTCTTTTTAAGCCGAAAGTAATGGTCTCTTTTAAACATGAGCTGACACCAAAATGAAAGATGATCCAACCGTTTTGAGCTCTTAATAATCAAATCATGTCCATGAAACTACAGTTGTATAAATAACAGAAGGATGCATCTAAGGAAAGAGTGATGTGAGGAATTCAAGTGGCTAATCTGAGCCTTAATGCAGGGAGAATTTACTCAAGCGAATATATATTCAGGGACCGAATCCGTAATTTTGAGCTAATCACATTTTGTAATATCTTGAATAATACTTCGAAATGCATGAAATCTTATTGCTAAGAACTTGTTTTAATGCACGTGCACGCACGGGGCTTGAACACAATGATTCATTAAGTAATCATTTTGTCATTGCGAATTTTTGTATATTATATATGTTTTTTAAAAACATCTAATATTTATATGTTTGATTATGTTGTTGTTTTACTATGCACCTTGTAAATTAATATAAACTTACTTTTTTTTTATTTTTCGAATTTCATACTCGTTTTACTTTCGATCTTTTTATTCAAATATTTATATTTTAATTATTAATAAGTAAACCATTTATATCAACCTTACACGTACATTATATATAGAGTCATGATTTTTTAATGTTTAATATTATTCAATAAAACAATATTAAAATTCTAATACTCAAATAGTTACGACGCTTATGAACCCACGAGTTTTACTTGAATTTTTTATTATGTGATAATTTAATTAATATTTTGAATAAATATTTGTTTCACAAAGGATTTATATTTGTTTAACTCAAATGTTAGATATCTTTTTCTAGACATTGTGTATTTAGTAACACATAACGACTTTGAAAAAATATATGTTGTTATTGTGTATTTAGTAACACATAAAGACTTTGAAAAATATATGTTGTTGTAATATGTAGAATCCCGTCTATTTATTTTCATCATACACCGATGTCTGAGGTCATGCATTCATTTTTGTATTTATATTCATGTTAATAATAATTTATGTAGATTGCATTGTTTGATTTTTTTAAGTGTCAAAATACAAATAGAAAATAATTCGTTTTTTAGTTGAATATTTATAATCATGTGATTTATTGATTTTTTTAATATAATATATATGTTGTATTTTTAAAATATAAATTTAGAGTATATAAAGTTTAAGGGGATATTTCGTTTATTTTATAAAGTCACTAAAAATAGTATAAAAAATTAAAAGTTTACATTTATGTCTATCTAGTTATATTAAAAATCTAACCACTAAAGTTTTATTAACCCACTCCTCTTTTTTTAAGTTTTTATTTTCATAAATTTGACACATATATCTTTATGTGTTTACATCAAAATCATCCACCAAAATCTTTAATTTTGACCAAATTGAAATCAGTTTTGACTTTTCCCCATTAATCACATCGGTCGATTTTGTTTATGTGTCAAAACCAAGCTATTTGATTTATCTAATTGTTTTTTCTACAACCTCCACTTTTTACTAAAATTCTTAAATAATCTAATTCTTTTATTATATAAAAGATATCATTTGTTACGTACTGTATGTTTATTATCCTTTTCAATTAATTAAAGGATTAGCTTCGGTTAATAACATCGGTTGGTGTAGTTAGAATTGTGATTGTGTTTATGTGCAAAAATCAACAATTTCGAATTTTGCATTAGTTATGAGATTAGAATATCACGTTAGGCATGTAGGAAATCAATATACTTAATTGGTAAATTATGACATATAAAGAAAAATACAAGCGTGTAGGTGGGATTTATAATATTTTATTGTAATAAATAAAATATGTGTAAAAGTATCTTAAAAGGTGTGCTATTAAAGAGAAATAATGTATATATCAACTACCCACTGAACGATTTTAGCAAGCTATGTTACCAATTCAAAGGCCGATAAAACGGTTCAGCGAGTGAATTTTTTTATCAAACAAACTTGGTACTGACCGATTAGGATGTTAACACTGAGTGACTCTTATTAAGTGATTATCAAACAGCCCTTTGTCTTCTCTTAACTATTTCTTCCGTTCTAAATTTATTGTTTATCGACAAAAAAACATACAGTATAATCTTTATAGTTTTTTTTCATAAAAACAATTTTTTCCTTAGCCAATTAGTTTAAAACCACTTTAAAATTTGTAATTATAATTTCAACGAGGCCAGTCTGCTGATGGATGAACAGAGGAACAAAGTTCCTAATGAAGACTTTAAATCTGAAGAAAGTTCAACACTCCCATTCCAGTGATCTTAGAAGACAAAGGAGTCTCCACTTCAAACACTAGGCGGTCTAGTTGCTGAAGAACAAGGACTGAAGAAGGGCTTTCAGTTCAGTTTGGCTTGACAATACCAAACTGAATGATGTCGATCTCCTCTAGGATACTGAAGACTCTTCAGTATTCTGATGGTTTGCATTAGGCGGGAAAAGATAACTTTAAGTCAAAGTAGGTTGCTTGTATACTTAGATATAAGTACAACCTTTATCTTTCCTAGAACAGTTTATTAAGTACTTTGTATTGTTTATCCAGCATGGGCATCAACCGCCCGCTGGATAAACTAATGCATTGGTACATGCAAAGTGCAAACCCTAAGTAACACTGCCTATATAAAGGAGTGTACATTGGGAGAGAAAGGTAACCAATACAAGAGCTTAAACTCTGGAAACCTTTCTCTCTCGATACCAACTAAACCATATAGCCAAAGTTGCATATGAACGTTTAGATTGGAGCTTAGAGTTTAACTTTGGTTAAACGTCTAAGTAGAGGAGATCAAACCCCATTGTCATTCAACCACTTCGTTATTCCACAAACAAAGTGGGTTATAGATTCTTTATTTGATTCTAATAAAAGTCTATACGTTGAAAATTATATTGGTATTGTTGTTTTAATCTTTCATAGTTCTTATCTTATGTTAAAACAACACACTTGAGTCAAAGTAATAGTTATTACTTAAGATAATAAGTAATATCAAATTACTAGGGACCAACAAGTGGTATCAAAGCAATTTGATTAGTTAAACTCTTATTTTATTAAACTGCTCATTCAAAAGTTTTCAAATCAAGATCCAAAATGGCTCAAGTTATACCACAAACCCTAGAATATAGGAGTGGCCAACTCAATGCTGCTCCTGTACTAGAGGTAGCCAATTTTACAAATTGGAAGAAGAGGTTTCTTGTCCACATGGTTGGAATTGAACCTCAATTCCTTGGAATCATTGAAAATAGTCCTTTTGTTCCCATGGTTGGGGACAATAAAAAACCTGAAGTACAATGGACTACTGATGAGAGAAAAGTTACTAACCTTGAGCAGCGTCTCAAAAGTCTCATCATGTCTGTACTCCCAGATGACCAAATGAATTATGTTGTAAATTGTAAAACAAGCAAATCAACATTAGAGGACCTTATTCTTTACCATGAGGGACCCTCTGATGTAAAAGAAATCAGAATCATGGATTTAAAGCTTCAATACAACACCTTCAAGCACAAAGAAGAGGAAACCCTCACACAGACATTCACCAGATACAAAGCACTGATGAATGAACTTGTGAATGATGGTATTGAGCTTTCAAAACTTGAAATCAACACAGTTTTTGTTAATGCATTGCCAAAGAAGTGGCTCAGTTTCTGCCAAATCTTGAGAAATGCTAATCACATTAAAGATTGTGATCTAGCCTCTTTTTTGGGAAACTAAAATATGAAGAAAACCTAGTTGATAGGATTTATGAAGGCTCAAGCAAGAGTAAAGCATTAACCATTGCTACACCCTTGTCCACAGCCTTCTTCAGTGAAGCTGTCATTCAAGACTACCAAGATAGTCCTGATGATGAGGAAGATACTAGATCTAGTGAGGAACATCTGAATGACCTCAAAGAGGAATTTCATAAAAGAGAACTTCTGGCCAAGTCTAGAAGGTTCTTTAAGAAAGGAGGCAAGTTCTCCAGCTCCACAAAAGCTTCCGTTGACACTGATAGCTACAAATGTGGGAAGACTGGTCACTATGCTAGGGATTGTTATTCAAAAACATCTCTCCCTTCATATTCCTCACCAACTCAAACAAGACCAACTGGTCAATCATAATTTCAACCAAAACAAATTGCTTCTACTTCATTTCAGCGAAGCAAGGTTGAACTCAGGCCTACAAAATACTTTGAGGCAAAATACAGGGAAATCAAGGCAAGATTGGCCTTAATGAGTACTGAGAGATCCTCATCCAAGACTCCCAAGCAAGACAAGAACAAAGGACTTGTTGCTGAAGCATATGAATGGGATGAAGAAGATGTTTCTTCAGATGATGATGAGTTGGTAAATGTGAAAGTGCCAATGGCACTTGCTGATGATGAAGGGGCAAACTCAAATGTTGTCACTAGAGAAAGTGCCAGAGATGGAGAATGGGTCAATGTCACCATAAAAAAGGTTCAAACTTATCTTGAATTAGAAAATAAAGATGCCATTAAATTTGTCTTTGATTACTTGTGCATTGATCTAAAATTTGTTGAAGTGCAAAGAAACAATTTGCTTGAAAAATTTCACAAACTTGTTCTACAACTTGAAGATTTTGAAAGTAAGCATATAGAGCTAAAAGAAGCTAAACTTGATATTCTTACTTTTCAACAATTGAACAAAGAAATTTTGGAGGAAAATAACTCTCTTAGAGTGGAACTAAAAGAAGCAAAAGACATTGTTAAATCTTGGCTTAGAAACTCTGATAGGGTCAATCAATGCATAAGTGAACAAATACCTGCCCAAAATAAGAAAATGCTTGGTGCTGAAGGCTCCTCTAGCACCAAACCTATTGTCTTTGTCAAAGCTTCAAATGAGGTTGGTAGCTCGATCCCTGACATTGAAAGATCAGGTGAAGAGAATTCACCCAATCATGACACTGGACGAATCCTTCTTCCTGAGTTTCAAGCATGTGTTGACACTTCCGCACAAGCTGAATCCTTAGTTACTGAGGATAACTCAGATGATGATATAGAGATTGAAGTAAGTACCCCACTTCCTCCTTTGGAGAAGCTGGCTGTTGCTGAACCCTCTACTGGACCCAAATCTATCCAGTTTATCATCAAGTCACACAACACACACAAAGGTAGTTCTTCCAAACATGTCAAAATTGACACTTAAAAGAACTCTTCAGCTCCTGCTGAAGGTTCACATATGGGAACTACCTCTTTAGTTTCATCAAATAAACTAAAAAATGCTAAATCTGAGGAAGATAAGAGAATGTCTCTTGTCATGCAAGAGATAAATGATCTTAAAATACAACTCAGACATCAGCAAACACCAACACGATTCAGAGATGAACCTTCAGATTCTCCTCATTTAAAGTACAAGACACAATTCAAAAGAGCTTGTGAGTTATGTGGTCAAAACAACCATCTCACTAAAACTTGCTTAAGAGTGATTTATTGTACTAAATGTGAAAGGACTGATCATCGCACTTGTGAACACACTCAGTATATGCTGGCCAAAACAAGTGTTGATGCTCACAAGTCTGAAGCATCTCATTCCAGGCGAAATATGCCTTTCCCACCATGCATTCATTGTGGTATGGACAATCATCACCCAAATGACTGCCACTATTACCCTGTCTGTAATATTTGTGGAAGTTATGACCATGACACTCATGGACATAATCGAATCATCTCACTCAGAAGATGTATTAAAACAAGAAACCCAAACTCTATTACCAAATGTTGTGAGACTTGTGGAAGCAATTTCCACACTACATCTGATCACAACCATATAGAGTGGTTCAAAAGAGCTGAAGACCTCCAGGCTAAGAAAGCTAAAGCTGTTCAAACCTCTTCTTCTTCTAAGCAATCACACATACCCTCTACAAGAGGACCCTTCAGATCTAGAACACCTTCTAGATCTAAAACCCCCACCGAACAAAGGTGGGTTTCAAAACAAACTGACCATTTCCTTAACTTGTACAGTGTGATCTCAGGAAGCCTATTTGGTACCTAGATAGCGGCTGCTCAAGGCATAAGACTGGCACCAAAAGTTATCTACACAAGTATAAGGAGGAACAAGGTCCTAAAGTTGTTTTTGGTGATAACTCAGCAGCTACTACTGAAGGATTTGGTTCAGTGAAATGCAATGGTATAGTTTTCTCAAGGGAAGCATATGTAAATGGATTGAAGAACAACCTCATCAGCATAAGGTAACTTTGTGTTGCAAAGTATCTTGTGTTGTTTGATGACAAAAAAGGTACAATCTTCAACTCTAATCATGAAATTGTGATGATTGCTCCAAGAGTCAAAGATGTTTATGTCATGAACATGAACTCAACTCAGGAGACATGCTTCTTTGCTAAAGCCTCCAATATTACCAATTGGCTGTGGCATAAGAGGCTCTCACATCTAAATTTCAAAACAATAACTCTGCTGGCAAAACAAAATCTTGTTATTGGTCTTCCCTCACTTGTCTACTGCAAGGATAAACCATGCACAACATGTGAAAAAAGGAAACACAATAGGGCTAGTTTCAAAACAAAGAAAACTTTCTCAATCAAAGAAAGTCTTCATTTGCTTCACATGGACTTCTTTGGCCCAGTATCACCTAGGGCCATTTGTCATGAAAAATATACACTTGTCATTGTTGATGAGTACTCAAGGTACAACTGGGTATATTTTCTGAAAAAGAAAAGCCATGCACCAGATGCCATTATGTCATTCATCAAAAGAGTTGAAAATTAAAATGACACTCATGTCAAACAACTTAGAACTGACAATGGCACTGAATTCAGAAATCACTCACTGATCAAATTCTGTGATGACAAAGGAATTTCCCAAAATTTCTCATCTCCTTACACACCTGAACAAAATGGTGTGCCTGAAAGAAGGAACATAACTTTGATTGAAGCAACTAGAACAATGCTTGTTGGATCTGCTCTCTCTAAGCATTTTTGGACTGATGCTGTAGCCACTGCTTGCTACACTCAAAATAGATCCATTATTGTGAAGAGACACATGAAGACTCCCTATGAAGTCTTCAGGGCGAGAATTCCAAACATTTCATTCTTACATGTGTTTGGGTGTCCAGTATTCATTCACAATCACAAGGATCACCTTGGAAAGTTTGATGAAAAATCCGATGATGGTTATTTTCTTAGATACTCCCTAGTATCTAAAGCATACATAGTCTTCTACACAAGAAGACAATGTATTGAAGAAACCTACAACATCACTTTCAATGAAAGTTCTGAAGCTCTCACTTTTTCAAATCCATCAGATGATAAACTTCATATACATGAATCTCATAATTATCCATCTGATGAATTTAATCATTATGAGCCTTCTCAAAAATATCAAACAAGCAATTCAGTCCCTCATATTGATCCATTTGAAGATATGACATGTCCTACAAAAGGAAATCCTTCAGTATCACATACTGATGGCTGTCAATCAAATAATGATAAATCTCAAAATGATCAAAATGATCAGCAAGGAAACACAAGAGACCAAAATGGTCAGTCTCAAAACAATCAGCATGCTGACACACATGATCAAAATGATCAATCATATGCAGCTGTTGAAGAACAATCTTAGCCCCTTGCTTAAAACTCTCATATCATCTCTAGGGAATTAGGTATTGGATATGCTTCTTCTGATCAAGAAGGAAGTCCTCTAATGATTGAACCCTTGTCCACTGAATATCCTTCAGTAGACACTAGAGACATTCCATGTCCAAGTCCATGTCATGGACTTCCAAGTTCTATCTCTAATCATGATACCAGTCCTATTCTCCAGCTCCACAAAAATCTTGGACTCAAAATAGTCACATACAACTGGTGAACATAATAGGTAATCCTGGTGAAGGTAGAGTCACTAGACATATGGCAAAGAAAATGAGTGTTGCTTCATCTAGAGAATGCCTTTATGCAAATTTTTTCTCAGAAATTGAACCTACAAAAGTTTCTGAAGCACTCACAAACCCTGGATGTGTGGATGCCATGCAAGAGGAACTCAATAAATTTGAAAGAAACAAAGTCTGGAAATTGGTTCCTCTTCCATATGGTAAATCAACCACTGGCACAAAATGGGTTTACAAGCTCAAAAGAGATGAAACCAATGCAGTGACCAAAAATAAAGCTAGGCTAGTGGCCCAAGGATTCAATCAAGAGCCTGGTGTTGATTTTGATCAAACCTTTGCTCCAGTTGCACGTATGGAAGCCATATGAATCTTCCTTGCATATGCCACTTACATGAACTTCATAATCTACCAAATGGATGTCAAAATTGCATTCCTAATTGGTGACCTAAAAGAAGAAGTTTATGTTACCCAACCTCCTGGCTTTGAGAGTAGTAAATACCCAAATCATGTCTACAAGCTTTACAAAGCTTTGTATGGACTAAAGCAAGCTCCAAGTGCATGGTATGAAACTCTCTCAACTTTTCTCATTGAACATAAATTTGTCAGAGGAAAAATAGATAGCAACTTGTTCATCTATAAATCTAAAACGGACACCATTCTAGTACAAATTTATGTGAATGACATAATCTTTGGTTCTACAAGCTTGAAACTTTGCAAACAATTTTCCAAGCTTATGACCAGCAAGTTTGAGATGAGTATGATGGGAGAACTCACATACCTCCTTGGTCTTCAGATTAAACAATCTGACCAAGGCATCTCTATCAATCAAGTAAAATATGTCAAGGATCTGCTAAAGAAGTATGATATCAATCGTGCTTCAGTGAAGACTCCAATGGTACCCCCTAACAACTTAGGACCTGATCTCACTGGACAATCAGTCAATGAGACTCAGTATAGAGGCATGATTAGGTCACTCATGTACTTAACTACAAGCAGACCTAACATTCAATTCTCTACATGCCTTTGTGCAAGATACCAAGCAGATCCAAAGGAATCACACCTTACTGCTATTAAGAGAATCTTCAGATACCTAAAAGGTACACCAAGTCTAGGTCTTTGGTACCCCAAATCCTCAGGTTTTGATCTAAAGGGGTACTCAGATTCTGACTATGTTGGTTGCAATTTGGATAGAAAAAGCACTTATAGTGCCTACCAATTGCTAGGTGGCAAACTTGTGTGTTGGAGTGCTAAAAAGCAACAAACATGTTAATGCAAGTGATGCCTAAAAACATTATTAGTGTTAACTAATCTTTCTTAGTTTTGATCACAACAAACTATACAACACATTTAGTGTAAAACACAAAACGAATTATTTAACTAACACTATCATCAAGGTAATAATCATATCACTAACTTTTCTTAATCATACTTTGTGATCATCAAAGTGATTATACTTAAAACTCACTTTTGTTAATATGACAAAAGATTTTGTAATAAACTTTCTTTTTAAGAAAATGTTTTATTAAAATGGAAAATGTAAATTTGAAAATGGCATATTCCATATGCAATAAGAATATCCTTTGAAGGTTTAAAAAACCTCAGATATTCCTACCCCACTAAAAGACAAAAAAAGGAGCGGACTCTACTGGGTGGTACCTTAAATAGCTAGGCGGTTCTTTAGCGATATGGAACCGCCAGGCTAGTTAAGGAACCGCGCCCAACTAGCCGTTGCACTTTGTCTTATATAAATAGTGGATCAAATCTCATTTTCCAATAACCCTCTTGGACGTTTTTCTCATCCCCCTTTCTCTTTTCTATAGCATAATCATTAGTAAATGATCACTTAATGTGTTAAGTATGTTTACATATGATTATCCTCTTGATCCCCTCCTTTACCTTGTCCAATCAGAAGATCACTCACTCCTAGTGTTGTGATAAAGATAAATCCATGAATTAGTCATGTTCATCATGTTAGCCTTTTTGTTTTTGTTGATCCATTTATATTTATGAATACTTGGACTAGTTGTGTCCATACAAGCTATTTGTGAATACTTGGATTTGTTGTGTACAACCATTGGATATGTGTTTGCTTGTATTTGTGTTGTGTAGATCCAAGCTACATGTGTGTACTTGGATATGTTTAGTTGAGTTGTAATAGATTGTGTAGTAGTTCTCACTAAACTATAAAGTGATGTGGTTGTGTCTTGTGAGTTCTCACTAAACTTGAAAGTGATTAGTAGTTGTGTTGTGTGAAGTTCTCACTTAGCTTCAAAGTGAAGAGTCGTGAAGATTGGTTCTAGCTTTGGATTAGAACTCGACATCTAGCCTTGTGTCGTAAAATGGTGAAGTAGGCAACGTCGTGAAGATTGGTTCTACCTTGAGATTAGAACTCTACATCTAGCCTTGTGTCGTTAAATTGTGAAGTAGGCAACGTTGTGTAGATTGGTCCTAGCTAAAGATTAGGTCTCGACATTTAGCTTAGTGTCAGAAAATAATGTAAGCGACGATGTAAGGCTTTCTCCGCCAAGAAGGGAGCTTGTTGATATAGTGGAAATCTCGAGTAGGTGTACTCGAGGAGTGGAGTAGAAACTAGGATAGAGCCTCGTTGTCGAACCATTATAAATCTTGGTGTCTTGTCATTAGGTTGTCTCTTTCCTTACTCTGTACTTATTTCATTATCATTATACTTACCTATTACTATTGCTAATGCATTTGAATTGAATCTAATCATTATGCAACTTAGCTTCAAGTAAAAGATAGTTTTGATACAAACCTAACTGAAAGTAATTTTAATTTGGTGACCAATCAAAGAGAAACTATTCAACCCCCCCTTCTAGTTTCTACAATTGGTATCAGAGAGGTGGTCACTCAAGATCTTTGAAGTATATTGTACTTTAAAACTTGGATTGATCCATTGTCTCCTCAAATTAGAAGGTCAAGTTGTACTAAAGTTTCTTTTTGGTCAAAACGATTTTTTCTTGGAAAATAGGTCTTTTAATTGGTAATATTGCATCCCTCTTAGATTAGTAGCTTTTATGCATTTTAGATCTACTCTTGAAATGTATCTACTAGTTTGCATCTTGCTTTGTGTAGGTACTCATGAAGATCAATCATTTAATTGGTTGTGGATTGAGTTACTTGCACTTGTAGAAGACTCATCTTCATTGATCTTCAACATCTTTGAATGATGATATCATGATGATTGGGAATGATACTAGTCCTTGAAGACTTAGTACTCATCATAGTCATTATTGGACTTTGCATTGGTTCATTGATGGATTGGAATGCTCTTTGTGGCCAAGGTACGTTTTCGTTCTTCCACACGCCCTTTGATCATTCTTTTGATCATTACTTGACAATGTGCTTGTTCTTGGCATCCTTGCCTTGACATTTGTATGTGGTTTGAGATTGTAGTGAATTACGACCTTTAGGAAAAGGAGGGTGAATAGGGAAAGTATTAAATACGATGGTTTAGGAAAACCATGTACAAATGACCCTAGGTGAAAGTTAGTTTCCCAAGGAGGTATATGTGTGTGAAAAACTTGTTAAATGTTTGTGATTAATGATTGGTCTTAGAAGGGGATGAGAAAAGAAGATGTCGAAGACGTGAAAATACTACTACAACGATAAAACGTAAAACCGTAAAAACGTAAAACCGTAAAACCGTAAAAACTACAAAAATAAAAATTAATTCTAAAAATTACCAAAAATTCACCAAAAATCAAAATAAATAAACTAAGAGTTTACCAATGATCAAAACTTTTTCAAACCTTTTAAATAATTAAATATTCAATTTTTAAATGCTAATTAAAGCCCTAAAAATCAAATAAATTATCAAAAAGCCCAAATAAAGATTTTCCAATTGGTAAACCTCTAAAATGACCTAAAAAGATTAAAAACTGTTTTTAGAAATTTTTAAACTAATAAAAACTATTTAAAATGATTTAAATACTATTAAAACTTAAAATAATTATAAAAATTAATCTAAAAGTGATAAAATTATTCTAAAAGTTGCTAAATTCCTATTTTAATGTATTAAACCTAAGAAAAATGTAAAAAGTTGGAAAATGTGAAATTTGAAAAATAATAATAAAAATATTAAAATAATATTAAAAATCCAAAAATTATAATAAATTCTAAAAACTTGCAAACTAGTTTATTTTAACCTAAATAATCAGAAAATCAAAGTGAAATTACCAGAATACCCCTATTGGGCCCTCAAATGGGCCAAAACCAAAAACAGTCAAACCAAATGGGCTTTTGGGCCCAAAAAGTCAAACTTGGCCCAATTGACTTGGAAAAGCACTATCTGACTCTAACACCCCACCAAATGCTATGCGCCGCGGAACTACAACATTTGGGTGCTAGGCAGTTATCATCGCACACAAGATATATCGAACGACTCCAAAGAGACGTCAATTTTAAACTTAAATTAAACATTGTTAAAAATGTACTCGTCTACGGATTTTCCAACCCCAAATGATACAACAGAGTTTTGCGTTTTTGGTCCCCATAAATCTCAACCCCAAAAGTTACAGTTTTCACAACAACATGACATCAAAGTTAAAAATGTTTAAGTAATACTGGGCGGAAAAACAAGTAGACTCCAAGCTCCACACACAACATCCATCCCATGCATGCTCCATGCTACACTTCAGCGGTTACCTGAAACACATGCTAAATTTGGTCAACGAAAACGTTGAGTGGAATTCATAGGTTTTACATTCATTTTGAACATATGTGAAATAAAAACCATTCACGATCATTCATAGGCTTGTCGATCAAACAATCTATATTCAAGATACTGACAATTGTGTTTAAGCTCATGACACTAAACCGTTAACTCAATCACCCGCGTAATAATTACTGGCGTGATTCAGATGAAACCAGTTCCCCTACTAAGGCATCAGTTGCAATTATACCTTATCTCTTATCACAAATTATCCGTCCGCAGGGGGTATCAACGTACTAGCCCTCGTCTCGGATAGGGTAGTCAACCCCATAGTACTATCACTTTGTATAAGCAGCTATTTCTAATCCACGCTAGGACTAAACAATAGTTAATAGTTCATGAAATTAGGGCCTTTTGCAACTAGGTACTCAACACAATTTCAAGGCAACATTCGGGTCCAACAATCATTCATGACATATGTTCATTTTGAAAACTAGCATGCATTTCCCTCGCGGGTAAAAAAGTTTGAAATAATAATAAGCGAGGCTATAAATTCACACCTTATATAACAAGTAGTCGATAGTTCGAGTGACGGTCACTGACGACGATACGGATGCCCGGGTAAATCAACATCTATCAAATCAAATAACGCGTAATGAGTAATCTCATTTTAAAACCTTATTGTACTGTATAAAATACATACATATTTCAGACTGAAATTGTACTTTGCCCAAGTCGTACTCATTTGACCCGTTTAAAATACTCCATTGACCCATTTGACACCTAAGTCCTATAATAGACTCAAATGTGCAGGTTTGAGACCAAAATTCAACCCTTGACCATTTACCAAACTAAACTTATAGTCCCCGGGATTTGACCTAAAACCAAGCATAATTTCGGATTATGACGGTTTTCATCTCCCGGTACACGAATTTCAAAACGTCGTAACTTTTGACTCGTTAGGAGTCGTAAGCTCTATCTTATACCAAATCGAAGCTAAGAAGATGCTCTACAACTCTATCCTACTCACAAGACCTGTTTACAAAATAATTTTTACGAAAACACCTTAAACTTTCTGCCTAAAATTACCTATACCAAAATCATACCAACGCTCGTTTTCAAACCCATTTACCAACACTAGACATCATCCTAAGTACCCCTAATCATAACCAAACATCATTTTCAGTCCTAATCCCATATTGATCAACATCCTCATAAAACCAAAATCATAAAAATATACATGCAAGTGAATATACCCATCTAAAAACATGTAAACATAAGATTAAACACAAAATCAAACATCAAAACATTGATCACCATGATCAAAACCCATCAACCGAATTGATTTTGGTTGATTTGTTTGGTGTTCTAGCAACATTCTAACATGAATTAGACATGCAAATGCCCAATTAACATCCAAATGGACTTTTGAAAAATCTTGAATTTTTGGAAGAATTTTTGTTAATGCATGTTTGAAATAACCATGGATTAACACTTACTAAAGGATTTTAGAAGGTGGTCTTTGATTAGACTTAATCAAAACCCAAAAAAAATTGAAGTGGTGGTGGTTTTGGGTGTTTGGCCGTCGGCCTAGAGAGCAAAGGGGAGAGGGTTTGATTTTTTTTTTTGAAATGTTTTGTGTGTGAGTGTTTGTTCTTTTGTGAAATGGGAGGGACCAAATGTGCAATTTAAGCTTTCTTTTGGCCTTAAGCAAAAACGACTCTAAAACTTTACGGGATTGACTCACTAGTCATTTTAGAAAATTTTACGGAAGTCGGGAATCATCCCAAACACTCCAAAATACTTTTAGGACACTTTAAATGTACCCGGAAAGCAATAAAACTCACCTGACTCGACTTAACACGAACCGTAAGTAAAATTCTCGAAAAATTACATATCGATAAAACGACAATAATTATAGAAGTTTGGGCATCCATCGGGATCGTATTCTTCATCGTCCTTCTTAAATCGTCAATCGTCCAAATTATAACCTCGAACATCGGTTTCAACCAAAATACTAAAATATATAGCAATTTAAAATTTATTAAAAATTTCAAAAATAAGCGTAATTTAGGTAATGTTAGTGACCTCGGTTCTAGGGTATCACATCCACCCCTCCTTAAAGAGAGCGACGTCCCGGCGCTCGCCTCTTCTTATACTCACATTTCGTGCCGCTGGAACAGATGAGGATACCTTTCCTTGAAAAAGTCCTCACGTTCCCAAGTGTATTCCGGTCCACGCCTAGAATTACATCGAACCTTCACAATAGGGATTCTACTACGCTTCAGCCTCTTGACCTCTCGATCCATAATTTCCACGGGTTCTTCCACAAAATGCATTTTGTCGTCCAGTTGAATCTCGTCCAAAGGAATCACCAATTCCTTATCCGCCAAACTCTTCTTCAAGTTCGATACATGAAACGTGTCGTGGATAGCACTAAGCTCGCTCGGCAACTCTAACTTATACGCTACTGGTCCAATTCGTTTAACGATCTTAAATGGTCCAATATACCTCGGACTCAACTTTCCTTTCTTCCCAAAACAAATTACACCCTTCCACGGCGATACCTTAAGCATAACCATATCTCAGACTTCAAATTCCAACGGTTTTCTTCTGTTATCGGCATAACTCTTCTGTCGGCTTCTCGCTGCAAGTAGTCGGTTCTTGATTTGCACAATCTTCTCTGTCGTCTCTAAAACCATTTCGGGTCCAGTCAACTGACTTTCTCCCACTTCACTCCAACACACAGGTGATCTACACTTCCTTCCATATAACGCTTTGAATGGTGCAACCTTGAGGCTCGCATGATAACTATTGTTATACGAAAACTCCACTAAAGGCAAGTGGCGTTCCCAACTTCCTCCAAAATCAATCACGCATGCTCGGAGCATATCCTCCATCGTCTGAAAAGTTCGTTCACTCTGGCCGTCAGTCTCCGGGTGATAAGCCGTACTTAAATTCAATTCAGTGCCCATCGCACGTTGAAGCGATTTCCAAAAATTCCGAAGTAAATCTACTATCGCGATCCGAAATGATCGATAACGGTACTCCATGTCTGCAAACGATCTCCTTCACGTACACACTGGCCAGCTTTTCCATACTGTCCGTCTTCTTCATAGGTAAGAAATGAGCAGATTTCGTTAATCTATCCACTATTACCCAAATCATATCACATCCACTAGGAGTTCTGGGTAAACCCGTCACGAAATCCATAGCGATTCTCTCCCATTTCCATTCTGGGATCTCTGGTTGTACCAACAACCCAGACGGTTTCTTATGTTCGGCTTTAACCTTCGCACAAGTCAAACACTTACTAACGTAACGAGCAATATCCGGCTTCATATTCGGCCACCAATAGACTTTCTTCAGGTCATGTTACATTTTATCCGATCCAGGATGTATCGAGTACTTCGACTTATGAGACTCGTTCATAACCAAATCTCGTACTCCAGGCTTTCCTTCCTCGGATGGACACAACGGTAGCCAAATCCGATCCTCGAAATATCTCAGTCCGTCTGACCTAATCACAAAAAGAGGTTTCAACATTCTTCCCAAGTTCTCAGCATCAACATTCTCTTTCATTAATCCCCTCTCTTGAGCCTTCAGTATAGTTTCGGTTAAGTCAACACTCTCAGTCATCACCAATGCTCTGACTCTCAAAGGTTTCTCTCGATCCTTCCTACTAAGTGCATCCGCTACAACATTCGCCTTGCCAGGATGGTAGCGAATTTCATAGTCATAGTCACTCAGTAATTCTACCCATCGTCTCTGTCGCATGTTCAACTCCTTTTGATCTAAAATGTGCTGCAAACTCTTGTGGTCAGTGAATACAACACACTTCGTCCCATACAAATAATGTCTCTACAACTTCAACGCAAAGACTACAGCTCCTAATTCCAAATCGTGCGTCGTGTAGTTCTCCTCATTCTTCCTCAGTTGTCTCGACGCGTAAGCTATCACCTTTTCGCGCTGCATCAACACCGCTCCATAACCCTTACGAGATGCGTCACAATACACTAAAAAGTCTTCGGTTCCTTCAGGTAATGACAATATCGGCGCGGAACATAACTTGTCCTTGAGCGTTTTGAAAGCGAATTCTTTCTCATCTCCCCATTCATACACTCTATTCTTTTCGGTAAGCTTTGTTAATGGCTTCGCAATCAACGAAAATCCTTCAATGAATCTCCGATAATACCCAGCTAAACCAAGGAATTGTCGAACTTCAGTCGGCGTTGTCGGTGCCGATCATTCCCTGATCGCTTCGACCTTGGCAGGATCCACGCGAACTCCTTTGTTATCAATTACGTGACCAAGGAATTGCACAGACTCTAACCAAAACTCACACTTTGAGAACTTCGCATACAGCTTCTCTCTCTTCAGCAGATCCAATATCTTTCTCAGGTGCTTCTCGTGCTCCTCCTTACTCTTAGAGTAAATAAGAATATCATCGATAAAAACAATGACAAACTTATCTAGATACGGCTTGCATATGCGATTCATAAGGTCCATGAATACAGCAGGCGCGTTTGTCAACCCAAACGGCATCACTCGAAATTCGAAGTGTCCATACCGCGTACGCAAGGCGGTTACAGGAATATCCTCCTCTCTCACACGCAGTTGATGATACCCTGCTCTCAAGTCGATCTTTGAGTATACACAGGAACCTTGCAATTGATCAAACAGATCGTCAATCCTCGGTAATGGATACCGATTCTTAACCGTCAGCTTGTTGAGTTCTCTATAGTCAATACACATCTGAAATGACCCATCTTTCTTCTTCACAAACAACACTGGCGCTCCCCATGGTGATGAGCTCGGCCTAATAAATCCTTTGTCCATCAACTCCTTCAGTTGATCCGATAACTCCTTTAACTCGGATGGTGCTAATCGATAGGGTGCACGTGCAACCGGCGCAGCTCCTGGCACCAAATCGATTCGAAACTCGACCTCACGGGTGGGTGGTAAACCCGACAGCTCGTCTGGAAAAACTTCCGGATATTCGCAGATTACAGGTACCTCTTCAATCCTCGCCTCTAAATCACCATCACTCGAAACTTGTGCCAAAAACACATCGCATCCACTTTCTACATACTTCATCATTTTTAAACAAGAAATCACTTTCAAACGAGAAGTGCATTCGTCTCCCTTCACAGTCAAGACTTTATTCCTCAACGGGATCTGAACTAATCTCTCAGCACAGACGATCACAACACTGTGCACCATCAGCCAATCCATTCCCACGATCACATCAAACGATCCTAGCTCTATAGGGATCAAGTCGATTTTAAAAGCGTAATTTCCTAACTTCAAGGTACACCCTTTTAGTATAGAATTCGTACTAACGATCTTCCCATCAGCTAATTCCACGTTATAACTAGTCGCTAACAATACCGGTTTTCTATCGATATGACGACTAAATTTAACATCTACGAAACTCTTGTCGGAACCAGAATTAAACAAAATACTAGCATAACAAGCGTCTAGCAAAAACGTACCGGTATTTAGGACCCTTTGGTTTATCAGCCGTCCCTACTTGATACACGGTAGCAGCATTGTTACCTCCTTGCTTGTTTCCTGCCTTCGGGCAATTTCCTTGCTTATGGCCTCTTTCTCCACATCCAAAACAACCCATCACTCTTGTAGCATTCGCCCCAGTGGCTACCCCTTTTGTTCGGCAATCAGACATCCTGTGACCCGCTTTTCCACATTTGCCGCACGCAGGCGGGCAACTCCCTACATGGTACAAGTTGCATCGACCACAGTGGGGATTCACCTTCGCTCCTCTGGGGTTTGTCACAGCTCTCATCCCTTCATTCCTTCGCTGGTTGAACTACTGATTGCGGTTCTGACCATTGTTGTTTCGGTTTCCACCTCGGCTTTGACCCTGGGATTGGTTGCTCTGCGCCGCCTCCCACTTCCTCTTATTTCCTTCAGCAATGAAGTTCTTCTTGTCTTGGAGTTTCACATCCATCAACGCGTGAGCCATCTGGACCGCTTCATCAAACGACACAGGTTTAGACGAAGTCGTCTCACCCTTGATATTACTGGATAGACCTTTTATGTACTGTTTCATCTTCTTGTTATCATCGGCAAAGGTGTCTGGACACAAAAGGCTTAGTTCATTAAACCTCCTAGTGTAAGCAGTGATATCATTATTTTTCAAAGTCAGGTGCCTCAACTCATCTTCCAATTGACCTAACTCCTCTTCAGGACAGAACTTCTTGGTCAAAAGAGCTTTAGTAGCAGTCCATGTTCTTGCATTCGCTACTGCTAACCCAACAGTGGCTACTTGGGTGTTCCACCAACTCAATGCATCGTCAAGAAAAGTAGCAGCCGCAAACTTGACCTTGTTCGCTTCTGAGCAACCACTAATCTCGAAAGTACTTTCGACCTTTTCTAACCATCTACTGAGTTCTAGAGCTCCACCAGTTCCACGAAATTGCGTGGGACCACATTTTATGAAACTAGAGTAAGTACACTCTCTTAGGGCTTGCTGTCTCCCCGCATTTCTGCCCTGGTCTGGGTTCCTCCCTGCTCGATCTGCTTCTAGCGCATTCGCAATGACTTCCTGAATCATCGTGTTCACACGGTCGGCGGTTAGTTTTGGAGGCATGGTGCGTTATCAAATACACCTCTTTGCAAAGACAGGGAAAATAGAAAAACAATGTAAGTATACACATCAAGATTAAGATAGATTTCTCTTTCAAGACATAATATAAATACAACGACACATCACTACATAGTTACTAATATTCATCAATTCACATCACAAAAGATCAAATTAAAGACATATCACAGATCATGAAAGGTAAACATGGATTGTATTGATAATCAACCAAAATTGTGACAAGTATTGCCACTACAACCATTCACCATAAAACTTAAGTCCTCAAGTTTTTCGTCACAATGCCATCATACAAAAGTCTAAAACAGTTCTATTACAACGATCAAAGATAAATGATACACGGGTTTTAACACCCGTATAAAAATTATAAATTAAGTTCGTGTTCTCGGTATCTTAACGAATTGATCTTAGCTCTCTATGTGTGACTTAGTTGATCTTTAGTGAAAAAGAATATTTTTGGATGATTTTAAATTTAAATACAAAGACTTAAAAGTAAAAGTGCTCTTAAAGTGAATCTAAGTCTAATTAAAGTAAAGTGTGAGTATTTTAAAATGTGACTAAAATTAAAGGGCACTAAAGTAAAATAACGTAAACTTAAATCTATCTAAGGCAAACTTAAAGTGCGACTAAAACTAAGGCAAATAATCTAAAAGTGCAATTAAATAAAAAGGCAAGTAAAATAAAGCTTGAAGATAAAAATTAAAGATAAAAGCTAATAAGAACCTGAATACAGCTCATTCGGAATAAACCTTCGTTTGGAACAATCACTCGTTCTAAATGTCACCTTTGGTTGAAATGATTCTTCTTCACTTGGAATATAACCAAAATCCTTGATCCGGAACAAATTTATCTGAATATGTCACTTATCCAAAACAATCCTTCGTTCGGAACTTGCTGATTCGGAACTTGTAAATCTTGCCTTGATTCGGAAGTTTTGGTCACCCCTTGATTCGGAACTTTCCGGATGAGGCTCCTTTATTCGGAACTTTTGAAGTTCCGAATGAAGGCCCTTGGTTCGGAACTGTTGGAATTGGTTCAGAAGTTACTGATTCGGAAGGTTCCGAATGAAGAGTCTTGGTTCGGAAGTTTTGACTTCCGAATGAACAAGTTTGGTTCGGAACTTGTGAAGTTCCGAATGAGCAACCTTGGTTCGGAAGTTTTGACTTCCGGATGAAGCTCTTTGATTCGGAACTTTGGACTTCCGAATGAAGCCTTCTATCCTTTCCTTGGTTCGGAACTTTTTCTGGAAACACAGAAACAAAGCAAAACTCTTCCGAAGAACAAGGAAGATGAGTACCAGCAGATATAAACAAAAAGTAAGCAAAATCAAACACACGTATTAATAAAAACAGTAACGAACCAACAAATAAGCATCAACAAACAATCAAAAACATGAAATTAAACAACTTTAACCATAATAATCAAAAACCACTTTGGATCAAAATAAAAGCATGAACATGAACATAACATAAACTCATGAATCAAAGAATAAGAAAGGTAGATAAGAGATTGACAAGATAAAGTAAAGATTGACAATAATTAAATGAAAACTTACTTGAAATTAAATGAATTTAAGGTGCGAGACAAGGTAATTAAATTGACAATTAATGTAAATGACAAGTATTTAAATGGTGGAAGAACTAGTGTCACCCTAGCCAACAAGAGTAAAAAGATGACTAATCTAGTCTATTTATAGGGGAGACTAAAGCTTGCTTAGGAAGCTTCCTTAATTGCATACTTAGTCCCTCCTTCTTTAATCTTCTTCTTAATTGCAAAATTAAGTCCCTCCTTCTTTTAATCTTCATTAAATGTAGACTTAAAGGACTTTTAGCTTCGGGATTTCTTTGAACTCGTCTTTAAATTCTTCAATAAAATAGACTTGAATTCTTCGGCTTTTGATAAACTTCCGTCTTTTGACTTTTTCTTCGATAAATCTTCAGAATTGGTCGTGGACTTCCGTTCTTTTTGCACTCTTGACTTCTTGACTTCGTCTTTCATCCTTTTCTTCAATAAAAGTCTGTAAATGCCCGTGAATGTCCGTGTTTTCTCCATTTTTCACCTTTTCATCCTAAATCACAACAAAAAACACAAACCACGCATAATTCCGACATAAAAGACATAAAATACACGTTTTGGTCCGGTTATTATTGTAGTTAAGTGGTAGAAAAGATGGGTGTTTACACACCTATCAAATCCCCTACACTTGACCATTGCAATGTCCTCATGCAATGCATTAGTTACAAAGCAAGATTACACTTTTCATCATAATTAATCCACGTTGGCCTTTATTAAAGAGATAGAAAATTAAAAACATACAAAATAAAGAAATCAAAAGCATACCTTGGGTTTTGAAAATGTTATGAATAATCATCATCCTCAAGTTTTCACTTTCTCCAAACCAAGCTTAAAAACGAGATCATTGTTATTATAAGTTAGTAAACTAACACGAACTCATGTGAGCCAATTATTCACTTAGACTCCCTTATTCCTATGGGTATCTCTTATATTTTATCATTTGTCTTGAATGATCACGAAGATGCATTGTTTGACTTATTTCGATAATTATTTAGTCTGAAAATAAAGTGCACGATTTAATCAATAGTTAGCTAAAGGACCAAATCTTTTAAAACTGCTTCTCGGGATATCAGAAAGTTCATATCTTGGCATAACTTGGTTCGCGATTTGAGACCTTTCTCGGGCCGATATTTGGCAGCGACTTCATACTTCAAATCTTGAGAGACGTTCATGAAATAATGGTCTTCTCTTCATAATTGGAATTTCTTCACTTGAAGTTTTGAGAGATTCATACTTGGACCACGACTTATTCATTTTTCTCCAATCTTTATTTTGGACTTTGATATACAACGATCCGCCTCCTTTTATGACTTGGATCTATTTATCCTCATACCTTGTTAGGGTCTTTTCGGATACACTTCTCCATGACTTTTGGGGAGTTTTGCTTTACGTCGTGTGTCTCGATCCTTCATATTGATTTTCGATAAATGATTCTTCACATCACTTTGGATCTTTAGCAACAAAACATAGCCCTCATGCCTTGTTAGGGCCTTTTCGGACTCGCCAATCTTCGCGCCCCGCTTCATAAGTTATGCCTTGGCTATGAACTCTCGTCATTACCGAGCAACTTTTAAACGATCTGGGGCTAGAAGCTAAGTAACTTTTCAAATCGTACAACCTTATTTATTAGCAAATAAATTATTAGCAAGCGATGGGAGAATAGGCTCATAATTAACTCACATAAATTCATGAAAGAATACCGAACTTATAATTGGCTCTATCATCTCTCGTTCCCCACAGTTTAAAATCTCAAGTAATGAGACTCGTGGATGCTTAGCCTATTAAATCAAAGTTTTGGGTTTTCGAGTCGCCTATAGGATCTTGCAAATTCTTCGACTCTTTCAAGTTTAGAAATCGCTTTTTAAAGTTCCCTTGATAAACGACTCTCTAGGATCAATTATAGGAACTTGCGAAAAGTTCTTGTTCTTAACCTGTGAGAGTTAAGACTTTCGCGTTTTATAGCTCCCTAAATAAAAGCCTAGCAAAACTTGACTTAAACACGTTAAGGATATAAGCTAGAGTAAACTCGGATTGAGTCAAAAGATTCACAACGTTTGAAAATTAAAACCACTTATTAAACATTTATTCTAGCGGAGAAAGAAAATAACTATACAAAGATAACAACTAATAGGCAAAAAATAGATCAAAAATTTTGAAAAATGTCGAAAAATTGATTTTCCGGTTAAAATGAGGACAAAAACAAGGAAAAGACCACTTAACTTCGATAGAAGTCCCCCCTACACTTAAGATAAACATTGTCCTCAATGTTTAAGCATGTGGGAGTAAGCTCCCCTACACTTAGGACATTGTGCACGTTGTTTAAATCTTGCTAAGGAAAAGACAACTAAAGAGATTCCTATTTTAATATTGAGAAAATATAAAATAGTGAATCGAAAAGAGTTTAGGATATAACCGGGAAGAGGTAGAACACGGAATCACGGGTCATCAAGAATCATCAAGAGTTGATCATTGAAGCTCAAATCCCTGATTAAGAAGTGAGGAGAGGAAATAGCAATCCAAGGGGTCCCCCCTACACTTATGGTAAAGAAAACGGAAAGATAGATGCATGGGTTGCCTCCCAAGAAGCGCTTGATTTTTGTTAACCGAGTCGTGAGCCTGACTCGACCTTGATCATCAACGGAAGTAGCATGAAACAAATCCACCAGGATCAAAGACATAGTTTTCATCCATCAATAAGAACGAGCTTAAGGCGAACAAGGCAAGCCAAAAGAGAAGTGGCAAGGTTCCCTTAAGCAGTGATGGAGCACAGTAGAAGCAAGTATGGTGCGGTGCAAGCATGTCTTCAATGGGTCCAAAGATTTTTCCTTTTGTTTCATCAGGTGGATACTGAGATGGCTTAAAGACTTCAATACCGGGATCGAACACCTTTTCCTTCAAGGGAAAATAGCACTCAGGCTCAGCCGAGTGGGAAGAAGATCCGCAAAGAAGCACAACCTCGTCCTCAGAAGTGGGATAAAGAGGTGTCAAATCATACGTGCAACGGATTTCGGTGTCGACCGGTTTCTTCTCCTTTGACAAAATGCTCTTCAAATCCAAAGTAGGATCAAGGCGATAATCTTCAAAGTCCAAAGGAGGAGCATCACTCTCATGAGGGAAGTATGTGTTGAGAAATTCAGAGAAATCTTCCTCAAATGAATAATCGTCCAAAGTAGGATCGAGTGATGGTGGAGGATCTTCATCATGTGAAGAATCGCTCGAGAGAGTATCAGCCTCATCAAAATCATCGAATGTGGGCAGCTCGGGATACTCAGAAGTACAATCAAAATCATCCGAATCTGAGCTAGAATCATCATCATCATAAGCATCGAAGACCGGTTGAGAATCATAAATGGGAGAAGCGTCCAAAGTAGAGTGAGAATCATCCACATTATCTTCAAAGAGTGGATTATTAGTGGAAGACTCGAATAGAGGATTGTCATAGACGGTAAAGTCATCGAGCACATTTATCATATTCACTGATTCTCGGCTTCCAAAGGATTTGCCTGTAAGCTTCCCCATTTTAAAAACTTTAGAATCATCCCCGACTCGTAAGATTAACTCTCCTTCGGCCACATCTATTAAAGCACGTCCGGTTCTCAAGAATGGCCGACCAAGTATTAAAGGAATACGAGGGTCCATTTGATAATCAACTACGACAAAATCGACCGGGAAGGTAAATGTGCCAACTTTAAGAAATACATCTTTGGCTATACCAACGGGGTAAGCGAGAGTGCGGTTTGCAAGTTCGAGAGTCATCTTTGTTGGAATGAGGTCGGGCAATGATAGTGTTTTCCAAACACTCAGTGGCATCAAATTAATACTAGCCCCGAGATCAACAAGGGCAGTAAATTCTTCAGTTTTATTGAACACGCAAGGCAACACAAAACGACCGGGATCTCCAAGCTTTTCCGGAAGTTCTCTAAGAAGGACTGCAGAGCAGTTTTCATTTAATCGTGTGTTGGCGAGTTCAATCAGCTTCTCCTTCTTGCTAAGCAATTCCTTGAATGCTTTGACAAATTTCGGCATGTGGCAAAGTGCTTCAACAAGGCTAATGTTGATGGTCATTTTTGATAGCATATCCACATATTTCATTACATTACAGTCATTCTTGGTTAGCTCGTTGGTCTTGCCTATGCGAGAAGGGTATGGGATTATGGGCTGATAAGGGTTAGGTGGAGGTGTAGTTTTTGAAGGTTGTGATGTTGAAGGGTCCTTCCGAGATACATCGTCATGACGAGGCGGAGACGGTAATGGTGTACTATCACTAAGTGTAAGAGGAGTAGGGATACATGGTGATGGAGGAGGTGTAGATAATGGTGGTGAATCAGGTGGATTGACAATGGTAATTCCACTACGCGTAGTTATAGCACTCACATTAGCTCGCGGATTAGTGACGGTGTTTGAAGGTAGAGAACCCGAGGAAGAAGAAGGTTGAGCTTCGGGTAAGAAACTAGCCAATAGATTCTTTAATTCAGTTGTTTGAGTGATGAAGGAGGATTGAAGGTTTTCACGAACCTCGGTTCTGATGTCATTACCTTGCTTCAAGATATCTCCTTTCAAATTGATTATTTGGCTCTGTAGATTCTTGATTTGCTCACCTTGAGTTCTCATGATGGTGTCAACATCGGGATTAATGGGTGGGTGTTGTTGGGTGGGTGGTTGATAAGGGTTAGAAGCACGAGGTGGGATTTGGTTGCTTCTATTGTAGTTGTTGGCGGGATTTTGGTTTTGAGGAGAAAAACCGGGTGAAAGGTAATTGTTGGAACGGTAGCTCAGCAGATTTCTATCCCCTTGTTGTCTAGGTTGGTAATTTTCCGGTGAATAATTACCGTAAGCTGCATACACATTTTCCGGATTTCCTTGTGTCGAAGGACAATCGGTGTATGAGTGAGGACCGCCACATGTTTCACAAGGATTAGCGACTACTTTAACTTGATGTTGTTGTTGGTTTGAAGCGAGAAGCGTAATACTTTTGCTCATTTCAGCCATCATGCGGGTGAGTTCGGTCATCTCAGGGTTTGCTGAGGTAGAGGAAACATTGACTCTCGTGTTGTTTCTAGAAGAAGCAGAAGAATCCCAGTTCTTATGATGAGTAGTCATGTTCTCTATTAACTCTCTACACTCCTCGGGTCTCCTTTTCATGAATGTGCCACCGGCGGCTGCATTAATCGTATCACGATCTCGAAAAGTCAATCCGTTGTAGAAAGTATCAATCAAGGTGACCGGAAGCATGTTGTGGTTTGGACAACGGTCGATCAAGACATTATATCTCTCCCATGCATCAAAAAGAGATTCATCGGGATCTTGCATGAAACCGCTGATCTGATTGCGAAGGCTTGTGACCATGGATGGTGGAAAGTAGCGCGAAAGAAAGCGTTGAGTCATGTCATCCCAAGTGTGAATAGAATTCTTCGGGAGACGATCAAACCATTTCTCGGCATGATGCGATAAAGTATGCGGGAAGAGTTGTAGGCGGAGTACATCCATTGTGGCCCCAGGCAACTTCATGCTTTGGGTGATTGTAATGAACTTGTCGAGGTGTTTGTTGGCATCATCATCAGGCAATCCTCTAAATGGGTTTGTTTGCACTTGCTGAATCATGTGGTGCTTCAACGAAAACTCAGGAGCGTTGATTTGCATCGGCGCAATCGGTCCTCCTCGTCCAAACATTGTTGGTTGACAAAGTTCCTCCATGGTCCGAAGATCGGGCTGTGGAAGAGCATTGTTGTTATTATTATTATTGTTGAGGTGCGGTAGTTGATTATTGTTGTTAACACCTGCCATATCTAAATCTTCTTGAGGCTCGGGCTCTTGGTAGTTAGAAGATCTAGTACGCATACACCTAAAAATGCAAAAGAAAAAGAAACCAAACGCAAAGACAATATATTTACACAATAAAAAGAAAATCTTTTTGGATTTTTGAAATTTTTAATTTTTATGGTTTTTATGAATTTTTAATTTTTATGAGTTTTTGAATTTTTTTAGGCAAGAAAAATAACGTTCACAAGTGAACGGATCCCAAAAAGCAACGTGTCTAGCACAGAAAACTGTTGATCTTAACGAAAAGAGCCGGCAGCGGCGCCATTTGATACACGGGTTTTAACACCCGTATAAAAATTATAAATTAAGTTCGTGTTCTCGGTATCTTAACGAATTGATCTTAGCTCTCTATGTGTGACTTAGTTGATCTTTAGTGAAAAAGAATATTTTTGGATGATTTTAAATTTAAATACAAAGACTTAAAAGTAAAAGTGCTCTTAAAGTGAATCTAAGTCTAATTAAAGTAAAGTGCGAGTATTTTAAAATGTGACTAAAATTAAAGGGCACTAAAGTAAAATGACGTAAACTTAAATCTATCTAAGGCAAACTTAAAGTGCGACTAAAACTAAGGCAAATAATCTAAAAGTGCAATTAAATAAAAAGGCAAGTAAAATAAAGCTTGAAGATAAAAATTAAAGATAAAAGCTAATAAGAACCTGAATACAGCTCATTCGGAATAAACCTTCGTTTGGAACAATCACTCGTCCTAAATTTCACCTTTGGTTGAAATGATTCTTCTTCACTTGGAATATAACCAAAATCCTTGATCCGGAACAAATTTGTCTGAATATGTCACTTATCCAAAACAATCCTTCGTTCGGAACTTGCTGATTCGGAACTTGTAAATCTTGCCTTGATTCGGAAGTTTTGGTCACCCCTTGATTCGGAACTTTCCGGATGAGGCTCCTTTATTCGGAACTTTTGAAGTTCCGAATGAAGGCCCTTGGTTCGGAACTGTTGGAATTGGTTCGGAAGTTACTGATTCGGAAGGTTCCGAATGAAGAGTCTTGGTTCGGAAGTTTTGACTTCCGAATGAACAAGTTTGGTTCGGAACTTGTGAAGTTCCGAATGAGCAACCTTGGTTCGGAAGTTTTGACTTCCGGATGAAGCTCCTTGATTCGGAACTTTGGACTTCCGAATGAAGCCTTCTATCCTTTCCTTGGTTCGGAACTTTTTCTGGAAACACAGAAACAAAGCAAAACTCTTCCGAAGAACAAGGAAGATGAGTACCAGCAGATATAAACAAAAAGTAAGCAAAATCAAACACACGTATTAATAAAAACAGTAACGAACCAACAAATAAGCATCAACAAACAATCAAAAACATGAAATTAAACAACTTTAACCATAATAATCAAAAACCACTTTGGATCAAAATAAAAGCATGAACATGAACATAACATAAACTCATGAATCAAAGAATAAGAAAGGTAGATAAGAGATTGACAAGATAAAGTAAAGATTGACAATAATTAAATGAAAACTTACTTGAAATTAAATGAATTTAAGGTGCGAGACAAGGTAATTAAATTGACAATTAATTTAAATGACAAGTATTTAAATGGTGGAAGAACTAGTGTCACCCTAGCCAACAAGAGTAAAAAGATGACTAATCTAGTCTATTTATAGGGGAGACTAAAGCTTGCTTAGGAAGCTTCCTTAATTGCATACTTAGTCCCTCCTTCTTTAATCTTCTTCTTAATTGCAAGATTAAGTCCCTCCTTCTTTTAATCTTCATTAAATGTAGACTTAAAGGACTTTTAGCTTCGGGATTTCTTTGAACTCGTCTTTAAATTCTTCAATAAAATAGACTTGAATTCTTCGGCTTTTGATAAACTTCCGTCTTTTGACTTTTTCTTCGATAAATCTTCAGAATTGGTCGTGGACTTCCGTTCTTTTTGCACTCTTGACTTCTTGACTTCGTCTTTCATCCTTTTCTTCAATAAAAGTCTGTAAATGCCCGTTAATGTCCGTGTTTTCTCCATTTTTCACCTTTTCATCCTAAATCACAACAAAAAACACAAACCACGCATAATTCCGACATAAAAGACATAAAATACACGTTTTGGTCCGGTTATTATTGTAGTTAAGTGGTAGAAAAGATGGGTGTTTACACACCTATCAATAAAATACAAGACAAGCAACTAGGCATGTGGTGATCCACACGGCCTCTTGGATGGCGGTCCATCATCATCTTCCTCGGGTTCCTCATTGCTATCTTCCTCGTCCACTTCATCCATCTTCCCCTTTCCTTTTTCATTAGGCCCACATTCAGTCGCCTTCTTCGTCCCTGACGTAGACCCACACTCAACCGCTATATGATTTCCCATAGTGATACAAGCACCTCTGGCAGGTAGCTGGATCATGAAGTCATTAGCTTCCATTTCCAAGTCGTCCATAAATCTCCAATCTGGGGGCAATGATGCTCTCACTCGATGCTCCCAACTCTGCATCCTAGACAATCTCGCTTGATCTTCCCTAACTCGATCAAGACTGGCACTCAAATTTGCGATCATCGATCTTAGACTGTTGATATCACTCTTGTTTGCATTTCCATCATACTCAATTCTTGAAGTTCTTGCCAATAATCTTTGGTGTTCTCTCTCATTCTTATCAAACCTCTTAATTACCCTGGTCTCTACCACAAACCGCTCATACATCAACCTATCCATCCTCCTCAAACGACCATCGGGATCCCAGTAGTGTCTTGGTCTCGGAAAGTAGACCCTCGCGATATTCTCATGAATAGATTGTGATTTAGATGAATTGTTGGATTCTGCACCACTCCCATTACTTACTCGAGCAAATCCTGGCACTGTCCTCAGGTAGTCCTTACAATTGTCCATCGGGCGAAGAAAGGGTTGCTGCTCGTATCGGTCAGTCGAAGGCACTTCATAACCCTTTGGCGAATTTGGAGATTGAAATAAATCAGGTTCGGTCTGACCGACAGCATTCTCGGGAATTCCATCATCCACCGGTTCCTCGGGCTCTTCCTCAGAATCCTCACTCTCATCACTACTGATACTGAAGTTGTCCACGTCACTTTTGTCACTGTCATTTCCCGGCTCTATTGCTTCTTCTGGAGCGATCCATCCATTGTCATTATCCGGCGGGTTCGGAGGAAACAGTCCCCCTTCGTGACCTACGACATAATCGTTTCCATTACCATTAGGCGGTACCTCGGCCATTCCTGCAATAACAGAGAATTTTGGAGGGTACGTAAGATAACTATACAATATTTATAAATACATGCATGCAAATGCAATGCAAAGGTGTTACACATGCCCAAAATGCGATAATATGATGCTCATGCATGATTAATACAAGAATTATGGTGTCGGGTATTCCACGTATAATTTCAACGTTTACATATAGTAATTTCCATATCTACGTAATAAATACCCACATATATACTTCAACTTAAAAGTATACGTCAAATGCCATGAATACAAAAATAAACCTTACCGGAGCCATGCAGGATAGTTGTGTGCGCTTGGACAATTTCTTACGACACCAAAGTTATAGTTTAGGAATTTTCAAAACGACCTAGTTCTCTATAACTCATGGCTCTGATTACCAATCTCTAACACCCCACCAAATGCTATGCGCAGCGGAACTACAACATTTGGGTGCTAGGCAGTTATCATCGCACACAAGATATATCGAACGACTCCAAAGAGACGTCAATTTTAAACTTAAATTAAACATTGTTAAAAATGTACTCGTCTACGGATTTTCCAACCCCAAATGATACAACAGTGTTTTGCGTTTTCGGTCCCCATAAATCTCAACCCCAAAAGTTACAGTTTTCACAACAACATGACATCAAAGTTAAAAATGTTTAAGTAATACTGGGCGTAAAAACAAGTAGACTCCAAGCTCCACACACAACATCCATCCCATGCATGCTCCATGCTACACTTCAGCGGTTACCTGAAACACATGCTAAATTTGGTCAACGAAAACGTTGAGTGGAATTCATAGGTTTTACAATTCATTTTGAACATATGTGAAATAAAAACCATTCACGATCATTCATAGACTTGTCGATCAAACAATCTATATTCAAGATACTGACAATTGTGTTTAAGCTCATGAAACTAAACCGTTAACTCAATCACCCACGTAATAATCACCGGCGTGATTCAGATGAAACCAGTGCCCCTACTAAGGCATCAGTTGCAATTATACCTTATCTCTTATCACAAATTATCCGTCCGCAGGGGGTATCAACGTACTAGCCCTCGTCTCGGATAGGGTAGTCAACCCCATAGTACTATCACTTTGTATAAGCGGCTATTTCTAATCCACGCTAGGACTAAACAATAGTTAATAGTTCATGAAATTAGGGCCTTTTGCAACTAGGTACTCAACACAATTTCAAGGCAACATTCGGGTCCAACAATCATTCATGACATATGTTCATTTTGAAAACTAGCATGAATTTCCCTCGCGGGTAAAACAGTTTGAAATAATAATAAGCAAGGCTATAAATTCACACCTTATATAACAAGTAGTCGATAGTTCGAGTGACGGTCACTGACGACGATACGGATGCCCGGGTAAATCAACACCTATCAAATCAAATAATGCGTAATGAGTAATCTCATTTTAAAACCTTATGGTACTGTATAAAATACATACATATTAGTCACTTGTGACAATTACAACTCACGCCAAAACAAAACAACAAGTGTTACTCGTTTTATACCATTTGTCCTTATTATTAACGTTATTCATTTTTACTCGTTTTCGCCGATACTTACCAAAAGTACGGACTGTTTTACTATACTTAACCCTTGTTATAAAATTTGAGAAAATTCTCAAAAATACTTTAAGATCTGTAGAATTCACATATTTAATCCCAACAAAAGTTTTTACTTCTACGACCCGTTACTCAACACTTTTCCAAAACTACGTTTTTCGGACTGAAATTGTACTTTGCCCAAGTCGGACTCATTTGACCCGTTTAAAATACTCCATTGACCCATTTGACACCTAAGTCCTATAATAGACTCAAATGTGCAGGTTTTAGACCAAAATTCAACCCTTGACCATTTACCAAACTAAACTTATAGTCCCCGGGATTTGACCTAAAACCAAGCATAATTTCGGATTATGACGGTTCTCATCTCCCGGTACACGAATTTCAAAACGTCGTAACTTTTGACTCGTTAGGAGTCGTAAGCTCTATCTTATACCAAATCGAAGCTAAGAAGATGCTATACAACTCTATCCTACTCACAAGACCTGTTTACAAAATAGTTTTTACGAAAACACCTTTAACTTTCTGCCTAAAATTACCTATACCAAAATCATACCAACGCTCGTTTTCAAACCCATTTACCAACACTAGACATCATCCTAAGTACCCCTAATCATAACCAAACATTATTTTCAGTCCTAATCCCCTATTGATCAACATCCTCATAAAACCAAAATCATAAAAATATACATGCAAGTGAATATACCCATCTAAAAACATGTAAACATAAGATTAAACACAAAATCAAACATCAAAACATTGATCACCATGATCCCCAAACACCCCCCTTTGAGCCGTGGGGTTTGGGTGATCAAAACCCATCAACCAAATTGATTTTGGTTGATTTGTTTGGTGTTCTAGCATCATTCTAACATGAATTAGACATGCAAATGCCCAATTAACATCCAAATGGACTTTTGAAAAATCTTGAATTTTTGGAAGAATTTTTGTTAATGCATGTTTGAAATAACCATGGATTAACACTTACTAAAGGATTTTAGAAGGTGGTCTTTGATTAGAATTAATCAAAACCCAAAAAAAATTGAAGTGGTGGTGGTTTTGGGTGTTTGGCCGTCGGCCTAGAGAGCAAAGGGGAGAGGTTTTGATCTTTTTTTTTTGAAATGTTTTGTGTGTGAGTGTTTGTTCCCCTTTTGTGAAATGGGAGGGACCAAATGTGCAATTTAAGCTTTCTTTTGGCCTTAAGCAAAAACGACTCTAAAACTTTACGGGATTGACTCACTAGTCATTTTAGAAAATTTTACGGGAGTCGGGAATCATCCCAAACACTCTAAAATACTTTTAGGACACTTTAAATGTACCCGGAAAGCAATAAAACTCACCCGACTCGACTTAACACGAACCGTAAGTAAAATTCTCGAAATATTACATTATCGATAAAACGAAAATAATTATAGAAGTTTGGGCATCCATCGGGATCGTATTCGTCATCGTCCTTCTTAAATCGTCAATCGTCAAAATTATAACCTCGAACATCGGTTTCAACCAAAATACTAAAATATATAGCAATTTTAAATTTATTAAAAATTTCAAAAATAAGCGTAATTTAGGGTAATGTTAGTGACCTCGGTTCTAGGGTATCACACTGACTCAAAATTTAATTCTAAGAACAAAACTCTAAAGGCCCAAAAGCTGAATGTGAGCTTATCATAGCTTAATAAGCAAACAACTTATTCTTATTGGGCCTTTTAGCCCATTAAGCAATAAGCTAATGCCATAAGCTCTAATTTGACACACAACCTTCTTTTGGGATGCTTATGAGATTTGTAAAAAGAAATTTTGAAAAAGCACACTCAATAAGCCAGAAATAAGCAAAGTATAAATCCACAAAACGACAAAATAGTCGGGTTTGAGATTTAGGGCACCTCAGAAGCTCTAGTTTGTTGCAAAAGCTCACAAATAGCTTAACTAAGAATAATCAATCAAGAAAATCACAAAAAGCCAAGTAGAATAAGCTGTGGGAACCAATAAGCACTCTGAAAAAGCCATATAAGCTAGTTTCCTAGCAAAAGCTTAACCAAAAGACTTGTAACCTTCCAGACTTGATATTAAGCTGAGAAAAATGAGTTCTATTACAAAAGCCAAGTTGTTGTATGTACCAATAAGCAAAACAGATTCAGTAAGCCTTGAAACCAAGTTTGACCAAAAGTCAAACAGTGATAAGTTAAAATCAAACACTGACAGGAACAAAATAGACGTTGACAGACTTAATGAAGTGTATAGACTTGTTTTTTTCACCCTGCTGGTCAAGGTTTGAGTGCAAACCTTGTGAATCAAAGTCTACCAGTTTGGTAAAATTGATGTGTGTTGGCACAAATAAGCCAATAAGCCAGTAAGCTATGATCAAAACAATCCAAATAACCAAATAATCTCACAAGCAGCACACAAATAGAATCCAAGCAGCAAAACAACAATCCTTAAACTAGAAATCAAAATGCAACACCAAATGAGGTGTTCACTTTGCTGATGTAGATGACCACTTCAGCCAACTTTGATAAGCTATAACAATCACATAAAGCCACCAAATTCAACAACCAGAAAACCAATAGATAGCTTATCACCTAAACTATTCCCAAACCTGATTTCAGACCTTAGATCCAAGTAACAAAAAAGTTATTGTATCTGATGTGTTTGACCAATTTCAAAACCACTTTTATCAGATTTTTGCAAAACTTCAAATCCCTTTTCCAAACTTTCAGAAACTTAACCAATGACTAAAACTTGTATATTAAGACTTGTTTAGACCACCCAAACCCTAAGAACCAAGGGCTCATGGCCACAAGGCCTTATGAACCAGTAATCCCAAACAACCCTTAATCAACCACTTTTCAAACAAACTTCTGATTTTTAAACACAACCTATTGATTTTAATGATCAAATAGCTACACTAGGTGACAACTAACACAATCAAACTCAAAAATTACCAGCACAAACACAAGAACTCAAAATCCAAGTACCAAATCTAAAACAGACATAAACATGAAATTTTTTAGAGGAATCTTAACAAGAGGTTATACCTGCCTTCCACAACATCCTAGGAAGGCCAGCTATGCTCCTTGGACCTTGTTCAACAACTAGAACAAGAACAAGGTACTTCAACAAAGGAGATGCAAGACTGCCTTGGTTGATGGTTCAAAGTAGAACCTCAAGGACTTGATTTCTTCAACACAAGTAGCAAATAACTCAACCAAGGGCTCTAATCCCTTCATAAGCTTGGTGTCAACAAGCTTGTAAGAGCTTATAGCTTATGATTAAGGATTAGTACACAAAAATAAGCAAAATCAGAAACCTTCTTTCAAGATTTTTCAAACTTGAAAAACTTACCAAACATAAACGTCCTTGAACCAAATGATTCAAGCACACTTATAACATCAAATGGAACTCTGAATCACCTTTAAACAATACCAACTTTCAAAAACATAAAAAGGAATTACAATTTTCTCAAAATACCAACTTTTATAAATTTCAAAAAGGAATTACAAGTTTAAAAGGTAAGACTGGAACCAAGGGACTCTCACATGTTGAGATCTCCTTTTATAGGAAAATGTCTGGCTACACTATTCACAAACCCTAGAAGTGAATTCTCTAAAATGCCCTTAAGCTCTTGAGGTAGTTTGTTGTTGATGAGCTGTCCAAAATGATCCAAGACGTTCAATTTAGCTTTGGGGTGAAGCAAAAACTCTCAGCTGTTGATCTTGACACGTGGCATGACTTGGAGGGCAAGTAGTCACATGATAGGTGAACGGGTATTTGGGGGTGGGGTCCATTGTGAGTGGGAGTGAGGGTTTTGAGGTTGGGATGGGATTTAGAGTGTGTGAATCAAACGTGTGTCAAGGTAATTTAGGTTTACCCTTTGTTTTAAGTAAAGGTAAAACTGGGTTCATAAGGGTGAATAGTAAAGATTTTGATCCGAAAATGGTGGGTTTGTGTTGTTTGGCGCGTGTTTGTGAGATTCAAACTTCCAAACTTGGCAGTTCTGGCCCTTTTTCTTTCTTTCTTCTTTCATTTGTGTTTAAAAGTGTGTCAGCGCCCAAATCCTTTGTAACAACTTTCAGACTTTGACACTTTTGGCACAAAACTTTTCCAAAAGTGTTTCAAGGGTTGTTTTTGCCACTTTTGCATATTTGAAGGACTGATTTTGGACATTCTTGATCTTCAAAGGTCTTCATTGTATCTTTGACTTCATGAGGGACCATAAATGACAATGTTGAATAGTTGAGGGACTAAACTTGCCATTTCTTCAAAGTTGAAAGACCTTTTGGGTAATTTTGACAAACTTAAAGGACCAAACTTGTAATTATCAATATACAAGGGTTTTAAGTGTCATTTCTTCAATAAATGAGGATCAATCTTGTATGTCTTCAAGTCTTTAAGGGTATTTGTTGAATATTCCATGATTTAGGGCCCGGTTCTTTGTATGGATTCTTTTCTCGGGTCCGTTTTTCCTTGTATCTTGTGATCTTTTGTCTTTTTCACGATATCCATACCTAAAACACACAAGTAAACAAACACAAGCATATATATGGTATATTATGACATTTTTATGCATTAAATGCCCGAAAAGAACGATGAGATCATGTATAAATGCCATCTCATCACTCCCCCATACTAAGCCATTGCCGTGCCCTCACGCAATGCTAGAATAAAGTATCTAAGCATCACCAAAGTTCAATCTTATTAACCTTTATTGAAGAGTAAAAGACTTGTAACATACTACAAAGATATGTAAAGACATAATGTATGATTTTCATCACGAAAGTGACTTTTAGGGTCAAAGAATAGAAACAAGCAAATGTCCCTTAGAGTAAACTTCGTCATCCTTGATTGTCATACATTCCATGCTAAGTGCAAAAACGAGATCATTGTTGGTACAAGTCACAATGCTAACACTACTCATACGTCCAAATTGTGTAATACTTTTTCTCCCCGTAATCCTAGTTATTATAAAAGGAAATGGGTTACTAGCATTTTTTAACTATTTGTCATGGATCACAAGTGATTCATATTGACTTATTTGAGTAGTTATTAGTCTGAAAGCAAAGTAGCACGATTTGATCAATAGTTAGCCGAAGGACAAAATCTTTTAAAACGGCTTCTCGTGTATCTCCTTAAGTTCATATCTTGGCATAACTCGTTTCACGATTTGAGACCTTTCTCGGACCGATATTTGGCATGTACTTCATACTTCAAATCTTGGGAAGACGTTCTTGAAATTATGGTCTTCTCTTCATATATTTAGAATTTCTTCACTTGACGTTTTTGAGAGATTCTTCATATTTGGACCACGACTTCATCATTTTTCTTCAATCTTTACTTTGGATTTTGATATACAACGATCCGCCTCCTTTTCGGACTTGGATATATTTATCCTCATACCTTGTAAGGGTCTTTTCGGATAGACTTTCTCCATGATCTTTAGGGGAGTAATTGCTTTCCGTCCTGTGTCTCGATCCTTCATATTGATTTAGGAATAATGATACTTCACATCATCTTGGATCTTTAGCAAAAAATAGAGCTCCTCATGCTTTGTTAGGGCCTTTTTGGATGATCGCCAATCTTCGCGTCCCGCTTCAATAAGTTATGCCTTGGCTATGAACTCTATTCAACCCCGAGCAACTTTTAAACGATCTTGCGCTAGAGGCTAAGTAACCTTTCAAATCGTACGACCTTACTTATTGCGATTATGATTTATTCCTAATGCATTGATCTTATGGGAAGAAAAAGTCACAATTAAAAACATATGAGTTTTTGAAAGAACATTTTCATGTTCTACGTTTAGCATGATCACTTGTCTAACTCTATCATCTCTCGTTCTTCACTATATAAAGACCTCTAATTAAAGAGACTCGTGAATATTTAGCCATGCAAGTCAAAATTAAGCCAAATTTGGATTAGCTTTCATCAAGACTATATCAAATCAAAGTTTTGGGTTTTCAAGCCACCTATAGGATCTTGCACTTTCTTGGACTTTTTCAAGTTTAGAGAATGCGTTTTATAGTTCCCTTGATAAGTGACTTTCTAGGATCAATTATAGGAACTTGCGAAAAGTTCTTGTTCTTAACCCGAATGAGTTAAGACTTTCGCGTTTTAAAGCTCCCTATATAAACGTCTAGCAAAACTTGAATTGAGCGGGTTAAGGAATGTAAATGGCTCCAAATGTCAAAAATTAACTCTTATTCTACCCATCGGAAAATATACATTCGTGTCTTAAAAACACTTATGAAAACTAAGAAATTTTTTAAAATTTGGCCATTTTTAGCCTTATTAACAACCAAAAACAAAACATTGAAAGTTGGAAAGCGCGAGGGTGTAGCAAAGCAAGTACCTATTCACCCCCCATACTAAAAGTAAACATTGTCCTCAATGTTTCGAGTCTAAAGGTGGGGCACCCCCATACTAGAGACGAAGAGTCGAATGCTTAGGATCTAGCATGGAAAGGGTGATCAACAATATATCTAAAGCCGTTTATTAAGTATGCTAAAAGATAATTGTTAGAACAATAAAGGATATGTCATGGATTCGTGAAAATCTTCTTCAAGCAAACGATGGAGGCTCACGTAAATGAACACGAGAGTCTTCAATCGTAGATGATGATGATGATCTAGATAACACAATCACAAACAACCACGAGACAACGAGTTGAAAGGGTACAAGTCCCCTTATTAGTGAATAGTAAGCATAAAGGATAAGCATGGGATCTCCCCCACGAGGCACCTCGTTTTTGATTACCGAGTCATGAGCTCGACTCGATCCCCTCAATGCTAATTATCATTGGGGAAGGTGACTTGGTCGAGGGCAACCATTGAAGGAATTTCCCCACCAAAGTAGTGCTTAAGCCTATGTCCATTTACCTTGAAATTAGGACCATCATCTTAAGCTATCTCGATGGTCCCATAAGGAAACACTTGTGTAATGGTGAACGGACCCGACCAACGAGATTTCAATTTCCCGGAAAATATCTTAAGTCGAGAGTTAAAAAGTAACACTTGATCACCAACGTTAAAAACCCGGTTTTTAATCTTTGAATCATGAAACTTTTTAGTTTTTTCTTTAAAAATTAATGAATTTTCATAAGCATTATCTCTTAATTCATCCAATTCATTCAATTGTATTTTCCGGTGATCCCCCGCGGTCTTCAAGTCAAAGTTTGCATGCTTAAGGGCCCAATATGCCTTGTGCTCCAACTCAATGGGCAAATGACAATTCTTCCCATAGACTAACTTATAAGGAGTGCAACCGATAGGGGTCTTATAAGCGGTCCTAAAGGCCCATAAAGCGTCATCGAGTTTGTCGGACCATGAAGCACGGTTTTCTCCAATTGACCTCTCTAAAATCCTCTTCAAAGATCGGTTCGAAACCTCGACTTGCCCACTCGTTTGCGGGTGATAAGCCGTAGAAAGACGATGAGTAACTCCATATTTCTTTAGAACCTTTTCAAATTGGTCATTACAAAAATGGGTTCCATGGGGTGGTGTCTTTAGAATTCACTACACCGAGAGTCTCAAGAGGAAATGTTTCAGTGATTTCCTTGTTCTCGAAAACATCTTTGTGAGGATCTTCTAGACGAGAGAGATGATCGGCCGCTAGATTCTCGGCTCCTTTTTTGTCAAGCACGGTGACATCAAATTCTTGGAGGAGGAGAATCCAACGAAGCAATCTCGGCTTAGCTAAGAGATACTTGATAGCCGAATGGTCGGTATAAACGATGCTTTTAGTTAAGACGAGATAAGGTCGGAATTTCTCAAAAGCGTAGACCACGGCAAGGAATTCTTTTTCCGTTGTGGTGTACTTTAATTGAGCCTCGGTCATCGTCTTACTAGCATAGTGGATTGGACGGAAATGCTTGTCATAACGTTGCCCTAAGACGACCCCTATAGCATAGTCACTTGCATCGCACATGATTTCAAAGGGTAATTCCCAATTAGGAGAAACAAGAATGGGAGCTTCGGTAAGTTTCCTTTTGAGAGTTTCGAAAGCTCTAACACAATCCTCATTGAAGTTAAAAGGAGCATCCTTCTCGAGAAGGTGTGTCATAGGTCGAGAGATTTTCGAAAAGTCCTTGATGAAACGACGATAAAAGCCCGCGTGGCCTAGGAAACTCCTAACTCCCTTACGGTTTTAGGCTGAGGTAACTTGGCTATGACGTCTACCTTAGCTTTATCGACCTCAATCCCCGC
Organism: Glebionis coronaria; assembly: GCA_025667525.1. Lineage (NCBI taxonomy): Eukaryota > Viridiplantae > Streptophyta > Magnoliopsida > Asterales > Asteraceae > Glebionis > Glebionis coronaria. The sequence goes on along the minus strand of JANFOE010000480.1, from coordinate 672,222 downwards.
TTTCGACACCTTATGTCCTAAGACGATTCCTTGTTTACACATAAAATGACATTTTTCCCAATTAAGCACAAGCTTGGTTTCTTCACAACGTTTTAACATTTTCTCGAGATTAGATAAACACGACGTGAACGAATTGCCAAACACCGAGAAGTCATCCATAAACACTTCCATCGACTTCTCGATCATATCATGAAAAATCGCCATCATACACCGTTGAAACGTACCCGGTGCATTACAAAGTCCGAAAGGCATCCTACGATAAGCGAACGTTCCATAAGGACACGTAAACGTAGTCTTCTCTTGATCACGAGGGTCGATAGGGATTTGAAAGTAACCGGAAAAACCATCTAAAAAGCAATAGAATTCATTTCCCGCAAGTCGCTCCAACATTTGATCCATGAAGGGCAAAGGAAAGTGGTCTTTACGAGTGGCGTCATTTAACTTTCGATAGTCAATACACACCCTCCAACTGGTCACAACACGAGTGGGAATTAACTCGTTGTTTTCATTAGGCACAACGGTCATTCCTCCCTTTTTAGGGACACAATGGATTGGGCTCACCCATGGGCTATCAGATATAGGATAAATCATTCCCGCGTCAAGGAGTTTAAGGACCTCCTTTTTAATGACATCGTGAATTTTGGGATTCACCCTTCTTTGACTTTGAATTGCGGGTTTGTAGTCCTCCTCCATTAAAATCTTGTGAGTACAAAATTTTGGGTCAATACCCTTAATGTCGGATATTTTCCACGCAATTGCCCCTTTATGAGCTTTTAGAACTTTCAAGAGCTCGGTTTTTTCATTATTAGCAAGACCTTTTGCAATAATAACCGGCAACTTGTCATCACCTTCCAAGAATGCGTATTCAAGGTGAGAGGGAAGATCTTTCAATTCAAGGATAGGTGGTTCCTCGATTGAAGATTTTGCTTCAACACTCATAACTTCCATCGGCGGAAGAAATGGTGGAATAGAAGTATCATCACTAATCAACACCTCATCTTCATTATCGATTTCATTTGAAGTGAGATCGCCTCCTTGGAATGGAGTGAGATTTGGTGTGGAATTAGCAAGAATCAGATCCAAAATAGTGGGATTGCCACTTGACGAGCTATCGGAAAAACCTAACACTTCTTGTGAAAACTCATTGCAAACCACATCAACGATGTCAATGTGATTGATGGTAGCGATTGCATAAATATGAGAAGGTTTCGAGTTTTGAGTAGCGTTTATAACAAGTTCCTCTTCGTTGAATCTCAAAGTGATAGTTCTTGCATGAACATCGATAAGCGATCTCGAAGTGTCTAAAAATGAATGACCTAAAATTAGAGGAACTTGAGGATCCGCGGGGATGTCAACTACTATAAAATCAACGGGATAGTAGAACTTCCCCACTTTCACAAAAACATCTTCGGCTACTCCACATGCTAAAATCGTAGAATGATCGGCCATCTCGATAGACATGTTCGAAGGAATAAGAGCCGGAAGCGAAAGCGATTTCCAAATGGAAAATGGCATCAAATTAATGCTCGCACCAAGATCGGCCAAGGCGAGACATTCTTTCATATCTTGTATGTCACAAGGAATGAGAAACTTTCCGGGGTCACCAACTTTTTCCGGTATGCGGTTGAGATAAACCGAAGAACAATTAGCAAGCTTTGAAAGCTTTTCCTTATCGCTCATCATACTTTTAAAAGTGGAAGAGAAACGAGGCATATATAACAACGTGTCGGCTAAACTCACATCAAAATGCACTTGTTGAAACATTTTTATAAAAAGCTCGATTTGTTGTTTGTTACGTTCTTGCAATTTCTCTTTGTTTCGTCTTGAAGGGTAGGGTAAAGGTGGTGTGGGTTGTCATTAGGCAACGGCCTTGGAAACTCGGGTTCCATAATTGGTATTGGTTCAACCGTAGGTGTGGTATGAGCGGTACTTCGTGGGATTGTAATGTGCTCCTTTTCGACCATCACCTCGGGTTCTTTATCGATTTCCTTCTCCGTAGAAGTACTTGGACGAGAGATTGGTTCTTTGAAAGTTTTACCACTTCGTGTAGTAATAACCTTCATTTCTCCCTTCGGGTTTGCAATGGTATCACTAGGAAGACCACCCGAGGAAGAGGGTTTACACATGATTGCTTCAAACATCTTAGCCATTCGGTCCTTAAATTTTGATTGCCTAGCAACCGCTTTTAATAACTCTTGCTTAATCTCATGTTGTCTTAATTCCATCTTTTGTTGATTTTGTTGAAGACGTTGGACATTTCCTTCCATTTTGTTTGTATGAGTTTTAAGTTCATTAGCAAGTTCATTTTTAAGCTCGTTTTTCAACTCGGGTCTTAAGCTAATCATCTCACGTTGCATGTTATCAAATTTAGCATCATTTGCTTTAGCATAATCCAAAAATTCTCCTTGCAAATTTTTAGTGTGAGCATTTTGAAAACCTTGTGTAGTGTTTTGAAAATCATGGTTTTGGTTTTGATTAGTGACTTGTCCATTCCCATTTTGATAATTCCCTTTGTTGTAGTTGTGTGAATTGCCTTGGTAATTACCACCTTGGTTGTTGTTTCGATAGTTATTAGCATTTTGATTTGGTGGAGCTTGATTTGGGCGGGAACCTTGACCGTTTTGGTTGTAAGTTCCCGTTGCTACATAAGCACTCGAAGTGTTACCATCCGCGGTAATGCACTCGGAAAGATCATGAGCTTCACCACAAGACAATCGACTCTTAGCAACCGCTTTAACCGAAGCGGAATTTGAAGCTTCTTGAGCTTTCCAATGGGACATAAGATTAGCAAATCTATCAAAAAGCCGATTTTCCTCATTAGCTTCATCATGTAAGGCATTAATGCTACGAGACGATGACGACGATGACGACGATGACGAACCCAAATTGGCAACACTCGGTGTGTTACGAGGGCTATAAACCTTGGATCTATTCTCGGTGATTTGTAAATCCTCATTTGTCGTCTTGCACAAAAAATTACCACCCGCGGCTGCATTCAAATAATCTCGTTCATGATCATTAAACCCATTATAAAAAGTATCAACTTGATGCAATTCCGTAAAACCATGGTGTGGACATTCATGTAATATTTCTTTAAATCGTTCCCATGCCATTGAAAAACTTTCGTTATTTCTTTGCACAAATCGTGAAATCTCATTTTTCAAATGTGTTGTTTTAGATGGTGGAAAAAACTTGTTTACAAACTTAGAAACGAGATCACCCCATGTCAAAATCGAATTTGGCGGTTCTTTCTCAAGCCAAATTTTTGCGGGTCCATCTAACGAGTATGGAAACAACATCATCTTAATGGCGTCATGTGGAACATCCTTAAACTTGCTAGTAGCGGTGAGACGATTAAAATTCCTAATGTGGTAATACGGGTTGTCTTTCTCATGACCTCTAAACTTATTTGCTTGCAACATCGACATTAAACCCGTCTTAATCTCGAAATTCTCCGCAAGGATGGCGGGAATCACAATAGCCTCTCCAAAACCCTCGGTGGGTGCTTGTAGCAACTCCATCATAGTACGATTAGCCATGACGACTTCTTGTTCTACAATAGGTTCAACAATTGGAGGTTGTTCCTCAATCAACGTCTCTTGATTGGCTTGCTTTTGAAGACGTCTACGAGCTCGTTTTGCTTGATTACGAGTGATCATAAACTTCACGAAGAATGGGGGGTGAGCAAAGAAGATTCTTTTTGGGTGTTTTGTGAATTTTCAATTTTTTTTGTGTTTTTTATTATATTTAATTTTTTTGGATTTGGGTGTATCTTCGTAGACAACAATCTACAAAATCTCTCCTCGAATCAAACTCTTGATTAAAGAAGCCTCAAAGGAATGAAAACGATCACGTGGAGTGAACGCCTTCGAATGACTTTAGAACTTTGGTGAAAACCAAATTGTTCAAAAGGTTTTAATCACAAAGAAACCAAGCAAATATATTATACGTAATAATACTTTGGGCGGCAAAACCCTCGATTAGCCTTCAATCTCAAAATACTCATAAGCAAGCGGGGAAACGAGGTGGCGCGAAGCACTTAAGATCCTTTTTCCTTAGGGTATATTTTATAATACCCGCCTTATACCCAACTTATAGTTTGTATTTTTCAAAATCGAGCTTCACGAAAGTATTTATCTATTTTTTCCTTTTTCTTTTTGTTTGAGATTCGAATACAATAATTAGGAGATCAAATCCCAATTAAGGTTGTGTTTTCACACTTTTGGAGATATTGTTTATTTGTTGTGATACTTAATACAATATAGTAATAATATTTTCACAAGAAAAACCAAGAAAACCGATAATACGTATTAGTAGATTTCTACTAATACAAATATTATTTATGGTTAATATTAAAAACAACAATGCAAATTAATCACGACACACTCCCCGGCAGCGGCGCCAAAAATGATTGTAGTGAATTACGACCTTTAGGAAAAGGAGGGTGAATAGGGAAAGTATTAAATACGTTGGTTTAGGAAAACCGTGTACAAATGACCCTAGGTGAAAGTTCGTTTCCTAAGGAGGTATATGTGTGTGAAAAACTTGTTAAATGTTTGTGATTAATGATTGGTTTTAGAAGGGGATGAGAAAAGAAGATGTCGAAGACGTGAAAATACTACTACAACGATAAAACGTAAAACCGTAAAAACTACAAAAATAAAAATTAATTCTAAAAATTACCAAAAATTCACCAAAAATCAAAATAAATAAACTAAGAGTTTTTCAAACCTTTTAAATAATTAAATATTCAATTTTTAAATGCTAATTAAAGCCCTAAAAATCAAATAAATTATCAAAAAGCCCAAATAAAGATTTTCCAATTGGTAAACCTCTAAAATGACCTAAAAAGATTAAAAACTATTTTTAGAAATTTTTAAACTAATAAAAACTATTTAAAATGATTTAAAAACTATTAAAACTTAAAATAATTATAAAAATTAATCTAAAAGTGATAAAACTATTCTAAAAGTTGGAAAATTCTTATTTTAATGTATTAAACCTAAGAAAAATGTAAAAAGTTGGAAAATGTGAAATTTGAAAAATAATAATAAAATAATATTAAAATAATATTAAAAATCCAAAAATTATAAAAAATTCTAAAAACTTGCAAACTAGTTTATTTTAACCTAAATAATCAGAAAATCAAAGTGAAATTACCAGAATACCCCTATTGGGCCCTCAAATGGGCCAAAACCAAAAACAGTCAAACCAAATGGGCTTTTGGGCCCAAAAAGTCAAACTTGGCCCAATTGACTTGGAAAAGCCCTATCTGACTCAAAATTTAATTCTAAGAACAAAACTCTAAAGGCCCAAAAGCTGAATGTGAGCTTATCACAGCTTAATAAGCAAACAGCTTATTCTTATTGGGCCTTTTAGCCCATTAAGCAATAAGCTAATGCCATAAGCTCTAATTTGACACACAACCTTCTTTTGGGATGCTTATGAGATCTGTAAAAAGAAATTTTGAAAAAGCACACTCAATAAGCCAGAAATAAGCAAAGTATAAATCCACAAAAAGACAAAATAGTCGGGTTTGAGATTTAGGGCACGTCAGAAGCTCTAGTTTGTTGCAAAAGCTCACAAGTAGCTTAACTAAGAATAATCAATAAAGAAAATCACAAAAAGCCAAGTAGAATAAGCTGTGGGAACCAATAAGCACTCTAAAAAAGCCAAATAAGCTAGTTTCCTAGAAAAAGCTTAACCAAAAGACTTGTAACCTTCCAGACTTGATATTAAGCTGAGAAAAATGAGTTCTATTGCAAAAGCCAAGTTGTTGCATGTTACAATAAGCAAAACAGATTCAATAAGCCTTGAAACCAAGTTTAACCAAAAGTCAAACGCTGATAAGTTAAAATCAAACGCTGACAGGAACAAAATGGACGTTGACAGACTTAATAAAGTGTATAGACTTGTTTTTTCACCCTGCTGGTCAAGGTTTGAGTGCAAACCTTGTGAATCAAAGTCTACCAGTTTGGTAAACTTGATGTATTTTGGCACAAATAATCCAATAAGCCAGGAAGCTTATAAGCTATGATCAAAACAATCCAAATAACCAAATAATCTCACAAGCAACACACAAATATAATCCAAGCAGCAAAACAACAATCCTTAAACTAGAAATCAAAATGCAACACCAAATGAGGTGGTCACTTTGCTGATGCAGATGACCACTTCAGCCAACTTTGATAAGCTATAGCAATCACAATAAGCCACCAAATTCAACAACCAGACAACCAATAGATAGCTTATCAACTAAACTATTCCCAAACCTGATTTCAGACCTTAGATCCAAGTAACAAAAAAGTTATTGGATCTGATGTGTTTGACCAATTTCAAAACCACTTTTATCAAATTTTTTCAAAACTTCAAATCCCTTTTCCAAACTTTCAGAAACTTAACCAATGACTAAAACTTGTATATTAAGACTTGTTTAGACCTCCCAAACCCTAAGAAACAAGGGCTCAAGGCCACAAGGCCTTATGAACCAGTAATCCCAAACAACCCTTAATCAACCACTTTTGAAACAAACTTCTGATTTTTAAACACAACCTATTGATTTTAATGATCAAATAGCTACACTAGGTGACAACTAACATAATCAAACTCAAAAATTACCAGCACAAACACAAGAACTCAAAATCCAAGTACCAAATCCAAAACAGACATAAACATGAAATTTTTTGGAGGAATCTTAACAAGAGGTTATACCTGCCTTCCACAACATCCTAGGAAGGCCAGCTATGCTCCTTGGACCTTGTTCAACAACTAGAACAAGACCAAGGTACTTCAACAAAGGAGATGCAAGACTGCCTTGGTTGATGGTTCAAAGTAGAACCTCAAGGACTTGATTTCTTTAACACAAGCAGCAAACAACTCAACCAAGAGCTCTAATCCCTTCACAAGCTTGGTGTCAACAAGCTTGTAAGAGCTTATAGCTTATGGTTAAGGATTAGTACACAAAAATAAGCAAAATCAGAAACCTTCTTTCAAGCTTTTTCAAACTTGAAAAACTTACCAAACATAAACGTCCTTGAACCAAATGATTCAAGCACACTTATAACATCAAATGGAACTCAGAATCACCTTTAAACAATACCAACTTTCAAAAACATAAAAAGGAATTACAATTTTCTCAAAATACCAACTTTTATAAATTTCAAAAAGGAATTACAAGTTTAAAAGGTAAAGACTGGAACCAAGGGACTCTCACATGTTGAGCTCTCCTTTTATAGGCAAATGCCTGGCTACACTATTCACAAACCCTAGAAGTGAATTCTCTAAAATGCCCTTGAGCTCTTGAGGTAGTTTGTTGTTGATGAGCTGTCCAAAATGATCCAAGACGTTCAATTTAGCTTTGGGGTGAAGCAAAAGCTCTCAGTTGTTGATCTTGACACGTGGCATGACTTGGAGGGCAAGTAGTCACATGATAGGTGAACGGGTATTTGGGGGTGGGGTCCATTGTGAGTGGGAGTGAGGGTTTTGAGGTTGGGATGGGATTTAGAGTGTGTGAATCAAACGTGTGTCAAGGTAATTTAGGTTTACCCTTTGTTTTAAGAAAAGGTAAAACTGGGTTCATAAGGGTGAATAGTAAAGATTTTGATCCGAAAATGGTGGGTTTGTGTTGTTTGGCGCGTGTTTGTGAGATTCAAACTTCTAAACTTGGCAGTTTTGGCCCTTTTCTTCCTTTCTTCTTTCATTTGTGTTTAAAAGTGTGTCAGCGCCCAAATCCTTTGTAACAACTTTCAGACTTTGACACTTTTGGCACAAAAATTTTCCAAAAGTGTTTCAAGGGTTGTTTTTGCCACTTTTGCATATTTGAAGGACTGATTTTGGACATTCTTGATCTTCAAAGGTCTTCATTGTATCATTGACTTCATGAGGGACCATAATTGACAATGTTGAATAGTTAAGGGACTAAACTTGCCATCTCTTCAAAGTTGAAAGACCTTTTGTGTAATTTTGACAAACTTAAAGGACCAAACTTGTAATTATCAATATACAAGGGTTTTAAGTGTCATTTCTTCAATAAATGAGGATCAATCTTGTATGTCTTCAAGTCTTTAAGGGTATTTGTTGAATATTCCATAATTTAGGGCCCGGTTCTTTGTACGGCTTCTTTTCTCGTGTCTGTTTTTCCTTGTATCTTTTGATCTTTTGTCTTTTTCACGATATCCATACCTAAAACACACAAGTAAACAAACACAAGCATATATATGGTATATTATGACATTTTTATGCATTAAAAGCCCGAAAAGAACGATGAGATCATGTATAAATGCCATCTCATCAGTTTGTGATTCTTTTCTTTTATCCTCTCAAACCTTTATTGCTTGGATACTTGACTCACTATGGTGATGTAGAGTGAGTTAGTAGTAGCTTAAAGTATCAAGCATGATATCCATGGTTTGCACCCTTACGGTTAGTAGGTCCTTTGTGGGAGAGAAAGTGAATTAATACCTTGCTCATATTTTGGTTTAGACTAAGACTATTATTGAAAGTGATCTTAGTCTATGCATCAATATTTGCTTTGTGTTTATTCATTACCAAAGCTGTTTAACACTTCGCCAGAAAGGCACGTCTTTAACCACTATATATGACACAAGCTCTTTGTCTCCACGATTTGAAGATTGTCATTAATCCCTTGAGCATTGTTCTTAGTCTTGATTCACTTCCCTTGACTTCTCTCCACTTTTCTTTTTTGCTACGAGTAGTCGTTTGTCCGTTTCGGTTCTTTTAGATCTCAATTCAACTCGTAATCCTTCATTAAGGCATATTGGTTAGTGTTATGATGATCCAATGATATTATAAAAGTTTTAAGATATACTTTTAAGTATTTTAGAAAACTTGGTTTTCAATAATTTGGCGTATTTCAATGATAAAAACAAGCCTTTGTAGGCGGTTCTTTATCTCTGGCGGTTCAAACCCGCGGTTCTCTATCGATATGGAACCACGGGCAGTAAAACTTGTCAGAGCGCCAGTTTTATTAAATTAATCTTTTTCAAACTAAACCCTCTCTCTCTCAAAAACACACAACCGACGAGTTTCACCTTTTCCACCATTGTTGAAGCTTCAAAAACCTTCAATCACTCAAATTAATTGAATCCAAGTTGTGGGTTTCACTCATCCTTCATCAAACATCAATTAATTGTAAGTACTTTATTTCATTTTCATCTATTTTGTTCTAGGGTTCATCCTTTGATAATGGGTGATTTTTAAAATTAAAATTGAATTAGAACCTTAATAGGAATATGGGTTGACATGGTTATTTTACTATGATTCCTTAGGTTCATATTCATTAAGATTTCACTAAAACCCACTTATAGAACAAATCCGAATTTTGGCTAAATGATTTTGGTTAAAAGATGGAATTGAGATGAACCCATGAACAAATAGGTAATTTCATTGTTAATGCTTACCTAAAAACCTTGTTTTGAAAAACCGATGTTCTAGTCCATTATTTATCCAACATAGTTCATATGTTCTTGGTTAATAATGGAATAGATACATTGTGAACATGAGAATGATATGGATTCAATCCTTTGTTTGTCAAGAAATTGATATAACACATTCTCATATTTTGATTTTTGATTTTATTTGTCATATGAGTGATTGGAAAAATATTTTTTTGTGTTTATTTAGGTACTAATCATGCCTTCACAATACCAAAAGGATCATCAACTCACTAAACAGTATATGCCTAACCTTTCTGACTTTTGTCACTCAACTCATCTCACCCATACTTATTCCTCTCTTCAATCCCGTTGTTTTCATGAGGGTAGAGTTGTCCAAAAGGATATTAAGGATTATGTCTACATCAAATCTATGTTTGAAAACATTGGGTTTGATTGTTTGTTACACATTAAGGAAGACATCTATCCTCGATTCCTATTGGAGTTCTTTAGCACATATTCCGTCGTTGAAAACAATGATGGAATATTTGTTAGGTTCATCTTGAACGGACAACTTATACAATACTCTCTCGAAGTCTTCGATCAAATTCTTGATGTCCCATTTGTAGGCACTTGTCGCTTCACGGATAAATGGAAGCTTAGTGCTCTCCTTGAATCCAACAATTGTCCTCCAAATGATCATGCATAAATTGATCTTGACTACATTGTTGACATTGTCTCCAAAAAGCGTAATCGACCCGTTAAAAGAAGCCTTCATACTAAGGTACGTTCGGTGAAACGTCATGTGGTTCTCTTAAGAGACCTTAATGATAATATGGTCCAATGGACCAATATCCTTAGGGAAAATGTGTTTTGTCTTGGTGGAAACCGGGATCATGTTCCGGCGTGTTTAGTGCATATGTTATTTTGCATCTTTACCAACACCAATTACAATTTGGCATATTTTATCGCTCAACGGATCAATTATGCTATTCACAAGCCTAAAACAAACCTCCCTTACGCAATGATTCTCACTCGCCTTTTTAAAAGGGTTGGGCGTGATTTTCCAAATCTTGATCTTTCTCATTTTCAACCGGTCAAACGGGTTATGCTACCTATTCAAGAGGATATAAGAGAAAGACAAGATGTGATCGTAAATCCGACCAACAAGAGTCCAATGATGAGGACATGGACATGCCAACAAGTGATGGTGATGGCATTGGCACAAGTGCTCCCATTGGCTCTTCGAGTACTTCTCACCACTCCACAAACTCATTCGTGGACGGTTTAGATGACATTGTTTCCCCTCCTCATCAATTCTCTAGTGAAGTTCCTAATAATCTCAATATGGAGGAACTTTACCGTCAAAGTCTTCAAACCCAAGGTGATTTACATGAACATCGGGTTGAGTCAAGGAAGGGATTCAAGTACTTGGGAAACATGATCAAGCTATTGGGCAAGAAAAGAAGATGAAGACTTTGAATTGTTTCAAAGTATACATGTTGGTAAACATGTAATGTGATGTTGAACATTTGCTTCTTTTTACCTTATTTTTGTTGTGTATTAACTAATACTACTTGTTTGGATTATGTTATTTTTATCCCAATGATTGTCTATGCCATCATGTTTACGATTTGAATAGCTTAGTGCATCATATGTATTAGTTAGCTTCCTAGATTTTGGTCAGTAGTTAACTTTGGCTTGATAATCATTTGGTAAAAATCTGGGCTAACCAAAGTTTGAGGAAGTACCATTTTTGAACACCTCTGGTTGCGGTTCCATATCGACCCGCGGTACCTTATTGACAAGGAACCTCCCACCCTAGATAAGGAACCGCCGGCTACTGTGTCCGACAAAATCTTTGCTTTACACTATTTTCCATAATCTGTGTAAACCTTGCTTGATTCTTTGTAAAAACCTACACATTTCCTAAACTAGGTTACCTAAATTCATTATTCACATAAAATGTTTTTTAACCCATTAGTAGTTTGGATCATCCCCTCACCCTTTTAAACCCACCTTGTTAGCCATGTTCTTCACACATCAAACCATTCTTCCTTAACCCTTAAACGATTCATTACAACCATGGTTTCTACAAGAACCTCAAACTCATCCAAAATCTCCACTTCAAGGAAAAATCTTAAGATTAAGATTAAGTTGCCCAAACCTAACTCCTCACCCTTTCACACACCCAAGAATGAGATTGTCCCAATTCTCATCTCTTCATCAACCTCACCACCTCTTGCTCCATGCAAGACTACCTCAACCCATAGTACCAACCATTCTCATGGTTCTACCTCCTCTTCATTCCAATCTAGAATGAATGAGCTATCCTCACCCTACACTCCAAGTACTCTCTTGGATGTGACTACCCAACCTCAACCAATCCAAAGCATTCCCATTGTGAATGACTTTGTTGATACCTTGGTGACTTCACCATTTACCCCTCCAAACTCACCAATTTCACCCTTGGAGAGCATACCTCCACACTCACCCACATCACCCTTGGAGAACATACCTCCTCCACCTCCACCTCCCTCAAACACTCCAAACTTGGGTGATCCTAGATTTTATGAGTAATTCATGCACAATGGCACCAATTGCCCTTGTTGCCTCAACAACTTCTATCTCATTGATATACTTAGATTGGAGATAATTGGGGCTCACATAGAGTTGCAAAGCTTTTTGTTGAGTCTCTTTGCCAATCATCCTCCTAGGAGATAAATGATGATTTTCCCTAATAAGTTTTTTTTAAGAAAAACCAAGCCAAAGAATACTACTCATCAAGACCTAGATTTAAGCTAATTTTGTTTTAGTTAATTGTTTTTTTATTATATCCTTAATGTATCTCTTTCCCTCCATGAGTTTTTCATGAGAATGAATTATGGATTTAGCTTTATGTGTTTCTTTCTTTATGTGCACATTAATCAACTTTAATTCTAAATTAAAATTGAACCTAAATGTATCACAACCTCTAAAACTTGACTAAAATTGGTTCAAAATGATATCTAAATATTTTGTCATCCTTTGTCAAGACATTCTTTGTGAATGTGTTGCTTTTATGCAACCCTAGCATAATTTAGTGCTAATAGAGGTAAAATTCCAAGATTTGCATTTTTTTTTGAAAAAGTCTTAGTTTTTCTCAAAACCCTGGAAAATCATGGTTTCAAGTCCACTGCACGCGGCTCATTAAAGTCGCGCGGTTCCTTAAGTGCTAAGGAACCGCCGGTCTTTATAAGGTACCGCGGACAGAAAGCCAATTTTGGCTCGGTTTTTGGTCTTTCTTCATCACCCTATCCCCTGTCAAGATTCCAAGTTTACTTAATTTGGCTAAACATTCCTTGACATCTTACATTTGATTTCAAACCTTTGCCTTGTCTACTTTCTTCTTATACCCCCACCTTGAGATTTCATTCTCACACCTTAACAATGCCTAACTCCTCCTTTCATGACCTTGACATTTCATTGTCACAAACCTCCTCACCCAAAGCTTCCTCATCCAAGTTTTCCAAGAAACCGAAGATCTTGGTTCGACCTATTTGGATCAATAAAAATGAACCCTCTTCATCTAAACCACCCAAGAACCCCACCTTCTCTCCAATCAAGTATTGGAATAAGACCTACTCCATTAACCCCATCACCGGAGAAAAGGAAAATCTTCCCCCACCACCAAAACCTTTTGACACTCCTCAACTCAATGACCTTTCAACCTTCCCAAACCTCACAAAGCATTGTGAAAACATTTCCTACCCACTCTTCTCACCACCACCAAACCCTAGGTGTGATGGCCTTCCCCATCAACCGAATTTGTGTTGCATCATGGATCCTCGTGTGCTTGTTTTCGATTTCAAAAAATTGAACGTGCTCATGTGTATGAGAAGTTAAATTTTCTTGAATTCCTCCTCACTCGACCTCCTCTCAAAGTTTTCGTTCCCGTGGACAAAACTTTGAATGATGCCTCGTCATCTTATTTTTTTAACTAAAGGACTAAGCACTCTTGGAGTCAATAATACTTTAGTTTTTTTGGAGTCAATAACTTTTTAAGCAATCTTGGAAAATTATCTCTATTTGAATAGCTTATGCTTTGTGGTTTATTTTCCATATCTTTTGCTTTAGATACTCATATTGTGTGTATGACTATCTACCTTGTTTGTCTCTTTCATATTTATGTAATATGAAACCTTTGTCTTGTGTTGGTTTTCTTTACTTGATCACTCTCTCTTCCTTTTGAGTTGATCGTGGTTAATCTTTACAATTGATTATGGGTGATTCCATCAATTCTAAATTTTAACCCCTTGAGAAATTTATCATATTCATTGGTTGGATTTTTCTTTTCTACCTCCATTCTACCAATTGAACTTTGATTTTGTCATTTACCTCTTTGGACATACTTAGCAAATACTTGCTTCTAATTTGAGATTTCTTCTCCTTCTCCCTCTCAAGTTACTTAGTAGGTAGTGATCATATTTACATTGGTGTTTCTTTTCTTTCTACTAAACTTTGTGTAGCATGTCACCATAGCTAATACACTTGGTTCCCCAAGCAAGGGGGAGTAACCACCAAGGGGGAGCTACTAGCAAAGTCAGGTTCTCTTCAAAGACTTGTGCTTACCTTTTTTCTATGACAAAGGGGGAGAAATGATAGTGATAAACTCGTTAATAAATCGATATTTTGTGTTTCTACATAAATGAGTTTATAGTTTGTCGTAATCAAAAAGGGAGAGATTGTTAATGCAAGTGATGCCTAAAAAATTATTAGTGTTAACTAATCTTTCATAGTTTTGATCACAACAAACTATACAACACATTTAGTGTAAAACAAAAAACGAATTATTTAACTAACACTATCATCAAGGTAATAATCATATCACTAACTTTTCTTAATCATACTTAGTGATCATCAAAGTGATTATCCTTAAAACTCACTTTTGTTAATATGACAAAAGATTTTTTAATAAACTTTCTTTTTAAGAAAATGTTTTATTAAAATGGAAAATGTAAATTTGAAAATGGCATATTCCATATGCCATAAGAATATCCTTTGATGGTTTAAAAAATCTCAGATATTCCTACCCCACTAAAAGACAAAAAAGGAGCGGACTCTACTAGGTGGTACCTTAAATAGCTAGGCGGTTCTTTAGCGATATGGAACCGCCGGGCTAGTTAAAGAACCGCACCCAGCTAGCCGTTGCACTTTGTCTTCTATAAATAGTGGATCAAATCTCATTTTCCAATAACCCTCTTGGACATTTTTCTCAGCCCCCTTTATCTTTTCTATAGCATAATCATTAGTAAATGATCACTTAATGTGTTAAGTATGTTTACATATGATTATCCTCTTGATCCCCTCCTTTACCTTGTCCAATGAGAAGATCACTCACTCACTAGTGTTGTGATAAAGATGAATCCATGAATTAGTCATGTTCATCATGTTAGACTTTTTGTTTTTGTTGATCCATTTGTATTTATGAATACTTGGACTAGTTGTGTTCATCAAAGCTATTTGTGAATACTTGGATTTGTTGTGTACATCCATTGCATATGTGTTTGCTTGGATTTGTGTTGTGTAGATCCAATCTACATGTGTGTACTTGGATATGTTTAGTTGAGTTGTAATAGATTGTGTAGTAGTTCTCACTAAACTATAAAGTGATGTGGTTGTGTCTTGTAAGTTCTCACTAAACTTAAAAGTGATTAGTAGTTGTGTTGTGTGAAGTTCTCACTTAGCTTCAAAGTTAAGAGTCGTGAAGATTGGTTCTAGCTTTGTATTAGAACTCGACATCTAGCCTTGTGTCGTAAAATGGTGAAGTAGGCAACGTCGTGAAGATTGGTTCTACCTTGAGATTAGAACTCGACATCTAGCCTTGTGTCGTTAAATTATGAAGTAGGCAACGTTGTGTAGATTGGTCCTAACTAAAGATTAGGTCTCAAAATTTAGCTTAGTGTCGGAAAATAATGTAAGCGACGATATAAGGATTTCTCCGCCAACAAGGGAGCTTGTGGATATCGTGGAAATCTTGAGTAGGTGTACTCGAGGAGTGGAGTAGAAATGAGGATAGAGCCTCGTTGTCGAACCACTATAAATCTTGGTGTCTTGTCATTAGGTTTTCTCTTTCCTTACTCTTTACTTATTTCATTATCATTATACTTACCTATTACCATTGCTAATGCATTTGAACTGAATTTAATCATTATGCAACTTAGCTTCAAGTAAAAGATAGTTTTGATACAAACCTAATTGAAAGTAATTTTAATTAGGTGACTAATTGAAGAGAAACTATTCAACCCCCCTTCTAGTTTCTACAAAACAGTTGCCATGTCTTCTACAGAAGCTGAATATATGGCAGCTGCTGGATGTTGTGCCAATGTTCTTTGAATGAAAAGCCAACTGGCTGATTATCACATAGAATATGAAAAGGTAGCAATCTTTTGTGATAACACTAGTGCTATTGTAATATCCAATAATCCAGTCCTCCACTCAAGAACAAAACACATTGATATCAGATATAACTTTATTAGAGATCATATTGTGAAAGGGGACATTGAATTACATTTCATCCCCACTCAATACCAATTGGCTGATATCTTCACCAAACCATTGGATGAACCAACTTTCAAAAGATTGATAATGGAACTTGGTATGCTGAACATTGATGATATAAAACCTGAACCTTCAGCATTCACTGAAGAATCTTGAAGGTTCAGCATTTCTTAAAAGATTTTAATTAATGTTAACTAACATTGTCTTAGTAAAGGAGTGTGCAATGTCATGTGTCTATTTCACTTCATGTGACTGTGTATATGATGTTTTGTCGCCTTATCTGATTCACTGAAGCTGAACAAATAAATCACCAGTCATCAAAAGATTCTTTCAGCAATGCTGAACAAATTTTTTAATACAAATGAGTAGCTACGCCTAAGTAGAGGAGCGTGCAATGTCATATGTCTTGTTCACTTATGTGAACATGTATATGGGGTTTTGTCGCCTCATCTGACGCACTGAAGCTCACAAGTATAGCCATCAGCTTCAGCATATCTGAGCAACAACATTTAAAACCCATCAATCATGTGATTCAAAAGAGTAAATGGCATTAAATTTCTTGAGAATAAATACAAACATTCTTTCAAAAGGTGTCACTTGTTTATTTAAGAAATATCAAGCGTCTATATCACAGTCAACAACTTCCTGACACAATGAGGCGTTTCACTGTTCAAAGCAACAGAAAATCATCACCTTTTTCAGAACATTAATGAGAGAGTTTGTGCCATTTGTTCAAAAGGAACCCTAAAAGTTTCATTCTCTTTTCAAATGTTTTACAAAATTTGACAACTCAGTTTAAAAGGTGTTGACATATATCTTTTGAAGATTGAAGATTCATATCATTTGCAAAAGTTTTTCAAAAAAAACACACACAATTCTCTCTCTTTCAAAAGAAAACACACACAACAAACATCAATGGCTGCTGAATCTTCTTCAGAACCACAAGAGACCAATATCACCCTCAATCCCTCCATCCATGTAAACTATCCCATCAAGGACATTTTCTTTAAACCCAACAACATCACCTTGATCAAACCAGAAACCCTAATATCTGAACCAGGAAAACAAGTACTAAACTTTTTATCCAAATGTGTGATTCATGATGCCTTGTTCAAGGATCCAGGGGTTATGTTTGAAAATGTGTTAAAAGAGTTTTGGTTCACAGCACAAGGGTCAACAAACAATAAATTTATTGAGTTTTTGTCTACTACTTCATGGGAAAATAAATTTAAAGATGTTTAGAAGGGTCTTGGGGTTAAACTATTTGGAGGATTCTAGCAAATATGAGGCTGTTCCTAATGATCTCTCTGTTGTCAAAACATTTTTTAGAGAAATAGGATACACTGAAGAGATTGGTGATGAATGGGGGTTGAAGAGAATCCGTTTATCACCTAAGTGGAAACTTTTGATGTCCATCTTAATTGAGTGTCTGGGTGGGAAAACTGGTGGGTTGGATCAAATCAACTAAAAGGATGCCCTTATTTTGTATTGTCTGGCAAAGGGCATAAAAGCTGATTTTGGAAAACTAATCTTTGAAGATCTCCATGGGAAAATAGAGAAGAAAACTAGGGAGAAGAATGTCGTCTACACCAGATTTTTATCCCTCATTTTTGCTGACCAATTTGGTGAAGAATACCTTAAAAATGAAGGAGTTAAACTTGTTTTCTTAATCTTTGATACCAATCGCTGGAACATTCCAGTCAGCACAACTGGACCTCCGTTCACATAGCCCATGCTAGACATTTGCTCAGCAAATGCTCCAGCAGTGTTTAAAGCTCCAAAAGACACTCCTCCAACTGGAGAAGGGGATCTAACAGGCACAAAGTCTGGAGCTTCTTCTGGACCACGTCAAAAGAGCACATCTGTGAATACTCTTAAGTGTAAACGTGCGTCTAAGAAAAGGAGGCACCCCACATAATCTTCATCAAAGAAGCGTTCTGATGATCCCAAAGTCCAAGCTTTGAAGAAACACAAGTCCTCGGCCAAGGACCAGAATCCAAGCCAGCCGCCACCATCAGTCTCTGCTGAAGGTGGTATGCATCAAGGGGCCCTGCAGGCAACCCATCTCTCAACTTGTTTAGGAGAGAATGGTGAAGATAGAGCGCACCCTCAGCTCAATAGAGTGGAGTCAGCATCGGTAAGAAATTTAAATCTGAATGCATCTTAAATTTCATTACCAAAATCTATCATTTGTCACTCTGAGTCTGCATCAGGGAATGATGTGTCAGCAAATCCAACAGCTGATGCTGACCCTGGCCTATCTGTTTCTAATGATGTAGTTCCCCCACAATAGGGTTCTACTGAAGGAACCACAAACATTATCATTGATCTTAACTCATCAGGGACCCTTTCTCAGGATCCATCAGGTAAAACCAACCCTGGTGGTGAAGGACTTGAAACTGGCCAGTACGCTAAAGGGGGCGATCAACAGACAATGAAGGAAGTACCTCTCTCCATTGGCGCCAAGGGGGGACACTTGCCTACATTCATATTCAGCATGTCTGGTGATGACTTGGAGAAGGGTTGGGACTAAGTGAAAGAGCTCCAGTAAACTTGGATGATAGTGAATCTGAAGATGACATTGCTGATCAAACTCCCAAGCCTCCTTCCCCTAGAACCGTCAAGGTAAATGAACTAACAAATCAAGTGTTGGTTCTACAATCACAGGTGACCAAGCTCAAGGAGGAAAAGGCTCTTGCTGATGCTGAACTCGTTACTCTTAAAGCAAGGCCAGTTCCTCCCACTGCTGAACAGCTCAGAGATGCAATTCTCACTGCACTGAAGTCATTTGTGAAAGATGTGTCCACTACCACTTCTCTCAAGAAAGAAATCACCTCCCTCATGGACTCTATTAATGCTACATCGTTTGAGCTCCCTGCTGAATACAAGCCGATCTCTACTCAGCATAATGAGTTATGCGATTCAGTTTCACAGATCAAGGATAGGGTGGGTCTGCTGGAACAACAAAAGCTGACCTTATCTGATGAAGTTTAGCAAAAACTAAATGCTCTTGCTAATGTTTCGGCAATATTGACCAAGGTACCATCCACCTTAGACTCTATATGTGCATGGTTGCCTGCTGGGGGTTCATCAGAAGTTGCTGGGCAATCTTCTGCTGAGGGGGAGAAAGTAACTATTCAGCAGCTCTTCAAGAAACATGCACAAAAGAAGGCCCAAAAACAACCTTTTGTTTATGTATCTCCATTCAGTGAAGGCAACCCAGATAAGACTAAGGGGGAGTCTTCGGCAAAGGGCACTCATACTGATGGCCATATTGATGGCTTTACCACCAGCACTGAATCATTTGAAGATGTGTCACCTCCCATCAAACCCAAAAGCAAAGGTGAAACCACATTAGATGAAATAATTATCAAGTCAGGGGTGGTCACTCAAGAAGAACTTGATAGAATCCACAGACTTCGAAATGAAGAAAAGATCAGAGATCTGAAGATGAGCTTATATGAAAGAATTGGAAAATCTGAGGTTGAAGGCTTGTTCAAAAAAGATGTTATACGAAAAATTTTGTAGAACAAGGTTGAACATAATATGTCTCTCAGCAATTACAAACGTTGACATGTTGACTTACAAGGGAGATATAAATCTGAAGTTCTATTGGGCTGATGGGTCTGATGAGATCATTGATGACTTCCAAGGGAAGGAGCCCTCCTATACTGAATGGCTAGAGATGAGCAAAATCATTGAAAAGAAAACATCCAGGAGATGGGTAGAACTTCACACAAGAATTGAACACTTTGTGAGAAATCATGAAAGGCTTGGTCAACATTTGAACATCAGCAACCAAATCTCACTAGAGGATCAAGATCCAATTCTAGAACTAAACAAGAGGGCCAATCTGGTTCAACCCGGTGTGGGTGACATCTTTGTCACCACCAAGAAATTCAAAGATCTTGTTCAGTTTGGAAATTATATCCCTGGACATGTGTTAGAAGAACCAGAATTGGGAATGCTAATGTTCAACCATCGTGAACGACATGATTTTGTGGGCATTAGTGATCTGAGTGATCTAAATAATGAATCTCTTGAAAACATTTAGAAAATCTTCTTTGCTCACCATAGTGGTCCAGGACTCACTGAAGCTGCAAAAATCTTCAGCATGTGCTTACTATCGATACTGGACGTCAGAAACTCTGATCCATCAGTGCAGACCCCTGTCATTGAAAAACTCAGGGAAAAGGAAAAGTGAATAATCATTTGTAATATTTTGTGGTAAATTTTAATGTTATTGAATTAATGATTATCTGATGTTTATAAGTTATTAATTGTTCAGTGCAAGTAAGAAGAAGTTGTTATGCTCACTTACTACTGACATTAGACTTAGGCTATTTGTATATCAAAATAAGGGGAGATTGTTGGGTCAGTATTTACTGACCCTGAAGCAACTCTAGGATTTGAATATAAAATCCCCTTAAGTGTTTCATGCTCAGCAGTAAGGCCAGTCTGCTGATGGATGACTAGAGGAACAAAGTTCCTACTGAAGACTTTAAAGCAGAAGAAAGTTCAACACTCCCCTTCTAGTGATCTTAGAAGACAAAGGAGTCCACTTCGAATAATAGGCGGTCTAGTTGCTGAAGAACAAGGACTGAAGAAGGGCTTTTAGTTCAGTTTGGCTTGACAATACCAAACTGAATGATGTCGATCTCCTCTAGGATACTGAAGAATCTTCAGTATTCTGATGGTTTGCATTAGGCGGGAAAAGATAACTTTAAGTCAAAGTAGTTTGCTTGTATACTTAGATATAAGTACAACCTTTATCTTTCCTAGAATCGTTTATTAAGGACTTTGTACTGTTTATCCAGCATGGGCATCAACCACCCACTAGATAAACTAATGCAATGGTACATGCAAAGTGCAAACCCTAATTTACACTGCCTATATAAAGGAGTGTACATTGAGAGAGAAAGGTAACCAATACAAGAGCTTAAACTCTGGAAACCTTTCTCTCTCGATACCAACTAAACCATATAGCCAAAGTTACATATGAACGTTTAGATTGGAGCTTAGAGTTTAACTTAGGTTAAATATTTAAGTAGAGGAGATCAAATCCCATTGTCATTCAACCACTTTGTTATTCCACAAACAAAGTGGGTTATAGATTCTTTATTTGATTTGTCGACGTACAGTCGGTAGTGGGCTCGGCCCGACAGGCCCACGGCCCACACATACCTAACGTATCCTACAAGAAACCCTAAGCCTATATAAACATGGGTAGGGGTCTCATTATAAAACAGGTTATATCTTATACTTACACCACTTTTACTATGTATCGTCCCGATACTAACTTGACCGTCGGAGGTGGACCCCGGGGCTCCGGCCTCGGGTCCACGTCTAACCGGTTCTTTTATTGTTTGCAGCATTACTCACACCCGGGAAGACGATTAACGGCCCAGGAGAGTCGTCGAACCGGCCCAGCCAAACTATGCTCCAACATGATTCTAATAAAAGTCTATACGTTTAAAAGTATATTGGTATTGTTGTTTTAATCTTTCATAGTTCTTATCTTATGTTAAAACAACACACTTGAGTCAAAGTAATAGTTATTACTTAAGATAATAAGTAATATCGAATTACTAGGGACCAACAGTAAACTATATAAGTTGTTAATTATAAAGTTGTTGTTAACTTTAGTTACAAAATGTATTGTTTTTTAGTAAAAGTGTTTGGTAAATTAACTGTTAATTGTAAAATTAAGATGTAAAATGACTTAAAATGACATATTTAGATAAATTATAATATGTTTGGAGGGTATATCAGTGATTTAGAGCCTTTACATAGCTAGTTCTTTAAAAAGTATTATGAATCAACTTTTCATTTAAGAGCTACCTGTTGAAAATAAAAAGCTAATAGCTTTAAAAAGTTATTGTGCCAAATAGAGATAGTTATTTTAAAAGATATTATTTTTGAAACAAAAAGCTAACAGCTCTAAAAAGCTTTGAAAATCTCTTGCCAAACATAGCCTATGTAAAAAAATCATTAGATTTCACTGTCACAAAACCACCATGTTATATAGTTATGATGATTTTAGTGTCATCAAATGTTTTAGTTTAGTCGAAATTTACTAACAAATTTAATAAAATCTTATATTTAGTTCAAATATGAGTTAATAAAAGTGTGAAGTGCACACTTGCTAAGCTAATATGTTTTTGCTCATAACAAAAATGCTGAAGTTAAAAGGCAGACCTATTTGCTTCGTCCTGCTGCCAAGTCAGCATCGCTGTGATATGTCTGTCAAGAGAACTTTAAGTGGATGAAACTGTTATGATTGTTGAAATTTTGAGTGTTTGCAACCAACTTTAACTATTTGTAACTATCATTTAGAATCTGTTTATTAATATATTCATTGTCTCCTTCACGCATAACGAAAATAATATTTGTTTTGTTTTTAATTAGATATCGCATGCTTAAAATCAAAGTGTTTTTTTAAATTATTCTAATAAAAATTTTGTATAACCAAAATATCAAAAAAAAATTCTTTATATAAAAAATAATCTCAACTAAGATATATAAAACTAACATCAAGTACACTAACCTTATTTCTTACATTATACATATGTTGATCCTCATGACCTTCCAAGCGATTAAACTACTTGTTGCGATGTTGGCCGGTTGTACCTCCTGGTTTGACTGGAAGTCATGCACAACCAAGTTTGACTGTACCATCTAGTAAGACCATACTTTTTATCGATGTTTTCATATCTTGGTCGATCCGGTCGGATTGATCGATTGACATGATTCCGATAAAAAGCAGGTCATATTGAACCGGTTTTCAGATTTTCGAAACCCGGATAGAACCACTGAGTTTGGGATGACGCAGGTCAGCCCGGTTCTCAAGACCTGGCCGGGTTTCAAATTCTTCGAGTTTTTTTTAAATGTAAATTTTACGAATTTACGATGAAATTTTTACATGTTATATTGGTTGGTAAATTGTTTATATGTTCAATATACAGAACTTTTTATGGTTTTTATATATGATTTTTGTTCATTATTAAAAATATAAAATAAGAAAATACTTTTATTAGAAAACCGGGTCGACTCAGATCGACCCGAGTTGATCCGGACCCGATGAATAGACAAATTAATTTTACCTCTTATTAGATTCTTTGTAACACCCCACTTGGATAAGTGGACCGTTACGTGTAGTTATGGCATGTCATCAAAGCATGCAAGGTAAATGTCTTAAAAACATTAATTGACCATAAAGGAAATACCGGAATTAAATATCGGAAGTCCACACATAAGCTCACACATGTAAAAGTAAGTACTGAAAGGAAGGACTAAACAATGTTCAAATGAGCAAAGTAATGTATAAAGTGCATAAAGTAAGAAGTATGGATAGCTTCCATCCAAATGCACATACTCTCAGAATCCTAAGAGCGTCCCTGAGTACCTGCCGTTTGGAACATGAAAAGAAACTACCGTTGAGCATAACGCCCAGTGAACGGATATACAAGCATGATAAGAAGTATTAAGCTGAAACAGAGATACAGAAATGAAACTGATAAACTGATATGTAACATGTAGCGGAAAACTGTGTATGTCCTGGAAAACCTGGTTTATAACTTGTAAAACTGAACTACTACTGTTAAATCTTAAAACATGCATGTACTGTATTTTAAGTGCCCAGAGCTTATATAGGTCATGTAATATAACAACGTGAGCATGAATACTTGGTAGACCTCGCCATGCTGTCAGAGGGGTGACCTCTAACTAATAAACTCGTTAGAGGGATCGACTCCAATGTGAAGGATGTAGAGCACACACAACATTCACCTGATAAACTGTAAACTGGTAACCTAGGATGCACCCATACGCCCCACTAATAAATACTGATAAATGGCCAACTGAAACTGAAAGGAACGCCACGAGAAATCACTCCCTTGCAGAGGAGTCATGATACTGGTGCCTCAAGTGTGATGGTTACGGTACCTCCGTAACTAGATGGAACTGGTCATGCGTGTATATAAAGCTCAGGCAAATTAAACATGGTAATCATTGCAAATCATGCAAAGTTTTATATCATGTGACTAGGGAAAACAGATGGCTGCAAACGGGGAATCCTAATCATGCATAGAAAGGAAAGTCCATACTGAAGGACAGAATATCCGTATCTTGTGTCCAGTAACTAACTGAACATGAACAAACGAAACTCCTACTCCGACTTCACATGAACTACATGAATAAAGGACGTGAATGAGTTGTCTGATTACTGTATACTTTTACTGGTTCTTATTGTTCTTAACTTGGTTTACACGTTCTTTTCTTGTTTTACTGTTTCGTGTATACTCTTGTAATTCTGACTGTTTCATGTATTTCTGATTAATGCATTTCATGTATTCTTGTATTATTATACTTGTAGTATCATAATAAGTAACTTTATAAAAATAGCAGGTTTCTAGAAATAGAAAGTTTCCAAAATAGGAAGTTTCCTTAAATAATAATAAGTTTGATTAATACATCCAAAATATAAGCTAGTGCTTAATATTCATAATTTATAAGTCATGGTGTCATAATAGTAAAATTTATTAAATTAAATACTTTAGGCTAAAACTGATTATTAATTAATAATAATGCATGGTTTTATTTAATTAAAATTTTACCTTAGCTAAATAATTAAATTAAGGTATGGTTTTAATTTAATTAAGTCTATATAAAATACTTAGGTTAATTTCATGAATTATTACACTTAATAATTGTTATCCTCAAAATATTGAGTCAAACAAAAATGTTCGGTCATGGGTTTTTATTGTAATATTTATTAGAAGGTTGTAATAGTTAGTTAAAATAATCGTGACATTGCGGGCTTGATGGCTAGCTTAAAAGGCCTCTTTTAAGGTACTAAACATTTTATTCAAGCCCGGCCCATTAAACAATATAGTCCTTTAAGGCTACATGTAACCCCTTCCTATATAACCCCTTCCTAGCATGTTAGGAAGGGTTGGTGTTTTTCATTTCTCAATCTAATCTCACATAGTTTCTCCATCTTCTCTCTACTTTTACTCTCTACTTTCTCTCTCTAAAAATCTTCTTTCTTTCT
This sequence comes from Glebionis coronaria, assembly GCA_025667525.1. NCBI lineage: Eukaryota > Viridiplantae > Streptophyta > Magnoliopsida > Asterales > Asteraceae > Glebionis > Glebionis coronaria. The sequence goes on along the minus strand of JANFOE010000480.1, from coordinate 647,238 downwards.
TTTTTAATTCATAAAATCAATCATGGTGAAGTGATTAAATATGGGTACAAAAATTGGTATTCATAAAAGAATAGTGGAAGTTTTGAAGCTGATAATAATGTTCGAGCAGACTCAACTAAAGTACGGTTTCGTCTTTCAACAATGTCGTTTTGTTCGGGTGTTCGAGCAATAGATGTTTCATGTTCAATTCCTTCGGCTTCAAAATAGTTTCTTAGAGTTGAATTCAAAAATTATGTGCCTCTGTCAGTACGAACCACTTTTACTTGAGCTTGAAGACCACATTGTATCAGTTTAAGGAAGTTGATGAGAAATTCGGATGTTTCATCCTTGGACCTCAAGAAGTGAGTCTGTTGGAAATACGTTTTACGTATTAGAAAGGTTCGGGCACTCCAACAATAGTCTAAGTAATAGCTCGTAGTTTAGTTAACTTAATATTAAGCAAACAAGGCCAAGCCAAGCCTACAACATGTGTAGGCCGGTGGCCTATTGTAAGCCAAAGCCCATCTCATGGGCTTGCGTATATAAACCCTCTCCTTAGTTGGAGAGGGTGGTGGTTTTCTCATACATTACACATAGTAAAAGTGTGTTTTCTTATTTTCTCTCTCAAGTGTGTGTGTGAATTCTACCAAGTTTCTATCTCTTTCTCTCTCTAAAACATAAGCTAGATTTACATATCCTACAAATGGTATCAAGAGACATGGGATGATTGTTCGGTTTTTGTGTTTGTGTTCTTGATTACTACGCCTATTTTGATCCTAAAAGCATTCGGACAATTTTTTTTTGTGTTTTTATGGTTTAATATTGATATACTTCATCTACTTACTTGTTGTAGTGATTTGGTATTGTTATTTTGGTTAAAAACACAAAATTTTTGGGTGTTTGATTCATTTTTAGGCTTAGAATCTCAAATTTGTTGTATTTTGTACTGTCCGATAACCATACTACGATCTGTGTATTGTGATCGCATAAACCTTGGGTTTCTATGTAACACCCCCAAATTTACACAACTCAATACAGCGGAAGACTCGTTGGTGTTACGGGATAGCACATTACTCACATCATAGACAACGCTTAAAAATCGCGTCGTTTAATAATAAAGCATTTCCATTCATAAATATCAAATTTACATAGGTCCCAAGTCATATTATTTCATACAATTTTTACAAAACATTTGAATGGAAATTTGTTAATTAAGTGCGGGCCATGAATTCTTGTTGTCTTCCCGAGAATTACCTTCAAGTACCTGGGATAAAACATGTTAAAAGAAAAGGTCAGCGAAAACGCCGAGTGAATTCATAGAGTTTTAATTAAATCCATCCATATAACATCGGTATAAAATTATTACCGAAAATCATTTTGTACAAATCTTTGAAATAGGCCATAAAATAGCCAAAGTCATTTATACAAATCCTTATCAAAAATCATAATATAGGCTTTCGCCTTCAAAATCATTATACGAACCATTGTCGTAAAAACATCATACAGTACGTTTTATAACGTTGTATAAAGTTAAATAAAAACCGTTATATGAATATGGTTATGTAAAACCAAAACACGAACATAATATCCATAGCAAGACCCCGTATTGCTAGTCAGGCAATATATCGTAATTCGGTGCGTATAGTAGTATTTCGTTAATTGGATTATTATAAGCCGCATGACATTGTTACCTTACTACAACAAACAATGGGTAGCTAACCCGAAACTCATTTTGCCCATCTAAATTAGCGTGTCGTCACAATAATCACGCTTGTGTAAATCTTCTCATACATAAATTCGCTTACCAATCAATGTGGCACGACGGGGATCAACCGTCGAGGCACGAACTGGGGTGATCGTCCCCAAATAGTACTATTATATGCATAAGCGTCTACCAAATCCCGGTAGTTCACAATTCATGCTAATCGGACTTTTAGTGACATAACCTAACTTTAATAATCCATTTCATTTCATCTATCGGGTCATATAATCATTCATCGGGTCATACAATTATTCGGGTCCAAATCAATAAACAAACAATTGGGACAACTAGTGTCCTATTTCATAAAAACTAACATGTTATCTCCCTCGCGGGTTTATAAAATATTTCATAAAAACATTTAAAAGAGTGCGAGGCTATGAACTCACGTTGATGTGGGAAAGCGGGTTATCGGCAACTCGGATGTACGGTACGTGCTTCAATCACGGAAACCTAGACAAATAATACTCGTCTTAGACTCTTGTCCAATGACTTTATAAAAATAACAATTATGTATACATATGATGATTTTATATATATGATGATCAAGTGGGTTTATACATTCTCATTTACTCATTTTTTGTTATATATTGGTAACTTTTATACTAGTTTACTAGTTTTACTTATTTATATGTTTTAGGTCCAATAAGCCTTTTATAAGTCCATAACTTGTATTAATACATTTTATAATTTTGTTAACAGTATTATACTTTACATGTTGGGCCCAAGTAGGTTAAACCCAATAAGTAAATTTATAAGTGTTTTACCAAACTAGTCGGGTTTATAGTCCAATAAGGCTACTTTGGCCCGTTAATGTCTATATATTGTAAAGTTCGGGTTTTATCGGTTTTTACTTGTTATATAAGTTCATATATCAGTATGTGAGTTTATAAAAGTTTATATTAGACGGGTCCGACCGTCTATGTTTTATTTGACAAAAACGTTAATCTTTCGGTTTTAGCCGAAAAGACGTAAAACTTAGTATATAGTTTTTATAACTTATAAAACTTACCAAACTACCATTTTTATATAATGTCCATTTATTTATCCTTATGCATATTTATATAAATGAAATATATAAGTTAGTGGGTTTTAATTCACATTTTATACTATATTTATTTGAGTGCTTATATAATAATATTAAACTTTAATTTCACAAAAATCAGTCCTAAAATTCTAGTTTTCTAAAATGATCATATCTAGAGTTCTACATGGAGATAGAACCTCAAATTTTTATCACAGAAACTACATGATATTTGCTTAACTTTATTCCTTTATAGCTACTGATGAATGAACCTCTAAATATTTTAATAAATTCGTCCAAAACAGTATAGGCAGATTTGCACTCTAAACTTGTTTTGATCATATCTCACTCATTATAATGATTCCATTGTATGGCTAACTCTCACATGTGTACAAGACCTAATACTTACTTTATATTGATTCCACTTTGCCATTTTATCAGTTTAACATGTGGTTAGTTACTGTTTTTATACAGCCTACTAATTTAAGCAAGATTTTACCACTTTTACATATAGTTTTCAATCTTTTTATCCAAATTTATCAACACATGATCCCCACACAATATTTTTATCATCATATATCATTCTATACATATAAAATAAGAAATAAAATACATGATTACTGATGGTTGTGTTTTTGTATACAAGTCTTAGGAAAGACGAGTATAAATGCGGTAAGTATTAATCGACACGATTTAGGAAAACCGTGAAGACGAATAAATTCCAAGTTCGTTCTCGAAGGAGGTGTGTGTATTAATGTGCCAAAATATAAAATAACAATGTTTGGATTTAGTGACGTTTTTGGTTTAGAAGAGAAAAATTAAAGACAAGCTACAATTACGATTACACTACGACGTTGACGTAAAACGCGAACGTAAGTACGTAAAACGTGAAAATTTAAAAATTTTAAGCTAAAAACAAATTAAAAATGAAAAATTAGTTCAAGATAATATAAATAAGGATAAAAATCCAATAAAAATATTTTAAAACCTTTTATTAATTAAATATTCAATTTTTTAATGCTAATTAAAGCTCAAAAATTAAATATAATTAAGAAAAAGCCCAAAATATTATTTTATTGGACAAATTACTCACTTATATTATTTATAAACTAAAAAGTATTTTTCCTAAATTTTTAAAACTATTTTTCTAATTTTTAAAGCCTAAAAACATTTTTTAATTAAAATAATGCAAAAAAATAATAAAATAATGATAAATATAAAATTTATTTTTATAAAAATTATATTTTAACTAAATTAACAAAGGAAAAATGAAAAAGTAAAAAAAAACCTAAAAAAATGGCTAAAAACGAAAGTACCCCAAAGTACTCCAAGGTGGAATACTTTAGTGTTGTCCAATATCCTACCAGACAAAGGACTTGTCCAACATCAGTGTTGTCCGATATCGGACAACACTAAAAAAAATAAAAAATTTGCAGCGTTCTCGGACAACAAAGGAAAAACTTGCTGTATGCTTTTTGAGTTCGTTTTGGGTTATTTTGAGCTCGTTTTTCGATGTTTTTGGGCACAAACGGCACCCCCACAACCAGTGGGTTGTGGGGAGTCAATAATAACACAAGTAGCAAGCAACAATGACCCAATAATCACACAAAATCAGCAAATTAACAAGAAAGAGGGCCGTTGTTGGTTTGCTGCTAACAGTGGACTGTAAGAGTAAAATTTAGCTACCTAAATCCTACCACAAACCTAAAAATAGATCACCTAGACCTAGATTACCCTAAAAACTACGTTGTGACCAACTATCAAACCTCAAAACATAAAACTAAAGCCTAAATGACCGATAAATTCAGCAAAAGGGGGTCTCGTTGATGCAACAGTGAGCTATGAATCGTTCTTTCCCTATCCGAACTCTAACGAATCCTATGTCCAGCTAAGATTCACTAATACCTAACCTCTACATAGCTAGTGACCAGTAATCAATTCCCAAATCACAAGCCAAAGCATATATTTAACCACAACGAATCACTGTGGAGGCAAAATGCAGGTCTGGTAGCTTTTTGAAGTACACAATGGGCTTAATGACTAAAATGAGGACAAAAAAAACATTCAATCACTAATACTAGATGATATAACCTAATACCTATCCCTAATCTAGATGTTAAACCAAAACCCAAGCCAAAAACCTAATCAAAACCCAAAAAGCACTTGTTGTGCAGTCTTTACACACAGCAACTTAAAGTTGCTGATGTGTTTGGTGTTTTGGCAAAATTTAGGCCACAATATCTTAAAATTTAGCAAACCAAATCTAAAGAAAGTTGCACACAGCCTTAGACTTGTATAAAACTAATCTATTATGACGATGGAAACCCATAAATAAAAAAAAATAAAAACCTTAGGGACTAACTGACTGATTTTTGCTAGTTTTACCAAAACTTTTTAACAAGCAAAATTTGTTCCATCACTAACTGAGCTAATAAAACTACAAATACCACTAAACTTCAACAAATAGGGGGTGTACGGGCATAAAAGTATGGGTGTGTTGTCACCCACACCCAATTCAACTGCTATTCCAAACACTCCCTAAAATCTGTCAATGAGCAATTTTAACAAAGAGATTTCTGTTTAATCAACTAAAAAGTTTCCTACCCTATCAAATTCATCCAAAATTCATGCAAGAGAATAGACTAAGCTAATATTAACCATAAGTAAGCAACTAAACCACAAATCACATAAATTCACAAATCACTAAAAAGCCTTGCAAGTTAAGAGGGTTCAAGACGAAAATACCTTATGAGACCCACATCCAGGCCCCACTATGGCTGATGCCATCTCCTATTTAGCAAGGGATGAGATTTGGAGCTTAAAGAAAGGCTTATGGGAGCTTGTTGTATGCAAAAAAAAGTGAACAACACCACCCTAGACTACAATAGTCAAAAGGGTGGTGCCCTGTGTACCTGCTAAGAACAAAAACAAGAAAAACAAGGGAGATAACAAATTTGAAAAGCTAAGACCAAAAAACTTTGTCAAGCTTCTTAGTCCTAGCTTGTTCAAATAGTGGGATTAGTCACAAAATAGAATAACAAGATCTTTCAGAAAAATCTTTTGAAGAAACCAAGATGAAAACAACTAATGAAAACCTAGCTTATACAAGCTTGGTGGGGTTGTTTTGGTGTCAACAAAATACGCCACAAGCTTCTATAAACTAGACTAGAAATCAAGAGGAAGTAGGCAAGTGTCCTTGACCCACCAACTCATAAAGCTAGTGAAGTTTGCAAACAATTTTAAAAGGTAACAAGAAATTTAACACCAACCTATAATCAAAACTAACAAGCTTATGTGTCAAGATAAGCTTGTTAGCTAGCTTATAGCTTAATGGTTCTCAAACAGCTTTTTAGAAAATTCCTTCAAAAAACTTTTTGATAAAAAAAAATAACTTGTATAAGTTAAATTGACGAAATTTAAAGAACACTTTAAATATACTAGAACTCAAACTTTATTCATTCAACAATTCACTAAAATTACAAGAATTTTTGAAAGAAATAAAATTTGGAACAAGATTCGGCTAAGCTGTAACTACAATATTTATACTACTTGAGAAGAACTAAAACCTAAACCCTAATGTACATCAAATTCCAGAAATGCCCGTGGATACTTGAAGAATATGCTATGTGAGATGCTCCTTCTTGAACCTTCTACTGGATATGTTGTCATTCAGAGATGATCATGGCCTTCTACTTGTTTTGGAGATCACGTCAAACAATCTCAACCATCAATTGGTCAATGTGGTCAGGAAGAGGGTGCATCTCGTGAGTTATCCTTGGGTGTGAGGACCCCATAAGATGAGCTGGACAAGATTGGAGCACATGGGTTCGTTTTTCTTTATGCCACAAGCAAAAGACCTTTGCTAATTTGATTAATCTCCTTTGAATTAGCTCTGATTAGAAATGGTGATGAGACTAGGGTTCCTGGTGATTAGAACTGTTGTTTAATCTTAATTGGGTAAAGTGGGTATATAGTTGGGTAAAATAGGATATGGGTTTTGTTATATGGAAGAAACTCCCCCTACATTCTCATGTTTTTGTCATCCAAGGCTTTAAACAACCATTAGTCATTATCTTTGTTATATCTTTGGACAAGTTGTCAAAAATGGCATAATGCATTTACAAACTTTCATCAAGGACCATTTGCACACAATTTGCATTATCCAAGGGCTTAACATGTAAATTCTTGACATTTTAGGGACCTTAATGCAATTTTAGATTTTTGCAAGGGTATAAAATGCCAAGTCTTTAAACTTGAGGGACCAAACTTGACATTCTTCAAACTTCAAGGACATTTTTGGAAATTCATCGTACGGGTCCGGTTCTTTGTGCGACTTCGTTTCCCGTGTTCATTCTTGCTTGATTCTTGTGATTATTTGTTGAATTCATGATATCCGTACCTAAAATACACAATGAACAAACACAAGCGTATATTTGGGTATTTTGACGATATTTTTAGCATTTTAAGTCCAAAAAGAACGATGAGACCATGTATAAATACAGTCTCATCACTCCCCCATACTAAACCATTGTCGTGTCCCCACGCAATGCTAGAATTAAGTATCATAGCACTTCCAAAATTCATTTTATGATGACTTTTATTCAAGATATAAATTTAAATAAACTACTACACGTGTTTTAGACATAATGTATTGTTTTCATCGCAAAATGGGAAGTTTAGGTTCATAGAATAAGAACACGTGAATGCTTCGTTAGAAATAATTTCATCGTCCTCGATTTTCACTCCAATTCCATGCTAAGCGTGCAACGAGATCATTGCCATTATAAGTTAGCAACACGAACACATCTCATGAGTGTTAATTACGAACCTAAACTCCCTTATTCCTAATTGGTATCTCTTATATTTTATTTTTGTCTTAATGATCACGAGGATACATCATTGACTTATGCGTGAATAGAGATTAAGTCTAAAAATAGAGTTTTAACGGTGTAACCAAAATCATTAAATTAATAATTCATCCTAATAGACAACGATGTTAAAAAATTATTTCAACAAGAAGGATCGATAAACACGTTTTTATAACGGTTTTGAACATGAGACTTATTACCAAGACTTTTATACGCCCCCTAACGGAAGGGCCTTATTATCATGGATTACCTTAGAATTTTATTATCCACCTCATTATCGGTGGTTTTATTAACTTCGGCCTTATCTTGCCTTTTATTACCCGCCATCATCGGTGGTTTTATTAGCAAGACGTATATCCTCACGCTAAAGCGAATTTTGGATCTTTAAAGCTTCGAAGATTAAGGCTTGATTCACTTTCAATTTTGCATAGATTTTAGGCCTTGTGGGGCTTCAAATTGTTTGCTAGATTTATGTGAGCACTTGAAATCTTATTATTGGGTGAAGCTTTTGATTATTAGGGTGCCAATACTTCAAAACCGTGACGCTGGCGATACCTTAATGTTTTCCCAATTTAATTACATGGAAGCTACCAAAACAAATTAGAAACCAACAATAGTGACTAAACCGCTAAATCAATATTTATTAACAATTTATTATGCAAAAGCGTGGGGAGAATAAGCTAATAATTACTACACATGAGATCGTGACGATTACAAGACTTATAAATAACTCTATCATTTCTCGTCCTCATTTAAGAGACTTAGCCTAAAAAGTTAAGGAATCAAAGCTAAGTGCTCAACACGCACGGTCGAGTCAAAAATTACTCTTACTCTCGCCATCGGAAAATCTACATTCGTGTCTTAAACACTTATGAAAAACTAGAAAAAATTTAAAATTTGGCCATTTTTAGCCTTATTTTGCATAAAACGATAACAAAAAGATGAATATTGGATAGCGTGTTGACGTAAGCAAGGTGAAGTATCTACTCACCCCCCCATACTAAAACTAAACATTGTCCTCAATGTTTCGAGTCTAGGGGTGAAAACACCCCCATACTAGAGACGAAGTCGAATGCTTAATCTCGAGCATGGAAAGGGTAAAACGAATAACCTAAAAGGCGTTTATGAATTATGCTAATAAGATAAACGTTAGAACATAAAAGGATATCATCGGATATCGGAATCTCCAAAGGCAACGATCGAAGCTCGAGTGATCCATAAAACGAACACGAGAGGCTTCAATGATGACGATGAACCTAATGAATCACAATCACAAACAACCACGAAACAAAGGTTGGAAGAGCACAAGTCCCCTCGTTACGTTAACTAAGAAAGCAATAATATGTACATGGATAAGCATGAGAATCCCCCACGAGGCACCTTGTTTTTGATAACCGAGTCAAAAGCTCGACTCGAATCCCCATAAATGTGATCATTTAGGGATAATCATGGTTCGGTCATTTTTGGCGGGACTTACATGTAATCAAGGCCCAAAAGCAACCGTGTATAAAGGCAAAACCCCTATACCAGGATCAAAGATCGTGTCTTCGTTTTCGGATGATAAATGAAACAACACGACTTCAAGTAACAACGTCCCAAAGGGACACAAGAAAATAGCATAAGAAGAGAAGGGTGGGACAATGGTTGGGCATAAAAATCGAGTTACTCGAGGTAAACTCTCACCGTAAGTGTAGAAAGAATTTCTAGTGACTACTTCGGTAAAAGACCGAGATTTTATCTTAAACGTGATACCGGGGTCAAAAATCTCGTCCTCGGTGGAGAAGTGTGAGGGAACAAATGGTGCTTCCCCCATACTAGATCCAAACAAAACGTCGTCAAAAGAAGTAGACGCGTTTGTAGCAAGTTCAATTAAACGAGGTGATGACGGAGTTAACTTTGGAAAAATTTTCAAATCAATTGTAAAATCTTTTCCTTTTTCATTTTTTAACTCTTTGTTACGAAAACCCAAGTTGATTAAATTGAAAATATTTGGTGTTTCCAAAACAATTCTAGGCACACTTAAAATTTTCACATTTATCTTGAAGGCGGGAGGAGGATTTGAATTTTTGAAATGTGAATCGACTAATAAAACATCCCCCTCCGGGCTAACGCAACGGTCCTCATCAAACTCGAAAATCGAAGGTGGGTCATCAAGAATACGTTTGATCTCGGAAAAGTCTCCATCGGGATCAAAAACGTCTTCTCTTCCTCGTGGAAGAGGTTTGGAAATCAATTTATCGATAGTCGAGTCGCTAGCTCCAACCGTCGTGAAACTAGGAATAGAAGGCTCTTCGATTGAAGATTTTGCCTTTGTCGTTACGACCTCAACATCGAAAAACGTATCGATGTGAGCAAGGCCATCGGCGGACTTCTCACACGATAAATCCAAAATCTCACTCGGTGTGGGATTAGGAGTAAAAGGCTCGTCTCGTGACGATTTTGCCTTGACGGTTTCAACTTTGTCCTTCGAAGGGATCGAACGTGGGTTTTCAAACATTTTAGCAAAACTACTAACACGTCCCTCATATTAATTCTTAAGAAATTTGTTTTGAATATTAGAGAAAAGATTTTGCAGTTAGTTGTAATAATCTGTTAAATAAATAAGTTTCTGTTCAAATTAGTGTGATGACGTTAGTATAATCTCAGTCAAAGATGTTATCAGTTTAAACAAGTTACTGTTAAGTAGATTGATTGAAGTACGAATTTTGGATTGAGAAATCACTGAGAGTCAATTTCGTTTGCAAGATACAGATTTGTCGAGAGATACAGGTTTCAGAATCGGAGATCTTGTTCCTTTTTTTTCGCTTGTTTCATTCTATTTTGCAGGTTAACTTTCAGTTTTTGATACGGTAGCAGATTAGAGGTGTTTGGCGTTGTAGAGATTAGCTTTTAAGCGAGCTCAGCGCTCCGCTAGCTTCGACATCAAAGGGCTGGCCTGGAAGAGAACGGTTAAGCGCGTTTTACAGTTTCTGCATAGGAGTAGAATCTGCTAGTGTAATGTGTTTAGTGTAATTTTGATTGCTACATGTTCATTTTGCCTTGTTGAATGATAATTGATATTCGTTTTAGTTGAATGTATTAGTCATAATAAATTCGCTTTCCAAATTTTAATAACAGCCTTATATAGTGATTGGGATATGACTTTAGACAGCCTAGCTTGAATATTCAGCTAAAGTTTAGCAATTGAATAAATTCATACCACTGTTAGAAGTGGATTACTAGTTGGATTAGCAGCTTAATTTGATCCCATCTTATTCAAATAGAATTAACTAGATGCTTAATGTAGTCACTGTAGATGAAAAAGCTTAGTCTAAAAGCTGTAATATCAAAATAGGTATAAGAGTAGTAAACTTTGCAGCCTAATAGTTTGATTTTCAGTAAGATAAAGTCATAACTGGTTGAGATTTTGGATCACTGGAAAGTTGTCGTAATTTGTTTATGGCTGTAAAGGAATACTCACGTTAGGTTAGTTATATAGCATAAGATTCATTTAGTTTATGTCTTGACTTTTCCTTTTGATCTCATTAGTATAAAGTTAGATAGTGACTAGACGTGATTCATAAAAGTAGACATACAGATATTCCAAATAAGCTTCAGTTGAGACTTTTAGAAGAACTTTAGGCCAAATCCGAACTTGTAAAGCATATTAAATATTCAGTTCTTGTTTCTACTTTTCTACATATAGATCGTTAGCTTATTGGGCTTAGGGAGTTAGTGGACCATGAATTGTTACTTGGACTGTTTAAATTTCATTCGTCAGATTTGATTGCTTAGTTGTTTTTGCATCTAGATTTTTGAATGATATTAGTTAGTAGTATTAATAGTATAAAATATAATTTTAGTTTTTTTTACCTTGATTTTCGTTTTAGTTTTATAAAAGTAGAGTAAAATTTTGTATTTTGTATTTTAAACTTGTAGTATAAATTTGAACTTTCATTTTATATTTTGTGCAATTATTTGTGGTAAGTGCAATGTGTTTTTAGTTAGTACATATACGTAGCTAGATAATATTTTTACATTTTTAATTGCTTTGTGCTAATTAGACATAAATACCATTCAATTTTTACAACCAAAAACAATCAAGTTGAGCTTAAAAACGTTAAATCAATTCGAATCGAGCTGAAAAGTAACAAACTGAACTGAAAAGTAACAAATTTCTAATCTCATAAGCTACTATAGGCTTTTGATCGTTTTGACTAGTAAAAGCTGATATCAAACAGAATTTTTTGTGACAAGCTTGAAAACTCGAAATGAATCCTAAAAGCTGAACTCAAAATAGCAAATCCAATACAGTAATAACTCGCGGTTAACAGTAACAGTAGAAGAATGATTAAAAGAAAGTCAAGAAAGCTTAAAGGAAAAGCTTGAATTCATTAATGGTGAAAAAAAACAATTGGTTACAAGAGCTTAACAGAATCTAACTGAATTTCTAACTGAAAATCATAAAGCATTTGAGAGAAAAGCTATCTACTCCTAACTACTATGTGTAATCTACACCTAGTCTAACCGCTTGCAAATGAGGCTCTCGTCTTCTTTATATAGGCGTCTAGTGGTGTTGGAGTGACGTGGTTGATCCAATAAACAATCGACACGTGGAAAATACGAGGATAAATAGAACTCGTCCTTCATCAACTTCAATCAGATATTTGGGGATTTCTTCGTCTTTAACTTTTACTCTAATTAAGTAACACCATCATTTAGAGGAGATGGAGAGGAGTATTTTTGCTGTTGAAAGCTTCGATTGAATATTCATGGATCGTTCTAGATAAGGGTTTGCAGGTTTGGGAGGTGAAGGAGAGAAAAAGATGAAGTCGACGGTTTCCTTTCTTTCTCTCTCTTCATTTGGGAACGAAGACACGTAAATGTGTGTTTTGACCGGTCTTGGTCAACTTGACCAAGTAAATAAAACTTTTCATTTAATTTTCTTTTTGGTCCCTCCATTTTTCATTTCTTTCCCAATTGGTTATAGCTACTTTGAAGCACATTTCTTTTCAACCTTTGTCTTGTAGAAAATTGCAAGCTAAACCCTCGATCTTTGTAATCTTGGCAAATAAAGTCCTTGAAAGCTCTTTCGTCTTTTTCTTCGTCTTTTGATCAAATAAGTCCTTCAAAACTCGTGTTTATCTCAAATATACCTATATTACCTGAAAATACACAAACACCAAATACACGCGTAATTCTGATAATTAACAGTTAAATATTATGTATTTGACTGTGTTTTTAGTGGTTTTTGGATCATTATTGATGAGTGTTTTCACACTTATCAGTCCCTTCGGAATTAATTTTCGTTCATCTTGTAAAAACGAGGGTTCAATTCTTTCCTTAAAAACCTTTTTACATTTTTCTTTTTCAAAATCATTTAATGGAATTTCTTTGTCAAATTTAAGTGTATATTGATTTAGAAAATCCTCAATAATTTCAAACTCATTAGAAAAATTAGGTTTAGAAGGTACAAGATTTAAATATCCCAAGTATCCTACGAGTTTTTCCTTTGGTTTACTTTCAAAAACATTTTTCAAAACTTCGTTGGATGACGTTTTTGTTTCCTCAACGTTTTTGCAAGACGACGAAGGTTGCACGACTCTAAAATTCGAGAGATTGGGATCAATACGAGACGTACGAGTCTTAGGAGTCGAAATAACTTGAACCTCTCCCTCGAGATTAGGATTGGTGACGTTCGATGAAGAACTCGACTCGTATGAAGCTACTTTTTTCTCTAAGGTTTCAATCGTTGAAAGAAGTTCATTTTGCTTAATAGTGTAAGCCTCCACAACTTTGTCAACAATTTTATCCCATCTCTCGACAACTTGGTCAGATAAACGTTCTTGTTCTTTAAAAGCGGCATCATATTCGTTTTCCAACTCGGTTCACATGGAGGCCATTTCTTTTAAGTAAAATTCTTTTTGAGTTTCCAATTGTTTTTCGTGATGTTCCTTAAGATTCGCAACTTGTTCTTGAATCATCGTTAAGTTTGCATTATTACGTCTCACATAGTCATAAAAAGCGTTTTGATTCATCTCATCATTTTGATTTTGATCACAATTAAAAGACAAATCATGTGACGAGTAGAACGAAGACGATGGGTGATCTTGGTCGTAAGATTGAAAATTGTCACCAAGACCACGTGGAGCGGAGTTATAGATATAACCCTCTCGACCTCCAATAACCTTACAATTAAAACAATTGGCACCATCGGGCGGACCTCCACAATATGGACACGAATAATATCCACTATCATTCGACATGATGCAACGAGAACGGTGTTACGAGAATTAAACGTTATAGAGGGTGAAAGAAGAGAATTATGAAATTAGAGGGAAAGTAGAAGACTATTTTTGTGCTTTTGATTGTTTTTTTTAATTTTTTTGGTATTTTGAATGTATTTCTTAGACAAAAATCTACAAATCTCTCCTCGAATCGATTTTCTCGATTAAAAGAGCCTCAAGGAATGAAAACGATCACGTGGAGTGAACGCCTTCGATGACTTTAGAACGTTGGTGGAACACCCAAACGTTCAAGAGGGTTTAATCTTGAAAACACAAGCAAATATATATACGTAGATAATACTTTGGTTGGCAAACCCTCGATTAGCCCTTTTTCTCAAAACACACACAAGCAAGCGGGGGAAACGAGGCGGCGCTAAGCACTTAAGAGCCTTTTTCCCTTAGGTCGTGAAATACAACCGCCTTATACCCACCTTATAGTTTGTGTTAATTGAAATTAAGCCTCACGAAAGTATTTATCTATTTTGCCCTTTTACTTTTGCTTTGGATTCGAATACAATGATCGAGTGATGAAATCCCGAATCAAGGTTGTGATTACTCACGTATTTGGAGTACTTGTATTTTTATTGTTCTACGTAAATACAATATATTAATAATATTCACAATAGAAACGAAACCCAATATATCTACAATATAGTAAAATGATGTTGTGTGTTTAATTTAGGAAAACTAAATACAATTTATTTGGATACTATAATATAATAAGGAAAAATAACAAAAATGAGTATGTACGATATTCACGCTTTTCAAAATGTGAAAAGCAAAAACGCACCACTCACAAAAACACGATACTAATAATGGCACACTAAAAACACCTCCCCGGCAGCGGCGCCATTTTGATGGTTGTGTTTTTGTATACAAGTCTTAGGAAAGACGAGTATAAATGCGGTAAGTATTAATCGACACGATTTAGGAAAACCGTGAAGACGAATAAATTCCAAGTTCGTTCTCGAAGGATGTGTGTGTATTAATGTGCCAAAATATAAAATAACAATGTTTGGATTTAGTGACGTTTTTAGTTTAGAAGAGAAAAAATAAAGACAAGCTACGATTACGATTACACTACGACGTTGACGTAAAACGCGAACGTAAGTACGTAAAACGTGAAAATTTAAAAATTTTAAGCTAAAAACAAATTAAAAATGAAAAATTAGTTCAAAATAATATAAATAAGGATAAAAATCTAATAAAAATATTTTAAAACCTTTTATTAATTAAATATTCAAATTTTTAATGCTAATTAAAGCTTAAAAATTAAATATAATTAAGAAAAAGCCCAAAATATTATTTTATTGGACAAATTACTCACTTATATTATTTATAAACTAAAAAGTATTTTTCCTAAATTTTTAAAACTATTTTTCTAATTTTTAAAGCCTAAAAACATTTTTTAATTAAAATAATGCAAAAAAATAATAATATAATGATAAATATAAAATTTATTTTTCTAAAAATTATATTTTAACTAAAATAACAAAGGAAAAATGAAAAAGTAAAAAAAAACCTAAAAAATGGCTAAAAACGAAAGTACCCCAAAGTACTCCAAGGTGGAGTACTTTAGTGTTGTCCAATATCCTACCAGACAAAGGACTTGTCCAACATCAGTGTTGTCCGATATCGGACAACACTAAAAAAATAAAAAATTTGCAGCGTTCTCGGACAACAAAGGAAAAACTTGCTGTATGCTTTTTGAGTTCGTTTTGGGTTATTTTGAGCTCGTTTTTCGATGTTTTCGGGCACAAACGGCACCCCCACAACCAGTGGGTTGTGGGGAGTCAATAATAACACAAGTAGCAAGCAACAATGACCCAATAATCACACAAAATCAGCAAATTAACAAGAAAGAGGGCCGTTGTTGGTTTGCTGCTAACAGTGGACTGTAAGAGTAAAATTTAGCTACCCAAATCCTACCACAAACCTAAAAATAGATCACCTAGACCTTGATTACCCTAAAAACTACGTTGTGACCAACTATCAAACCTCAAAACATAAAACTAAAGCCTAAATGACCGATAAATTCAGCAAAAGGGGGGTCTCGTTGATGCAACAGTGAGCTATGAATCGTTCTTTCCCTATCCGAACTCTAACGAATACTATGTCCAGCTAAGATTCACTAATACCTAACCTCTACATAGCTAGGGACCAGTAATCAATTCCCAAATCACAAGCCAAAGCATATATTTAACCACAACGAATCACTCTGGAGGCAAAATGCAGGTCTGGTAGCTTTTTGAAGTACACAATGGGCTTAATGACTAAAATGAGGAAAAAAAACATTCAATCACTAATACTAGATGATATAACCTAATACCTATCCCTAATCTAGATGTTAAACCAAAACCCTAGCCAAAAACCTAATCAAAACCCAAAAAGCACTTGTTGTGCAGTCTTTACACACAGCAACTTAAAGTTGCTGATGTGTTTGGTGTTTTGGCAAAATTTAGGCCACAATATCTTAAAATTTAGCAAACCAAATCTGAAGAAAGTTGCACACAGCCTTAGACTTGTATAAAACTAATCTATTATGACGATGGAAACCCATAAATAAAAAATAAATAAAAACCTTAGGGACTAACTGACTGATTTTTGCTAGTTTTACCAAAACTTTTTAACAAGCAAAATTTGTTCCATCACTAACTGAGCTAATAAAACTACAAATACCACTAAACTTCAACAAATAGGGGGTGTACGGGCATAAAAGTATGGGTGTGTTTTCACCCACACCCAATTCAACTGCTATTCCAAACACTCCCTAAAATCTGTCAATGAGCAATTTTAACAAAGAGATTTCTATTTAATCAACTAAAAAGTTTCCTACCCTATCAAATTCATCCAAAATTCATGCAAGAGAATAGACTAAGCTAATATTAATCATAAGTAAGCAACTAAACCAAAAATCACATAAATTCACAAATCACTAAAAAGCCTTGCAAGTTAAGAGGGTTCAAGCCGAAAATACCTTATGGGACCCACATCCAGGCCCCACTATGGCTGATGCCATCTCCTATTTAGCAAGGGATGAGATTTGGAGCTTAAAGAAAGGCTTATGGGAGCTTGTTGTATGCAAAAAAAAAAAGTGAACAACACCACCCTAGACTACAACAGTCAAAAGGGTGGTGCCCTGTGTACCTGCTAAGAACAAAAACAAGAAAAACAAGGGAGATAACAAATTTGAAAAGCTAAGACAAAAAAACTTTGTCAAGCTTCTTAGTCCTAGCTTGTTCAAATAGTGGGATTAGTCACAAAATAGAATAACAAGATCTTTCAGAAAAATCTTTTGAAGAAACCAAGATGAAAACAACTAATGAAAACCTAGCTTATACAAGCTTGGTGGGGTTGTTTTGGTGTCAACAAAATACGCCACAAGATTCTATAAACTAGACTAGAAATCAAGAGGAAGTAGGCAAGTGTCCTTGACCCACCAACTCTTAAAACTAGTGAAGTTTGCAAACAATTTTAAAAGGTAACAAGAAATTTAACACCAACCTGTAATCAAAACTAACAAGCTTATGTGTCAAGATAAGCTTGTTAGCTAGCTTATAGCTTAATGGTTCTCAAACAGCTTTTTAGAAAATTCCTTCAAAAAACTTTTTGATAAAAAAAAATAACTTGCATAAATTAAATTGACGAAATTTAAAGAACACTTTAAATATACTGGAACTCAAACTTTATTCATTCAACAATTCACTAAAATTACAAGAATTTTTGAAAGAAATAAAATTTGGAACAAGATTCGGCTAAGCTGTAACTACAATATTTATACTACTTGAGAAGAACTAAAACCTAAACCCTAATGTACATCAAATTCCAGAAATGCCCATGGATACTTGAAGAATATGCTATGTGAGATGCTCCTTCTTGAACCTTCTGCTGGATATGTTGTCATTCATAGATGATCATGGCCTTCTAATTGTTTTGGAGATCACGTCAAACAATCTCAACCATCAATTGGTCAATGGTGTCAGGAAGAGGGTGCATCTCGTGAGTTATCCTTGGGTGTGAGGACCCCATAAGATGAGCTGGACAAGATTGGAGCACATGGGTTCGTTTTTCTTTATGCCACAAGCAAAAGACGTTTGCTAATTTGATTAATCTCCTTTGAATTAGCTCTGATTAGAAATGGTGATGAGACTAGGGTTCTTGGTGATTAGAACTGTTGTTTAATCTTAATTGGGTAAAGTGGGTATATAGTTGGGTAAAATAGGATATGGGTTTTGTTATATGGAAGAAACTCCTCCTGCATTCTCATGTTTTTGTCATCCAAGGCTTTAAACAACCATTAGTCATTTTCTTTGTTATATCTTTGGACAAGTTGTCAAAAATGGCACAATGCATTTACAAACTTTCATCAAGGACCATTTGCACACAATTTGCATTATCCAAGGGCTTAACATGTAAATTCTTGACATTTTAGGGACCTTAATGCAATTTTAGATTTTTGCAAGGCTATAAAATGCCAAGTCTTTAAACTTGAGGGACCAAACTTGACATTCTTCAAACTTCAAGGACATTTTTGGAAATTCATCGTACGGGTTCGGTTCTTTGTGCGACTTCGTTTCCCGTGTTCATTCTTGCTTGATTCTTGTGATTATTTGTTGAATTCACGATATCCGTACCTAAAATACACAATGAACAAACACAAGCGTATATTTGGGTATTTTGACGATATTTTTAGCATTTTAAGTCCAAAAAGAACGATGAGACCATGTATAAATACAGTCTCATCAATTACATAATCAAAATAACAAGAGGATGGGGAGAACAATCTTTATACCACCATGATTATGTAGGTATTCATTAAGGCTTGGATTTTTGATGGAGAAACTTGTGATAGATCAGCACCAATCTTCAAGACCACCAATACTTGTAAACTTCTTGTAGAAATCAGCCCTTGAACATCACCAAATCACCTCCTTGGATGTTAGAATCACCTCCAATCTTCAAGGCTTCAAAGGTTCTTCATCTTATGTATGAATAACATAGGATTTGTGGTGTAAATTTTGATCAATATGGTGGTGGTGGTGGTGGAAGTGGACGGCAAGGGTGGAGGGTGAGAGAGAATTGGAGTTGTTTTGCATGAAAAATGAGTAAATGGTATTGGGTGGAATGATTTTGTTGTTTGGTGTAGCTTACAAGTTAAGCTCAAGTAACAAGTGTAACTTATGGCTTATAATTTTGACACCTCATGGTGTTGGTGTAGCTAGTTTTGCCGTCCCATATTGGGGGTGGGCAAAAGTGGTTTTGTCTCATCCCCAATTATTTACGGGTACTCCTCGATTCTAGGTTCCTCGATTTGCGTGCCCTCAGGTCGTTTTACGAAAAACGTTTTTATAAATTATGAATCAACGGCACAAAACGAATCTAATAAAATTGTCTCATAAAAAATGGAGTTCAAAAACGTAAATACGTAATCCTAAGGTTTCCGGTTTCGTCGTAAAGGACGTTAAATTATTCACGTAAACTCTAATTTCTTCTCGTAAATTTGTGAGTTTATGAACCAACACAAATTTAAAATCCCAAAATAATATTCGCGGATAAATTTATTTTCTGAAGGGTCGGACTGTCACCAAAACGGTGTATGTAAATGTAAGCACGTAACGTAGAATCCTCTGGTTTAGACGTATTCGATGCTACTTCAATACGTAAACCCAAATTTCTTCCCAAAAATAAGTGAGTTCTTAATATAACATTAAAATAATGTTTTCAAATAAATATTGAGAATAAAATATCGACCATAAATTGACGGATTGTCACAACATTTACCCCTAAACAGGATCTTTGTCCTCAAAGATCATTTTATCTTACTACTCGCTTCTTATAGAGTTAAAGCCATGTGGGTATTTCCTCCACATTTGGTCTGTTCTCACAAGTGTAATTCATTACAATACGCGAGTTTCATCAAACATAACTACGGGAATAAGATCAGGCTTAATGTTGACTTACTTTCTCTATCCATGATGTTCACGGGTTTTTGATGAATGCAACTTTTCGCCGATCTAAAATTCATCAAGAAGTAATCAGATTTTCACTTGATAGACATTTTATCAAGTTAGATATACGAAACATAATTCACGCAGCTCTTAAAGTCCTAGGGTAGATCCGACTTATATGCCTTTCAAACCAATCTTTTACATCATCTCAATAGTCCCATACAACGGGGACTTATATCCCGTGATCTTTCAGGTCATCAATTCATTTTTCCATGGTTAAAATTTTTGGCATAACTTCGCTACCCACCTGGCACTTCAAGATCTACATTTCATATTCACATAACCTCCTGCCCACTACCGGTAGTCAATAATCAGATCCTAATTTCAACAATCATTTCAGGTCTCGCGGGTCGAGTGTTTTGTAAGGTTAGGTTCGTCATCATAGGCAACCTCAAACCTAAAAGACATGTCCAACTCACAATGGGTGTATGTCGGATGTCTTCATCCCAAATCCTGCTTACAGATGCTCTCATATATATCCTCACAAGATTCGATCTCGATCCTAATACAATAGTTTTCAATGATAATCTCTCCAAATGAAAACGATTATACGGTTTATTACCAAAGGTCAACTATTCAAGCATAACACAAGACTCCTAGTGTTTTGTATCGTTACTTTGTCTCGTCCCTTCGATTGGGGTGGTAAATACTACTCTCATCAAGGTTCGTTCCCAATGACTTCTGAGCAAATCTCTATAAATTTGATGTGAAGCGAGGATCTTGATAGAGATGATCGATACAGGCACACCATGTTTACACAACTCCTTTAAATACAAAAAGAGTCAATTTCTTCATCAATAATCTATCATTAACAGGAATGATATTCGCAGATTTGGTCATTCTGTCGACGATGACCCAAATCGAATCAAATTCAGATGATGACCTTTGCAATAACTAGACGTTTACTAATGTATGAGGCAATGTCTACCTTCATAATTTGCCATTAGTACAACTTCTTCAGATAAAGATACATTTAGTCAGAAATGACATGAATGGAATACTTTTACTTACGAGATTTCAATATGACTAAATCTCAAAATCCTCTATATTCAGGCAACCACAAGTGGCCTTTTATACATTTAACGCCATCGGCTCCTCAATTCTAATGGTTCATATTAGCCGCGAACCCCTTTTTATTATCTATATTATCCTTCTTACAAGCATTGTTTATTTTTATATTGTTTGGCAATTTATTTTGCACCTTCATTATTAAGGAACATGTCCTAATTGGTTCTTTATCTTTTCTACATAATGTGTCAGTAATTATATTCACCTTCCTCGATGAAATAAATATCATGACCGTATTTATTCAGAAATTATTCCTTCATATCTTCTAAGTCTTAGTTCTATCTCAACTATTATTTTTATCAGTTTTGCTCAATCCGACGTCTAAAGCGTCAATAAGTATTACAAGTAATTAAATAATAAATATTTAAATTTTACGAAACATAAACGTAAAAAGTTTTAAATTTTCTCGGTTCGTCCAATTATAGGAAAATGTTCAAAAGAATAAATATGAATTTAATTAACACGATTTTTGTTTATTTATTGAAAATAATTAATAAGATTCCTAAATGTTCGAAATGTTCTTTGTTTACACTTTGGTCAAAATTTTCTTAGTTGAAAAAAAAATGTGTCGTTTCAAATTTCAAGTCATGGTTTAAATGGTTTCCTCAAGCCCTCTTAGGTTGTCTTGAGGTATACACAAACATTTACCCCTAAACAAGAGTTTAGTTAAATGATTTGTGTATAAGGGAATAATCCCTTAAAAATTCTTTTGTTAAAACATTTATCAAAACATATTTGTACTTTCTTTTTTGTATAACTCAAAGTCTTAAATGGCTCTAATTTCTGAAGAGTCAATATATTCCATTTTCTATTAATCACACGACCAACTAATATAAAGGATTAATCCTTAAATTACATGTTAATTATTCAAGGTACAAGTTTTCATTACTCGGCCAATTCAAGGCAGTTTATAAATTATTAACTTATTCTTATTCTTATAAACAAACAGATGGTTCTTAATGATCACAAGCATGAATTTATCAGATTACAGCCTACACACGTGATTCACCAAATTTATGAATGCTACATGTGCATTGGTCAATCCAAACAACATCACGTGAAACTCATAATGTTCATTACAAGTTCTGGATGTAGTGATTTGAATAGATAATCTTTTTCGTGGACGCGAAGTTGATAATAACCATGCCGTGGATCAAATCTTTAGAACATACGCTAGAACCTTGTAAATGATCGAACAATCTATCATCTTGAGTAGTGGATATAGATTTCAAACGTCAATTTACTTAGTTCACGATAATCAATAAACATAAGGAATGATAATACCATAGCTCTTTATGATGACGAGCTTGGTAGTATAAAAGCTTTCTCCTACAACTCCCTCAGTTGTAGGGTAATTCTTTTAATTCAGACGGTGCTGATGTAGAGTGCATACGCCACAGGTGCAGCACCGGGAATATAATCAATACCAAATTTAGCTTGCCTTACTGGCGAAAGTCTATGTAATTCACCAACAAATACCTCCTAAAGTTACAGATAACAGGTACCTCTTTTAATAAATTTTCTTTAAGTTCCTTCTAGATTACAAGGTCTATGACTAGTTCATAACCATTCACGGTAAAATTTCAAGTCTAAATGCAGGATATGGTCATCCATCAAGGATTATTTAGATCACTTTTGATAATCAACATCTTATCATTTAGGGTAATTCTACTCGAGTTCCCATCAATTAAGACAATGTCGTCATGTCATAATCAATCAATCCATTCTACTGGCACTATCAACCTTCCCGTTTCATTACCGTCGATAAGATGTGAACCTCTCAAAAGACTAATAATAACTCATAATCCTTCACAAATTCAAGGATATATGGAGACACAACTACCATTAAAAGAGTAGGGTCAACACATAATCTACGCGAGAGAATTTCAAATCAGATACAGACGAAAACATTTAACGAATATGAATATATCCCATGTTTTTATAATTTGAGTACACATTCGAAAGCTCCTTGGATCGTTACCCAGGTCATTCAAATGAAACCAAATCAAAATAAATGATAGGAACGTCAATACATCCAGTCGGGTATCAACACTCGGTAATCAGATACTTTTCCTAAGAATCTCACTACGGGAGAATTGGACAAGAAGGGAATATCGATTGTCAAATAAGACAAATTCCACAGATGAGTAAATTCGACGCAGAAGAATAGATGCTACAGGCACATATGTAGGTGTCCCTAACACTATGTCCCTATTTTTCACTTCTTGCAGATCTCATAAAATTTTAATCTTTCACAATCTTCAAAGAAAATGTAGTGTTTATTAATCAGTTTTATGATGACTACTAATCAACCTTGCATGGTCCATTCCAAATTGTATGTAGGCGCGCAACTATATAGAATTTCAAGATTAACGATGCAATACTCAGTTCGTCAAAATTTTATCATCATGTTTATAATAAAAACATTTTCATGCTTAATTCTTAAATAAGAATCAAAAATAAAGTTAAAAAGAGTTTCTTTGTTATGAAAACAATTAAGTTTTCCAAGGTATTTCATAATCAACTTTATTTCAATAATGATTATTTATAAATCTCATTTTGAATAATCCTTATAGTGATGAAAATTCAATTTTCTCAAAGGATACTGTTTTAACTTTATAAAAACAATGTGTGATCTGCAAGAGAGTGATGAAGAGTTGTTCACCAAGAACTAACTACAATATAATAGGAAATGAGCTTAGCCAATTAATCATGAGGTTCATGACCTCAATGGCACTCAGGAATACAAAGAGAATAATCCACAACGTAACTCAATTCGAGATGAGTACTTGTTGAATGGTTGCATCACTAATGCGAACATTTGGATAAATAAATAAAAGATAGATAACATCGACACATGTAGGATTTAGCAATAAATGGTAGTCTTTTCATGAATCATAAACAAGTCAAAATTGTACCATAACACATTATGTGTCACTATGTCATACAATTCCAAGAACTCATCCTACCAACTGATGTCTCAGTTAAGTTAGGGATTATTTTTAAAAGATACCACAATGAATACTAATCTACAAGAGTCATTAGGTGTCCCACCTGTCCCGGAAGATCCATCGGTCCCAATTTAGAAGAAGATTTCTTCAATTTATTTCTTGGACACTGGGAATCCTCGTTAGTGGACAATGGCCTAGGAACAACACTTAACACGAATCAACAATCAATTAAAACCTAATAATTCAATCACAAAACTTAAAGACTTCCTCTTAATAATCTCATATTCCATACAAGTTAAAAAAAATGTTTTTTTTTCATTCAAGTTTCAATTAACTTATACTCAATGCAACATCCTACCTCATTCCCCAATACTTCAACTTTATTTCTTTTAGACCTTAAAAGGGTAATAAAAGCTCGATATGATCAATACTTATTTTCCAATCCTATAGCTTCTTACAACAATAGTTATCAAATGAGTCACTAGTATGAAATGAATCACACATTCAATTAGACTTCTCGGAAAGGTACTAGTGGCATGAGGCTTTTGGGTAATGGTTCCAATGACAGCCTCAAGTGCAACATTCACCCTTTCGATTTCAAATTTTAAGAATTGGGTGACAACGAATCAGATGACACCTTTCCAGGTGGTGACGTTTTGTCAAACTCCACTCTATAAGGAAAGATCGTCATGACATCGATATCAGATTTATTCTCACCAATTCTTCTTTAAGATCATAATCAACTACTATCGACATTTCTACGAATATAAACCATTTTGTTGGGCTCATAAATATCCACAACTTGGTTTAGATCTGGAACAACTAGGATTTCAACGTAAATAGCTTCGATTAAATTACTAGGGGATTTAGGGTTTCTTGTGACAATCTACGTCGTATAAATACCTCGTATAAATATAGAATAATCATCAAACAATCATGTAATCAAATTACATCATATATATATATATATATATATATATATATATATATATATATATATATATATATATATATGTATATATATAATCAAAGTTATATATATATATTAAAATAACACTTCTCAGTCTGGCCTTGTCGGTAACTCGGGAATTCTTCGGCACCGTTATAGTCAAAAGATTTTTAGAAATTTTTAGAAAAATGTTTATGGTTAAAAGATTTTGAAATGTTTTATTCAAAACCTTGGTTTTAAAAATCTTTCGTTCTCTATAACGAGAGCTCTGGTACCAAACTGTAACACCCCCAAATTTACACAATTCAATACAGCGGAAGACTCGTTGGTGTTACGGGATAGCACATTACTCACATCATAGACAACGCTTAAAGATCGCGTCGTTTAATAATAAAGCATTTCCATTCATAAATATCAAATTTACATAGGTCCCAAGTCATACTATTTCATACAATTTTTACAAAACATTTGAATGGAAATTTGTTAATTAAGTGCGGGCCATGAATTCTTGTTGTCTTCCCGAGAATTACCTTCAAGTACCTGAGATAAAACATGTTAAAAGAAAAGGTCAGCGAAAACGCCGAGTGAATTCATAGAGTTTTAATTAAATCCATCAGTATAACATCGGTATAAAATTATTACCGATAATCATTTTGTACAAATCTTTGTAATAGGCCATAAAATAGCCAAAGTCATTTTATACAAATCCTTATCAAAAATCATAATATAGGCTTTCGCCTTCAAAATCATTATACGAACCATTGTCGTAAAAACATCATACAATACGTTTTATAATGTTGTATAAAGTTAAATAAAAACCGTTATATGAATATGCTTATGTAAAACCAAAACAAGAACATAATATCAATAGTAAGACCCCGTATTGCTAGTCAAGCAATATATCGTAATTCGGTGCATATAGCAGTATTTCGTTAATTGGATTATTATAAGCCGCATGACATTGTTACCTTACTACAACAAACAACGGGTAGCTAACCCGAAACTCATTTTGCCCATCTAAATTAGCGTGTCGTCACAATAATCATGCTTGTGTAAATCTTCTCATACATAAATTCGCTTTCCAATCAATGTGGCACGACGGGGATCAACCGTCAAGGCACGAACTGGGGTGATCGTCCCCAAATAGTACTATTATATGCATAAGCGTCTACCAAATCCCGGTAGTTCACAGTTCATGCTAATGGTACTTTTAGTGACAGAACCTAACTTAATCCATTTCATTTCATCTATCGGGTCATATAATCATTCATCGGGTCATACAATTATTCGGGTTCAAATCAATTTTCAAACAATTGGGACAACTAGTGTCATATTTCATAAAAACTAACATGCTATCTCCATCGCGGGTTTATAAAATATTTCATAAAAACATTTAAAAGAGTGCGAGGCTATGAACTCACGTTGATGTGGGAAAGCGGGTTATCGGCAAATCGGACGTACGGTACGTGCTTCAATCACGGAAACCTAGACAAATAATACTCGTCTTAGACTCTTGTCCAATGACTTTATAAAAATAACAATTATGTATACATATGATGATTTTATATATATGATGATCAAGTGGGTTTATACATTCTCATTTACTCATTTTTGTGTTATGTATTGATAACTTTTATACTTAGTTTACTAGTTTTACTTATTTACATGTTTTAGGTCCAATAAGCCTTTTATAAGTCCATTAACTTGTATTAATCCATTTTATACTTTTTTTATCAGTATTATACTTTACATGTTGGGCCCAAGTGGGTTAAGCCCAATAAGTAAATTTATAAGTGTTTTACCAAACTAGTCGGGTTTATAGTCCAATAAGGCTACTTTGGCCTGTTAATGTCTATATGTTGTAAAGTTCGGGTTTTATCGGTTTTTACTTGTTATATAAGTTCATATATCAGTATGTGAGTTTATAAAAGTTTATATTAGACGGGTCCGACCGTCTAAGTTTTATTATACAAAAACGCTAATCTTTCGGTTTTAGCCGAAAAGACGTAAAACTTAGTATATAGTTTTTATAACTTATAAAACTTACCAAACTACCATTTTTATATATGTCCATTTATTTATCCTTATGCATATTTATATAAATGAAATATATAAGTTAGTGGGTTTTAATTCACATTTTATACTATATTTATTTGAGTGCTTATATAATAATATTAAACTTTAATTTCACAAAAATTAGTCCTAAAAATCTAGTTTACTAAAATGATCATATCTAGAGTTATACATGGAGATAGAACCTCAAATTTTTATCACAGAAACTACATGATATGTGCTTCATTTTATTCCTTTATAGCTACTGATGAATCAACCTCTAAATATTTTAATAAATTCGTCCAAAATAGTATAGGCAGATTTGCACTCTAAACTTGTTTTGATCATATCTCACTCATTATAATGATTTCATTGTATGGCCAACTCTCACATGTGTACAAGACCTAATACACTGTATATTGATTCCAATTTGCCATTTTATCAGTTTAACATGTGGTTAGTTACTGTTTTTATACAGCCTACTAATTTAAGCAAGATTTTACCACTTTTACATATAGTTTTCAATCTTTTTATCCAAATTTATCAACACATGATCCCCACATAATATTTTTATCATCATATATCATCATATTCATATAAAATAAGAAAGAAAATACATGATTACATAATCAAAGTAACAAGAGGATGAGGAGAACAAGAGGATGAGGAGAACAATTTTGATGGAGTAACTTGTGATAGACCAACACCAATCTTTAAGACCACCAATACTTGTAAACTTCTTGTAGAAATCAGCCCTTGAACATCACCAAATCACCTCATTGGATGTTAGAATCACCTCCAATCTTCAAGGCTTCAAAGGTTCTTCATCTTATGTATGAATAACATAGGATTTGTGGTGTAAATTTTGATCAATATGGTGGTGGTGGTGGTGGAAGTGGACGGCAAGGGTGGAGGGTGAGAGAGAATTGGAGTTGTTTTGCATGTAAGAATGAGTAAATGGTTTTGGGTGGAATGGTTTTGTTGTTTGGTGTAGCTTACAAGTTAAGCTCAAGTAACAAGTGTAACTTATGGCTTATAATTTTGACACCTCATGGTGTTGGTGTAGCTAGTTTTGCCGTCCCATATTGGGGGTGGGGCAAAAGTGGTTTTGTCTCATCCCCAATTATTTACGGGTACTCCTAGATTCTAGTTTCCTCGATTTGCGTGCCCTCGGTCGTTTTACGAAAAACGTTTTTATAAATTATGAATCAACGACACAAAACGAATCTAATAAAAATTGTCTCATAAAAAACGGAGTTCAAAAACGTAAATACATAATCCTAAGGTTTCCGGTTTAGTCGTAAAAGACGTTAAATTATTCACGTAAACTCTAATTTCTTCTCGTAAATTTGTGAGTTTATGAACCAACACAAATTTAAAATCCCAAAATAATATTCGCGGATAAATTTATTTTTTGAAGTGTCGGACTGTCACCAAAACGGTGTACGTAAACGTAAGCACGTAACGTAGAATCCTCCGGTTTAGACGTAGTCGATGCTACTTCAAGACGTAAACCCATTTCTTCCCAAAAATAAGTGAGTTCTTAATATAACATTAAAATAATGTTTTCAAATAAATATTGAGAATAAAATATCGACCATAAATTGACGGATTGTCACATTCTACTTGCGATCCAATAGCACAATCACATAATACGATCACTCACTGCGATCACAGTCCATGATCACTCACTGCGATCACAGGCCACGATCACTTACTGCGATCACAGGCCACGATCACTCGTTGCGATCAAAGGGTACGATCAAACGAGTGCGATCCGAGTCGATGGGTACGATCACTAGTGCGATCCGAGTACGATCGTTGTGTACGATCACTATTAGGATCCGAGTACGATCGTTGGGTACGATCAAGGAGTGCGATCACTCGTCACGATCAACGAGTGCGATCCGAGTACGATCACTAGTATGATCTAAGGTTACGATCTCCACTGCGATCAAGTGTTGCGATCCAACATTTTTCAAAAACGTGTTTTTGAAATTTTCTAACAATCGTGTGTACTTTTGACTTGGATTTTTTGGTTTAAAGAG
This sequence comes from Glebionis coronaria, assembly GCA_025667525.1. Taxonomy (NCBI): domain Eukaryota; kingdom Viridiplantae; phylum Streptophyta; class Magnoliopsida; order Asterales; family Asteraceae; genus Glebionis; species Glebionis coronaria. Next base: position 618,266 of record JANFOE010000480.1, on the reverse strand, counting down.
AACATAATTTAGGGGATTTCAACATTATTTCTTGGCTTTAACACACAACAACAAATACATTTACTTTCTCTCATTGTTCTATCAACATTTGTAAATCTTAACTTATCGAAATGGAGTACACATCTCTTACGGATAAGTCCATCCTCTCGGGTACGCATAATCGTCCACCAATGTTGGAGAAGTCTATGTACGAGGATTGGACTTCCCGAATGGAACTTTACATGTTGAACAAAGAGAATGGACATCTCATTTGGGCATCGGTGCTCAATGGACCATTAGATTATGGTACAGTGACGAAAGGTACAGTTACTCGTCCTCGCACAACGGGTGAATTGACTTGAGATATGAAGATACAAGACAAATGTGATAAGTATGCTACAAACATCATTCTCCAAGCCCTTCCTCCAGATGTCTACAAACTCGTCAGCAAACATAATGTTTCCAAAGAGTTATGGGATAGAATTCGTGTTCTAATGCAAGGCACCTTGTTAACTAAACAAGAACGAGAGTGTAAGCTTTATGATACATTTGATAAGTTTGCCTATGTCCCTGGGAAGACTCTCAATGACTACTTTTTGAGATTTACCCTATTGTTGAATGAGCTCAATATCTATGGCATGGCAATTCCTACGTTTCAATTAAACACCAAGTATTTGAACACCCTTCCTTCAGAATGGCGTAAGTACGTGACGGATGTTAAATTGGCTAAGTACTTGCATAACACCAATGTGGATCAACTCAAGCTTTTCTTCAACAACACGAATGCCATGTGATCGAGGCTCGGTTGTCTACACCTTAAGTTCATGATCCACTTGCCATGTATGCTTCTCAACAAAACATGGCTTATACTTATCAACAACCATCATACTTGTAGAAGCCACCACCACACACCTATCAGCAACCACATCAACCATCTTATCAACCACTAATGATGCCACAACAAGCATTTCAACAAAGTGTTCATCAACAATCTTTTCCACAGCAACCACCACATCAGATATCACCATCACAAGCCAACACTTCTCCAATGGGCTATACTCCTCAGCAAGGATATTTTCCAATTGAAGCACAACCAACACAAGCCTTCTACTCCAATGAACTTCCACCAATCCAAGCACCGGTCTTTACTCCAAATGATACGCCAGCTGATGTTCTAAACCATCTCACTGCCTACTTGTCAAAACTTGTTGCAACTATAGGATTTCCACCAACAAACAATCAGCTCTGCACCTCTTCAAATCCTCGACAACAAGCCACTGTTCAAGATGGTCAAGTGACGGTGCAATCTATTCAGGGAAGGCAAAATTCATATGGACCTCCTACAAGGATTGTGAATGCTCAAGCTGAGAATTCTCAAGCTAATGGAAATGGAAGCCTTATTGGTACTCAAAAGGTTGTGACTTGCTACAATTGTAGAGGACAAGGTCATATGGCTAGGCAATGCACTCAGCCAAAAAGGAGAAGGGATGAAGAGTGGTTTTGTGAGAAAATGTATTTGGTCGATGCTCAATCTAAAGGAAAGACTTTGGATTCAGAGGAGTTAGCATTTCTTGCAGACCATGGGCAGCAGATACTGAAGGCATTGCAGTCGTTTCCACTTCTAATGCAGCATATCAAGCGGACGATCTTGACGCATATGATTCGGATTGTGATGACATTCACTCAGCCTCAGCTGCACTCGTTGCTAATTGATGTTGTGGTTTTTAGTTGTTTACTATCTTTTAGGAAAAAGAAAGCAAAAACCAAAGTCGTAGCAAGTATTAGTAATTACGTTTTGTGAAAAACGCAAATACCGACAATCTAGTTCGTTCTCGGTGGAGGTATGGTGTTTAGCCAACAATTATAGACGTTATTTAATCGAGTGATTACGTTTTGGAAAGAAAGAGAGAAAAGAAAATGTAGACGAATTACGCTAAAAACGGTCGGAAACGCGCGAACGTACGAACGTGAAAACGCAACCCAACGAAAAAATTAACCTAAAAATTAATTAAAAATCACTAAAATATCCTAAAAGACCTAATTAAGAAAAATATGAAAACCAAAAATTTTGAAATCTTTTAAATTAATTGATATTAATTTTTAAAGTTAAATAAAAATCCTAAAAAATAAAATAACTAAGAAAAGGACAAAATTCAAACTTTATTATTTTCAAACCTAGTTTATGCCATTTAAAAGCTAAAAATATTTTTTTGAAAATTTTTCTAAACTTTTTTCTATTTTTATGACTTTTTTTAAATCTTAAAATGAAAATAATCTAAAAAAAATAAAAAGATAATTATGAAATTAAAACTATACAAAAAGCAAATCTATTTTTCCTACGTCCTATATGATAAAAGAAAATTTTTAAAAAAATAATTATATTTTTTTTACTTTTATATTTTTTATTATGAATTAAAAACAATTTAAACTAATTAAATGATTTTTTTTAAAGTATAAAATGACTTTTTTTTTTAAAATAACTTTTTTTTTTACACTAGTTCTCCTCCCTCCCAAAGCTTATGTGACACTTTTTTGTGTCACAAAAATGAATCCTCCTCCCTCCCAAAGTATAAGAGACACTTTTTTGTGTCAAAAAGTGTCGCGAAAGCTGATTTCACTCTTTGTGATACAGGGGGTTATTTTTGCTCGGATTTGGCTTGTTTTATGCTTATTTGTTGGCGTTTTTGGGTACAAACGGCACCCCCACAACCTTTTTGGTTGTGGGGAGTCACACAAACAATGAAATCACGAATTCAAACACAAGCAAGCCACAAAATCACGATGACTTTGGCAACAAGAGCATACAGTGGGTACTCAAACAAATAGTAGGCACCTAATTCTTGGTTTCTATGTTCCTATGGTATGCTGTTGGACAATGGGAATAAAGCGCACACACAAAGATCAATTAAGCCCTTCAATAAGTAGCATAAGCACACAGACCTAGTACTTACCGACACCAATTTTCAAAACTGACTAAATTGTTCGACTTATATTTATGCTCATACTAATCTTTAACTACCTCTACATTACCTAATGTATCTAACCACTTACCTAACAAACAATATCAGTACCCTAACAAGTATTATGCTGCGAGATTAGTGCTCTAACAAGAATCCTAACTGCCTAAAAATTCCTAACAACTTCAAAGTGATTACCTCAGAAACCTAAGCAAGAAAATTTAACTAAGAACTTCACGCGAGCAGTGGGCAACAGACAAACAAACAGGCACTATACCTGTTTCTGTTTACTTGTAGCTGTGATTGGTGAGATACGCAGGCGCAAACACGATCACTGACACACAATAATCAACCTAAGAACGCCACGAATCCCCCGGATTAAACACACTGCTAAAGCTCTAAAAAAAAGTACTCCACTTTGGTGGTTTCTTCTTGGTTACTTAAAGACTTATGGCAGAATGCACAACTCCAGCAGATACATCACATGAATAACAACAAAGTAAGTAAATTAAAGCCTACTGATTCTATGATCTCCAAATCTTAATGAACACTTTATATTTTTACTTTTCGAGATTTATGTTGGAACAAAAGCTTAACTACACTATCTCTATCCTCAGAAACATGATGCGAAGAAACTTAAACAATAACACTAAGCCTAGGGCAGATTTTCTACTTCTACCAAACACAACTGATGGCTGATTTACAAGTTTCAACAAAAACCCCTTATGCGACCAGTAGACAGAATAAAAAAAAAGAAATAGAATTTTAACAAAGACTTTTGAACAAACACTCTTAAATAACATCAATCTTCTAAAATGATTCTTAACCTACCAAACTCAAAAATTACGAATTAAGGCAGATTTACACATGAGCAAACCAAATGAGATTTATAACCTTAAAACTTCTAACTTTTTGACGAATTAGACTTACCCTAAGCTTGTTAATGATGCAGAGCTAAGCTAGGAGCTTATGGTAAATTTTTACGATGGGTTCCCCACTGTCCCAAACACCCTAAACAGTCTAGTGAAGCTGATTTTTCAAAAGGTAATGTTAAATAAACACAAAAACTAAAGAAATTATCAATGGAATAAATCAGGAACATTTTCAAACACAAATTACAAACCAAATTCCACACATTGAACAACAGTAACTCAAAATCATTTGCACATAGAAACATTATGCAAAAAAGAAAGAAAAAGAAAAGGACGGCTTACCTAGAGGGCATACCATCCATACCCTCATGAGTTTGAGCTTATGTGCAAGCAATGCACAAGCTTCCAATAAACCTGCTAAGATCCAACAAACTTAGGCAGTAACAACAATAAACTGACTGATTTTTTTATCTTTTCTCAAATACTTTTTTTTTCTTTGAAAACTTTCTTTCACACAGAACTATGAAAACTTAACCCACTTGAAAACTATCTAAAATGAAACCTCAACGACAACTAACAAAACTTGCAAACAACTTTTTGAATCAAGAAATTGAACAAACATAAAACTATAAACCTTGCGAGAAAATAAAGTTTGATAGAAATTAAATTTGCATAAAACAGTAAATGAGAATTTAACTTAAAACATGGAACTCAATTTCATTAAATCAAAATTCAGATTACAAATTTTTGAAAAATAAAATTGGAACAAAAGAAAAAGATGACTTATCTAAGCTATTTATACACGTGAATAGAAATTACTAGAACATAAACCCTAGAAAGCATAAACCCTAAACTAACCTTGTACGAATCTCTGAAGATGCTGGAATTGATTCTCCATTTGAGTATGGTCTTTGGTCAATCATGTGGAGACATGTGATGATTCAGAAATCCAGTCTAGCACACCTCATCTGGGCCATCAATTTAGTGTTGTGAACATCCAAGTCGTTGATTCTCTGCCATTTTTATCTTGACCCGTGACATGAGATGGGTGTGGGGGGGGGGGGGGACAAAGGTTGTGAAGGTCACAATCTGGGTGAGCTAATATCTTTGGTATGGGTTAATGAATAAAAACCCCAAAGTAAATTAGAGTTTAATTGGGTGAACTGGTTGACTAAATATGGGATTGTAATTAGGGTTTATGTTAAGAATACGAAGTTTGTATCTGTTTTGGAGGATTAATATGACTTGTTTCCCACAAAAACATTTTTAAGTATATTTTAAACTCTAAATAATGCAACTAATCCCTTCCATCTTTCATACTTTGGCAAAACTGCCCCACACACGTTTTTTATATAAAGGCTGCTTGGTACAAGAGACCCCTTCAAGTTCTTGACTTAGTTGTTTTCAGTCATTGCATCGTTAGTCCTTGTGGCATTACAATATCGGTCCTTTGCTAACAAATTTGTATTTAAAGGACTTCATTTGTCATTCCTTCATTCTTCAAGGGTTGTTCTTGGATATTCTTCAATCTTTAGGGACCCCAACGTAATTGTTGATAGTTGAGGGGTATAAAGTGTCAATTCTTCAAAGTTGAGGGACTATTTTTGACAAATCTTCAAAGTTCAAGGGTAAATTTGGAAATTCATTTCTTGGGCCCGGTTCATTGTGCGGCTTCATTTCCCGTGTTCGTTTTTGCTTGTTTATTGTGATCTTTTTGTCATTTCCTCAATATCCGTACCTAAATACACAAGTAACAAACACAAGCATATATATGGTCATTTTGATGATATTAAATGCATTTAAAGCCCGTTTTGGACGATGAGACTATGTATAAAAGCAGTCTCATCACTAATCTCTCTCACTGTGGTTCTGATGTTGTCAGTGAGGTACCCACCACAACAAATCATGGTAATGATGATAATCCACATCAATTTGGGCATGAAAATAACAACCTCGAACAGCATTTGGGAACTAGTAACATAAATGATGTGGTAACCAATCCTACATATTTGAGTGAACCTCAACCAAATGCTACGACGGATATGGAATCTTATGCTCAACATGATTTGGTCATGGTACCTAAACATATTATTGATCAAATGCATATGGCTCTCAGACAATCCGTAGATATGAATTCCACCCTAACAGCTGAGCTTGTGTTGTATAAAGAAAAGGTCAAAGCTTTTGAAATGGTCCCTCAAGCAGAGAAAATAACGTGTTCTGATTTTGACCAATTTCGTTTTGAAAAGATTGAACACTTGAAAGAAATAGAATCATTAAAAGCTAATCTTTCCAATGAATTAAAAGCAAAAGATTCGGTTGTCAATGATTTTCAGAAACTTAAAATGGATTTTGAAACTCTCGAGTCTAAAAAGTTTGAATCAGAAATAAATGCTACCAAACTTCTTAAATTCAAAGAACAATAACTTTTAAAATAATACGCTTTCACCGAAAAGGTTCATCTTTTAACTAAATCATTTAAAGAACTCGAACTTAAGCGTCTTCAAGATTTACCACCTAATCCCGGTTATACAAAACAAGCTCAGGAATATATTCCTTGTCTTTATGATGTTACCCTAATTGGCAAATCAAAAGAAGCACCTTATGTTCGTAGTTATGAGGAGACACAGTCACTGCGGAATAAACTCATTCTAAAATGCTTTCAAAATTCCATAAGATTGATTATGATAAGTATAATAAAGATCAATTTGATAAAAAGACTCGTATTCGTTTACAAAAGGAATTATCTCAATTAACAGCTTTTGTGCCCCAAAGTTTATCAACGGAAAAACTTCCTAGTACGTCTCCTACACTTGTCAAAAAGGATCTAACTAAGTTAATTACACCGGTAAATAAGGCATCCGATAGTTTAAATGCGGTGCACCAACACTTAGCCGATTTTGACAAGGTCATTTTGGAACGTACGACAGCTTCGGCCATAACGGAAGGTGAATGGAACTTTGAGCACACTAGAGCTGCGTTCTGAGACGAAATTGTTCCGTTTGTAAAGAATGTTAAACCTTGGCTTAGTAATCTTGATTAAGATTTACTTTTGGAAATAGAAGAAGTTAGACGTGTTTTCAATGAAGTGGATGATGCTTATGAAAACAGTTTACTTGAAATTGAACGAGTTTCACGCCAAAATGATCAGCTTCTGAAGCAAGTGATGTCTCATGATATAGTTTCTGTCTATGTGGATAAAAGTGTTGATAATGATTCTATTGTGCATAATGTTGAATCTGTGGATAATGTGGTAGATAGTACTTGTCACAAATCTGACGTTGAATTTTTAAAGCTTCACGATTCATATTCTTCGCTTTCAAAAAGTTTTGATGAGATTCAAACACATTGTATTTCGCTTGAATGCAAGCAACAATTTATTTAAGAAATCTTTGAAACGTCATTCGAAGGTGTTAATATCGATGATGCAAATTTTCAAAAGAATTTTCAATTGAATTTACAATCAAAATAGCGTTAGCCATGTGACAAGGTTGCTAAATCTTTGCTGATAGACATAGAGAAATCTAAAGAGCTTAACTGTGTGAACGTACTTGAGGCTGCTGAGAATATTAAACTTGATATAGATAATTGCGTTTCCAAGATTTTGTCCAAAGTTGATAACTTAAAACAGAAGAATACACAACTCTTCGATTCAGTAAAGCCCGCATGTGCTGATACCACTGCACATAATCAATCATTGATTGAACAATTGAATCGATAGTCGGTGGAAATATCTGATTTGAGGGAACAAATTTGTGATAAAAATCTGGCTTTGACGGATTTAAAGGAAACACTTTGTACTCTAAAAGGTAAGAATGTTGTGGATAACGTAGCCACTGTCTCAGCATCGTCCTCTAGTGCAATCAAAAGGAACCTTATCGCCGTCACCATTTAACAAGGGCCCTAGGACTAAACCATCTCAAACGTTGGTCACTAAAGATAAGGCAAAATCAAAACCAGCTTCTAATATTCCCGTGTTGCATTCTACAAGAGTAAGCACCACTACTAAGGCTCAAAGATTTAAGCTTAAAAGAAACAAGAAGAATGATAGGATCTTGCCCCCATCTAGTAGTCAAGTGAAGAAGAAAGTAGAAGCCCATCCTAGGAATGTTATTTCTGTTTTGAATAAAAAGAATCATGTAGATAAACCTAAAGGCTCTGCGGTTGTGCATCGTTCTAAGCCTACTTTGAATTCTGATTTGAAATGTTGGAATTGCAATAAATGTATGTTTTCTAGTCATTATGATTCTTGCCTTATTGACCATGTGAATAAGATGAATGCCCGTAAAAATGGTTTAGAATGGAAACCGACTGAGAAAGTGTTAACCCAAGTTGGTTGGATGTGGCGTCCCACTGGTAGAACTTTCCCTATAGTAGGAAATACGTGCCCTTTAACTAGGAGTACCAAGGCTACCAAAACATAAGCGTGTCCTTTAACTAGGAACACCAACACTACCGTAGGAACCAAGTGCCCTTTAATTAGGTCTATTCCCACTGTAGTGCCCGCCAATACTTCAAAACCTCAGAAAGTTGGAACAATAAAACCTGTTAGTGGAAAAACTCACATTAGAAAACGCAGGAATTCTAAGGGCCACACAAATGTTAGCAATTCTGATAATATTATATCTGTATCTGCTAACACTCCGGAACCAATAGTTTCCAATGCATTGTCTACTGTTGTTATTGAAAACAGGTTGTCCAAATTGTTCTCTGGTATTTGGACTCTGGTTGCTCTAAACATATGACCGGAGATCGCTCTCAGCTCAGAAATTTTGTTAGCAAGTTTCTTGGTACGGTTCAATTTGGTAATGATCATATTGCAAAGATAATGGGTTACGGTGAATATCATATTGGGGATGTCATAATTTCAAGAGTGTATTATGTGGAAGGTCTCGGTCACAATTTATTTTATGTCGGACAATTTTGTGATGCAAACCTACAAGTTGCTTTTCGAGAGCATACTTGCTTCATTCGTAATTTGGAAGGGGTTGATTTATTGAAAGGTACTCGAGGGAATAATTTGTATACTTTGTCTCTACAAGACATGATGGCCGCTTCTCCCGTATGTCTTCTCTCCAAAGCATCGAAGACTAAGTCATGGTTATGGCATCGACGGTTATCTCATCTTAACTTTGACGCTATTAATCATTTGGCAAAAAACAAACTTGTTCGTGGTCTTCCTAAACTTACATTTCACAAGGACCATTTGTGTTCCGCGTGTACAATGAGGAAAAGCACTAAGAAATCATACAAACCAAAGATTGAAGACACCAACCAAGAGAAACTTTATTTGTTGCATATGGATCTTTGTGGGCCAATGCGTGTTGAAAGTCTTAGTGGTAAAAAGTACATCCTTGTCATTGTCGATGATTACTCTTGGTTTACATGGGTGAAATTTCTTACAACAAAAAATGAGGCACCTAAATTCATCATCGGATTTCTCAAGATGATTCAACTGCGTCTCAACACTATTGTCCGACGCATTCGTACAGATAATGGAACCGAATTTGTGAATCAAATCTTGCGTGATTATTATGAAGAAGTTGGCATATCTCATGAAACATCCGTTTCTCGCACTCCACAACAAAACGGTGTCGTTGAAAGGCGAAATCGCACACTTATGGAAGCTGCTCGAACGATGTTAATTTACGCAAAGGCTCCATTATTTTTATGGGCAGAAGTAGTATCTACAGCAGTCTTCACCCAAAACCGGTCACTAATTCGTAAACGCCATGGTAAAACACCTTATGAGCTTCTACATGGAAACGTACCAGATTTATCATATCTTCATGTATTTGGTTCTCTCTGCAATCCAAATAATGATGGTGACAATTTGGGAAAACTTCAACCCAACGCTAATATTGGTATTTTCATTGGTTATGCACCCACAAATAAGGCATACCGAATCTACAACCATAAGTCTCGTAAGATCCTCGAAACTATGAATGTTGATTTTGGTGAGCTGACAACAATGGCTTCTGAGCAAAGCAGCTCTGAACCCGTACTTTATGAAATAGGACCCAGTAGCATTAGCTCTGGTCTTGTCCCAAACAACCCCACTTCATAATCATTTATACCACCCACTAGGAATGAATGGGATACGTTGTTTCAACCGTTCTTTGATGAATTCTTTACTCCTCCAAGTATTGTTGCTCCAAAACCTGAGGTTATAGCTCCGGTAACCGAAGTTGTCGCTCCAGCAACCGTTGCACAATCAGATACGTCTACACCTACAATTGGTCAAGATATACCTTCAACGAGTAATTCTCAACCAACACATGTTTCAACTACCCATGTCATGCGTATTGATAATGATCTATTCTATTTATAGGCATTGGGTTGTCTACAGGTTTCTTAACGCTAGGTTCCACAACTTTCCCACCCATCTTAGCAACGAGTTTCTTCAACTCTGCTATTACTATGTCTTTTTCTTGTAACTGAGATTTCAAATCCGAAATATCAAGACTTTTTTCGTTTAGTAATCGACATGACGCAGATAATTATACTTTCAAAGGTTTATCATTTGAAAAATTGCCAACTTTATTTTACAAAGCAAGTTCAAGTGAATGACAATGTTTTTGAAGAAAATCATATCTATGTTGAAGTAACGAAAACTCTTTTTGGTTAATTTTATTCGAAAGCTCAAATTCAAGACGTTCACACTCTTAACTTGATCAAGATATTTGCATGGAACATCAGAATCTTCATCAATATCAGCACAAGATGTAACATAAACACACATAATATCTTTTTGAGACATTCGTGTAAGAGTAGATCATATGCTGTAGAAAACTCGTCTCTTTCAGGTTGATGGTCGTTCACTTCTTGTTCAAGAGATTCTACATATTTCAAATCATCAAACATTTCTTGCTTAATTAATGTTTCAAATTCCAAAATATGTTTTTGCGTTCTTTCCGCTAGAAGAATAAAAATACTTTTCACAAGCACAGTTATATCGTGAGGAATTTCTTTGTTTCCTTTCGAAAGTTCACGTTTTTTCCAGTCATCATCAACAACTTTTTTGAAATTTTCAATGTTACTCTTGAGAATACTAAGTGCTTGCTTACAGAAGCTTTATATGGAAAGTACTCAATAAATTTTGAAACATTAGTTTTCTTAGTGGCAAAATCTTGTCTTCATTTAATTCTTATTTGTTCACATTTGAAAAATATTTGCTCACGAGTCTTCTCTGTTTGCTGTTTGAGAAGACCATAAAGACTGTTTTCATAAGAATAATTATATGTTTTAACAACTTCTTTATTAACTTTTGGTCTACTCTCTTCTTCCAAATCGTTTGTATCTTCACTATCGGGCCTAACAACAAGGCAATCAAGATCGGTCCATTGGGACTCATCAAGGTATAAGTGCTGATTCTCAGATTGATCTTGCTCAAGGTACTTAGGATTTCCAAAACTAGGTCTATCCTTAAAAATCGAACGAGGTGCAAACATTCTCATGGTTTGAATTGCTTGATTAGTTTTGTAAACAATTTTCTTGTAAAAATTAATTTGAGTTTCAAGTTCCACCATTTTGTCGATGTCATTCGCTTGTTTAGTTTTGAAATCCTTTTCCATCTTTTCAACCACATCTTTCTTTTCATTAACATGTTTAGTTTTATCCTTTTGAAGAAAACCATTTACTTGAGTTAGCTCATTGACTTTAGTGGTAGCAAGATACGTTTTGTGATGTTCAGTACGCAAAGAGGTGTTATAATTACGTTTCTATTGTTCTAGAAGCTTAAGAGTTTCGTTATATTTCTGTTGATAATCGTCCATTTTGACGTTAATTAAACACCCTTTGTACCCCTCAATCTCATTGGTCTTTTGAAGAAGCTGAGCTCTATAGCTATCAATGGTCTCACTAGATTTGATTAAAGCAGCTTTGCAATCTTCAAAATTTTGAGTGAGCGTAGTATTTACCTTCTTTAATCTTCAAAATTTTGAGGGATTACGTCGATCATACCTAGGAGGACTTTCATCACGTTGACGTGTGTCATACCTTCGAGGACTCTCAGCATATTGGTTTTTGGTGTTAGATGATGTTCGAAGATTGTTGTTGGTGGGTTTGAAGATTTCTTGTAGGTCTTCATAATGAAAGCGATTTGTTGTTTGATCTCCCTATCCTTCTGAGCTAGTTCTTCATCACTGTCCTCTTCAGATGATGGCTCAGGTGATGGTGATGGTGCTCTTGGTTCTTTGTCTCGTGATCTTGTGGGAGCTGAATACTTAGATGAAGTGGAGTATCTTGGTGAAGAGGATGTAGTGGAGTATCTTGGTGAGGAGGATGTTGTGGAGTATGACTTTGGAGCACAAGAGCGATGATCTTGGACGTGTTGAGTGGTAGACACCAAAGCAAGTGGATTAGCAGTATTTGCTATCCTTTCAGCTCGAAGTTCATTCGCCTCATTCTGAAATTGTTTCAAAATGTCAAAGAGCGTGTGATAGTTTACATCGTCTAACTTACTCTGTTGTTTCAGAATGAGGCGAATGAACTTCGAGCTGAAAGGATAGCAAAGACTGCTAATCCACTTGCTTTGGTGTCTACCACTCAACACGTCTAAGATCACTGCTCTCGTGATCCAAAGTCATACTCCACTACATTCTCCTCACCAAGATACTCCACTACATCCTCTTCACCAAGATAGTCCACTTCATCTAAGTATTCAGCTCCCACAAGATCACGAGACAAAGAACCAAGAGCACCATCACCATCACCTGAGCCATCATATGAAGAGGACAGTGATGAAGAACTAGCTCAGAAGGATAGGGAGATGAAACAACAAATCACTTTCATTATGAAGACCTACAAGAAAATCTTCAGACCCACCAACCACAATCTTCGAACATCATCTAACACCAGGAACCAATATGTTGAGAGTCCTCGAAGGTATGATACACGCCAACGTGAGGAAAGTCATCCTAGGTATGATCGACGTAATCTAACACATGATGAGGGTTCTGCACGGTATGGTCGACAAACTGCTAAGTATGATACTCAGAGGATTGCTACTGTTGCTGGAAATAGGGAAACTGTTGGTACTCCAGTGGTTCAACAAAGTGGGATTCAGTGCTTTAATTATCAAAGTTATGGGCATATGGCAAAGGAATGCAGATTGCCGAAAAGAGTTAGGGATTCTGGTTATCATAAGGAAAAGATGCTACTTTCTAAGAAGATGGAAGCTGGGTTAAATTGTCGGCTGAGGAAGGAGCAATGCTTGATGAAAACTGATGATGAAGCCTCCGACCAAGAACTTGAAGCACATTACTCGTACATGGGAAAGGTTGAAGAAGTTCTCAACGTCACTAAAGATAACAATGGTCCTATCTTTGATACTGAGCCAATCGATAAGGTACACACTGAAGAGGAATATAATGTGTTTGGTAATACTCATGAGCATTGTGAGCTACCTAAAGCCATTAATGACACATGTATGATGGAAACGGTTGATAGCAATACCACACTCGATTCATCAGACATGTGCAATAATGAGTCTAAGGATGATCAACATGCAAATGAGTATGATGATAATAAGGAGCGTATTGCGCTTGCTAACTTAATTTATTCTTTACAAAAAGATGTCAAAGAAACTAGAAAGAGTCAAAAGGAATTAAAGAAGGAAAACGCTACGCTCACTCAAAATTTTGAAGAATGCGAAGCTGCTTTAATCAAATCTAGTGAGACCATTGATAGCTATAGAGCTCAACTTCTTCAAAAGACCAATGAGATTAAGGGGTACAAAGGGTTTTTAATTAACGTCAAAAAGGACGATTATCAACAGAAATATAACGAAACTCTTAAGCTTCTAGATCAAGAGAAACATAATTATAACACATCTTTGAGTACTGAACGTCACAAAACGTATCTTGCTACCACTAAATTCAATGAACTAACTCAAGTAAATGGTTTTCTTCAAGAGGATTAAACTAAACTTGTTAATGAAAAGAAAGCTGTGGTTGAAAAGATGGAAAAGGATTTCAAAACTAAACAAGCGAATGACATCGACAAAATGGTGGAACTAGAAACTCAAATTGAATTTTACAAGAAAATTGTTTACAAAACTAATCAATCAATTCAAACAATGAGAATGTTGTCACCTCGTTCGTTTTTCAAGGATAGACCTAGTTTTACAAATCCTAAGTACATTGAGCAAGCTCAATATGAGAATCAACACTTATACCTTGATGAGTCCCAATAGACCGATCTTGATTGCCTTGTTGTTAGGCCCGATAGTGAAGAGACAAACGATTTGGAAGAAGAGAGTAGACCAAAATGTAATAAAGAATTTGTTAAACCATATAATTATGCTTATGAAAACAGTCTTCATGGTCTTTTCAAACAACAAACACATAAGACTCGTGAGCAAATATTTTTCGAATATGAAGAAACTAGACTATAGACCCGCGGGTTTCGCGGGTGGCAAAAAACAAATTTTATTATGAGTAGAACTAAGTCATATAAAAAATCATACCAACATAAACTAAAATCAGAAAAACATATATGAATGGTTGCGAAAAATAAGTAAAAGTTAAAAAAAAGTTCACAATATAAAAAAATGACAACCACCATGATAAAATTATTAAAAAAATTAAAGCAAATTAATATAAATGAAATCATGATAAAAAAATGCCACATTAATATAGAATATTTGAACATGGTTGTAGTTTGACACACTTTTTGAAGAACTTTGGAATAAAGAACATTAATGGTATCGCTGCAAACCATTTCATTTTTATCATATATCATCATCTTTAGCACTTTGCGACTTGTCACTTTTGATAAGCAACATATACCGCACCATGATAAGGCAGTTTTAGGCATCAATAACATACCATTCCAATAAAGTGCAAATGTTTTGATGTAATTCAAACAATAATGCAAACAAAACTGCACACAAACTACGTGGTCTTAAACTTGTATATATGTACATATGTACTCATTAACAAAAGAACATTGAACAAAGTGGGCCTTGGAGTCCTGTTATATAAGTTTCTTTAGGATGATATTTTGCTTATGAATTTTGAGTTTCAATTTTTATAAAATGTTAAACAGACATGTGAATTAGATATGAATTTTCTTGTGCACCAAAATTACCTTTTTAAAATCATATCCGGAGAATGCCTATGTCATGTGGTGAAAATTAAACTTCACGTTTCCCATGCATTACTTCTAAAATTTCATATTCTATTACAACAATTAATGTAAAGATTTTACTCGTTGAAAAAGTTCGTTTCTCGGTATCTTAACGAATTGATTTCCGGTTCAAAGTACGACTCAATTGTTTTTGGTGAAACAAATATTTTTGGTTGTTTTTAAAATAAATGGTGCAAGACGTAAATGAAAATGACGTTAATTTAATCTAACTCTAATTTAAAATAAATGACAAGTATTTAAAAGCGAGACGAAAATTAAAAGGCACTAAAAGTAAATAACGCAAACTTAAAACTAACTAACGCAAACTTAAATCGCAACTAAAACTTAAAACTAAGGCAAGTAATCTAAAAGTGCGACTAAGTAAAAAGGCGGGAAAAGTAAAGCTTGAAAATTAAAAACAGAAAGTTAAAAACTGAAACTAGAAAGAACCTGAAAACAGCTCATCCGGAATAAACCTTCGTACGGAATAAACATTCATCCGGAATGTCACCTTCGTTCGGAATATTCTTCTTCACTCGGAATATTTACCAAAAACCTTGATCCGGAATAAATCCTTCATCCGGAATATGTCACTTATCCGGAATAAAGACTTGATTCAGAATACTAGCTTTGATCCGGAATGTTGCTGATCTGGAATATTATTCCGAATAAACTCCTTGATCCGGAATGTTTTAATATTCCGAATAAAACACTTTTATCCGGAATAATAAATTATTCCGGATGAACTTGCTGATTCGGAATATAATTTGATTCGGAATGAGAGGTTGATCCGGAATATTCTGTTGATCCGGAATGTTCTGTTGATCCGGAATGTGGACTTGATCCGGAATATGTCACTTATTCCGGATGAACACCCTTCGTTCGGAATAACCAAGAAACACACCTTCACTCGGAATAACTGGGCTTGATCTGGAATATCCCTGGGAAAAATAAGCAGACAAGCGAAGAACAAGGAGAGCAAGAATAATACGGATCTAATAAAAACTAAACAAAATCAACCACAAGATTAAATCTAACTAAACAAATAACATCTACTAATCATAAACAAACAATCCAAAACAATCAAAATAACAAAACTAACCACAATAATCAAAACCCACTATAATCAAATCAATAAAAATAAGAACATGAACATGAACATAAACATAAAGATTAAAGAAAGGTAGATAGGAGATCAAACAATAAAATAAAGATTGACAAGAATTAAAAGAAAACTTACTTGAAATTAAAGGTATTTAAGGTGCAAGACATGTATTTAAATTTGACAATAAAGTAAATGACATGTATTTAAATGTGCAAGTAATTAAAATGGAAGAGCATAGTTTGTCAAACTCGCCAACCAAGAAAAAATAATGAAATCCTAATCTATTTATAGGGGAGGATTAGGGAGTGCTTAGAAAGCTTCCTCTTCTCTTTCCTCTTTTCCTTAATTGCATGCTTTAGTCCTTGATCTTCTTAATCCTTTGTTAATCTTCTTAATATTTGGACTTTAATGACTTTGTCTCGGGATTTCTTTAAACTCGTCTTGAGATTTCTTCATAAATAAGACTTGAGTTCTTCGGCTTTTAGTAAACTTCCGTCTTTTGACTTTTTCTTCGATAAATCTTCAGAATTGGTCTTGGACTTCCGTTCTTTTTGCACTCTTGACTTCTTGACTTCATCTTTCATCTTTTTCTTCAATAAAAGCCCGTGAATGCCCGTGTTTTCTCCACTTTTCACCTTTTCATCCTAAATCACAACAAAAACACAAACCACACATAATTCCGACATAAATGACATAAAATACACGATTTGGATCGGTTATTATTGTAATTAAGTGGTAAAAAGGATGGGTGTTTACACACCTATCAAATCACCTACACTTGACCATTGCAATGTCCTCATGCAATGCATTAGTTACAAAGCATGTTTACATTTTTCATCATAATCAATCCACGTTGGCCTTTATTAAAGATATAGAAAACTATAAACACAAAGAAATAAAAAACATACCTTCGGGTTTTGGAAATGTTATGAATGATCATCATCCTCAAGTTTTCACTTTCTCCAAACCAAGCTTAAAAACGAGATCATTGTTATTATAAGTTAGCAAACTAACACGAACTCATGTGGGCCAATTATTCACTTACACTCCCTTATTCCTAGGTGTATCTCTTATATTTTATTTTTGTATTGAATGATCACGAGGATGCATTGTTGACTTATTTCGATAGTTATTTAGGCCGAAAATAAAGTGAACGATTTAATCAATAGTTAGCTAAAGGACAAAATCTTTTAAAACTGCTTCTTGGGACCTCATAAAGTTCATATCTTGGCATAACTCGCTTCGCGATTTGAGACCTTTCTCGGACCGTTATTTGGCAGCGACTTCATACTTTAAACTTTGAGAGACGTTCATGAAATAATGGTCTTCTCTTCATATATGAATTTCTTCACTTGAAGTTTTGAGAGATTCATACATGGACCACGACTTCTTCATTTTTCTCCAATCTTTATTTGGGATTTTGATATACAACGATCCGCCTCCTTTTTAGACTTGGATCTATTTATCCTCATACATTGTTAGGGCCTTTTCGGATAGACTTCTCCATGACTTTTGGGGAGTTTTTTGCTTTTAGTCGTGTGTCTCGATCCTTCATATTGATCTTTGATAAATGATTCTTCACATCACTTGGGATCTTTAGCAACAAAATATAGCCCTCATGCCTTGTTAGGACCTTTTTGGACTCGCCAATATTCGCATCCCGCTTCAATAAGTTATGCCTTGGCTATGAACTCTAATCCATACCAAGCAACTTCTAAATGATCTTGGGCTAGAAGCTAAGTAACTTTTCAAATCGTATAACCTTATTTATGGCAGATAAATTTATTAGCAAGCGATAGGAGAATAGGCTTATAATTAACTCACATAAATTCACGAAAGAATACCAAACTTATAATTGACTCTATCATCTCTCGTTCTCCACAGTTTAAAATCTCAAGGAATGAGACTCGTGGATGCTTAGCCTATTAAATCAAAGTTTTGGGTTTTCGAGTCGCCTATAGGATCTTGAAAATTCTTAGACTTTTTCAAATTTAGAACTCTCGTTTTTAAAGTTCCCTTGATAAACGACTCTCTAGGATCAATTATAGGAACTTGCGAAAAGTTCTTGTTCTTAACCCGTGAGAGTTAAGACTTTCGCGTTTTATAGCTCCCTATATAAAAGCCTAGCAAAACTTGACTTAAACACGTTAAGGATACTAGCTAGAGTAAACTTAGATAAGTTAACTCGGGTTGAGTCAAAAGATTCACAACATTTGAAAATTA
>JANFOE010000479.1:0-197812 GCA_025667525.1 Glebionis coronaria | reverse complement strand
ATGTGTATCGATTACCGAGAGATGAATAAGCTTATGATTAAGAATCGTTATCCGCTTCCAAGAATTGATGATCTATTCGATCAACTTCAAGGGTCTCGTGTTTTCTCCAAGATTGATCTTCGTTCTAGTTACCATCAACTTCGTGTACGCGAGGAAGATATTCCTATTACGGCGTTTAGGACTCGTTATGGTCATTATGAGTTTCGAGTTATGCCATTTGGTCTGACTAATGCACCTGCTGTATTCATGGACTTAATGAATGGCATTTGTAAGTTGTATCTTGATAAATTTGTGATCGTTTTCATCGATGATATTCTAATCTACTCCAAGAGCAAGGAAGAGCATACCGAACACTTGAGAATTATCTTGAACTTGTTAAAGGACGAAAAGTTGTACGCTAAATTCTCAAAGTGTGATTTTTGGCTTAATTCTGTACAAATTCTTGGACATGTGATTGATGAAAGTGGGGTACATGTTGATCCTCTGAAAATTGAAGTGTGACAATTTCTAGGTTTGGCTGGTTACTACCGAAGGTTTATTGAAGGATTCTCTTTGATATCGAAACCACTAACTAAGCTGACCCAGAAGAATAAACCATTTGTGTGGGGCGATGAAGAAGAAGAAGCTTTCAAAACGCTGAAGATGAAACTCTGTAGTGCGCCGGTCTTATCGTTACCTGAAGGAAGTGAAGACTTTGTTGTTTATTGTGATGCATCTCTTCAAGGATACGGTGTTGTTCTCATACAACGTGAAAAGGTGATCGCATATGCCTCTAGACAATTAAGGAAAAATGAGGAGAACTACACTACCCATGATTTGGAATTGGGGGCTGTGGTTTTTGCTCTACGACTTTGGAGACATTATCTGTATGGTACGAAGTGTACAGTATTCACTGATCACAAAAGCCTACAATACATGTTGGATCAAAAGGAGCTGAATATGAGACAACGTCGATGGGTTGAACTTTTGAGTGATTACGACTGCGAAATTTGTTATCATCCGGGAAAGGCGAATGTGGTAGCTGACGCGTTAAGTCGAAAGGAAAGGGAGAAACCGATTCGAGTGCGTGCTTTGGTGGTGACAGTTCATAATAACTTACCCGAGCAGATCCGAAACGCACAAATCGAAGCATGTAAGAAGGAAAATATCGCAGCCGAAAGATTTAGAGGAGATGGTGAAACATTTGAGACGCGATCCGATGGTATCTAATGTTTGAGAGGTCGAATTTGGTTACCATTCTTCGGTGGACTGAGAGACTTGATCATGTTAGAATCTCATAAGTCCAAGTATTCTATTCATCCCGAATCGGATAAAATGTACCAAGACTTGAAACAGTTATACTGGTGGCCGAATATGAAAGCTGATATTGCATCATACGTCGCGAAATGCTTAACGTGTGCAAAATTGAAAGCTGAATATCAGAAGTCGTCAGGATTACTTGTCCAACCTGAAATTCCAATCTGGAAATGGGTCGAATTATGATGGACTTCATCACAAAACTCCCAAGGACACCGTCTGGGTTCGATGCAATCTGGGTTATTGTCGATCGCTTAACTAAATCCGCTCATTTCATTCCAATCAACGAGAGGTTCAGTTTGGAGAAACTTGTCGACCTTTATCTGAAGAATATCGTGTGTAAGCATGGTGTTCCTATTTCAATCATTTCTGATAGAGACAGTCGTTTTGCTTCTGGATTTTGGAGATTACTTCAGAAATCTTTAGGAACCAATTTGGATATGAGCACAACCTACCATCCACAAACCGATGGGCAAAGCGAAAGAACTATTCAGACTTTGGAGGATATGTTGCGTGCTTGTGTGATTTACTTTGGAAGTAGCTGGGATAAGCACTTACCTTTGGCCGAGTTCTCGTACAATAACAGTTATCACGCGAGTATTAAAGTTGCACCTTTTGAAGCACTTTATGGGAGAAAATGTAGATCGCCAGTTAGCTGGAGTGAGGTTGGTGACCAGAGATGATTAGAGAGACGACAGATATGATTGTGCAAATCAAGAATAGGTTGTTGTCTGCGCGAAGCCGACAGAAGAGTTATGCGGATGTGGGAGATAAGGTTATGCTAAAGGTATCACCATGGAAAGGTGTTGTACGATTTGGAAAACGTGGGAAGTTGAGTCCTCGTATATCGGACCATTCAAGATTATATCTAGAGTAGGACCCGTGGCATACCAACTTGAACTACCACAAGAACTGTATGGGATTCATAACACTTTTCATGTGTCGAATCTGAAGAAGTGTTTATCCGATGAAGAACTCGTTATACCGTGGGACGAAGTTAAGGTTGATGAAAAGTTGCATTTTATTGAAGAACCAATCGAGATCATGGATCGCGAGGTCAAGCAACTGAAACGAAGCCGAATTCCTATCGTCAAAGTTCGATGGAACTCTCGGAGAGGACCGGAGTATACTTGTGAAGGAGAAGACCAAATGTGGAAGAATTACCCTCATCTCCTTGATTTCAACAAGCGATCGGACAAGAACGCAAGTTGATCCTCGAGGGCGAAGATCCTAATTTGGTGGGGATAATGTGACAATCCGTCAATTTCAGGTCGTTATTTTAATCTCGACTATTACGTATTACGTGTTTATTTAATGAGAAATTTAAATTATCGGCTAACCGAGAAGGTTATGACATGAAACTAGCGTAAGAATGTCGATTAGATGAAAACCGGCAAGGAATACGTTAGGTATCGATATTATATTCTCAATTCATCATAAAAATGATTTTATTATATTTAATCTTTATTTCTCGTGTTTTACGTTTTAACGAATGACGAAAACTATTAGTGATCGCGATACCGACGGATGCCCAAATAATTATGTTTTATTATTGATTGTCTCGATATTTTATATTTTCGATGTTTTTGATTTAATTACGTTTTGAGTCGTGTCGAAGCTTTATTATTATTTTTATGAAGCGTTTTAACTTTCGAAAAGTATTTTTACGAAACCCGAGCCCCGTAAATATTTTCAAAATTTACAATTTATATTTTCTACCTTCTAACTATTTAATTGCATTTTGGACCAAAACTATGCCTAAATGACAAAATCTACCCTACCTACTACACTATATATATTTTTTCCACTTAAGGAATCACATAAACTAGCTAAATAAAAAAAATTCACCCACCCCACTCTCTTTCTCTCTTTGTCGTACACCCTCAACACCAAACACCCTCAAAAATTTTGATCTTCCCTTTGATTCATCCTAAACTAACAAAAGAATCATCCTAGAAATTTGTTAAGCTTCATATTGGTATAAAATTTTCCCACATGCATTCACTTATTTTTCTTTTCAAATTTTTGGTGAAGAACATGTGTTTGATCCATTTTTATGGTTATGAATGTTGTTATTATTATTATATTTGAAGTGGGTTGTTGTTGCATGCAAAGTTTTTATATATTTGATTTTTGTTAGATTGAATTTGAGGTTGTTAGGAGTTAGTTAGATGTGTTATGATAATATTAGGATGATATTAGAAGTATGTAAATTGTTAAAATGGGTCAAAATGGTGATTTGGTATGATTTTTAGATGACCATTTTAGACCAGTAGGTAAAAGGGGATTTTTGAATTACTTACTGTAATAAACTTGTTAAACTAATGAGATAGGGTCGTAGTGAATTTCGTTAGCTTCGATTTGATATAAGATAGAGCTTCTAGCTCCAAACGAGCGAGAAGTTATGCCAATTTTAGTATTCGTGTACCGGGAGACGAGTATCGGCACAATCCGAAAATTGTTGTCGATATTTGGATCGAATCTCGGGGACTATAGAATGAGTTTTAAAAATGTTCAAGGACTGATGTTGAAGTCTAAACCTCAGGTCATGAGTCTATTTTCAAACCCGAGTGTCGGTTTTGTAAACGGAGTTGTTTAGATAAGTCAAAATGGTTTTACGAGTTGAAGGTGTAAATCTGTCCGGTTTTTATAACACGAAGGTGTGTCGGGCAGAAGGTCTTAAAAGTAATATTTTTGAATGAAATTTAAACTGAGTCTTATTCATATTATATGTGAGTTTGTGACCATGTTTCGTTGAAAACGGAATAGTTTAAGTAAGGCAAATGAGCTTGTACTTTTGGTAAGTACCGGCAGATTTTTATTTGATCATATAGTCTAATAAAGTAGCATGTAAAGAGTGTTGAAGTACACTTGTGCTATTATTATTTTTGGGATTGTCATGGTTTTGTACTTTTGAGTCTTGTATTATTTAAGTATTATTTATACTTGAGTCATTTATTAATGAACGCGCCTTATTTGGTAGGTTGCGGTTTACGTGTTTAACGGGCTTCACTTATCGTCGGCGATCGTCATATTACTACTATTGTACCAAGGTGAGTCTATAGCCTCACTTTTATACTATCTTGTAAAGATTTTTAAAACCCGTGAGGGGGATAACATGCTTGTTTTAAAATATAACACAAAGGACCCGATTGTATGCTAGATGAAAGTTATTTACATATGTTTGCTTCTAGCCTTAAAAGACCATTGAATCAGGAATTCTTAATCGAATGAACGCTAATACTATGGATAGATCTATCGGCGTGACGCCGAGTCCGGT
Source organism: Glebionis coronaria (assembly GCA_025667525.1). Lineage (NCBI taxonomy): Eukaryota > Viridiplantae > Streptophyta > Magnoliopsida > Asterales > Asteraceae > Glebionis > Glebionis coronaria. The sequence continues at coordinate 193,236 of JANFOE010000479.1, read as the reverse complement.
CGCGACTAGCTATCGCGTAGTGTTGTGATGCACTAGTAATGAAACATCGGATGCAATTGTATAAGAGAAAGATATGCACTTGGCTAGGTGTGTTGGGCTGAAATAATATATGTTAATGTTAAATGTCATGAGACTTATGTAATAAAACCGATGATTATGTCTGATCCACATGATTGTCAACCATTGAAGGTTTATTCAGAATAATTGTGTTCGTTTATTTAAATTAAACTCTATAGATTCACTAAGCATTTTTGTTGACTTTATAGCATGTTTTATCTCAGATCCATGAAGAAGGCACTCAAAGGAAGGCAGTTTCGTGTAGCTTGCTTGTGAAATGTTTTGGCCCGCTTTTCTAAACTATGTCCATTCAAAGAAACTTTTATTGTCTGTTATGTTATGTAAACTTGAAAATAATTTGGGACCGTGTGTGAACTATTTTACCTTTAAATAATGAATGGATGTATGTTTTATTAAAACAACTCATTTTGAGGCGTTTTCTATGATATTGAGGTTGAACCATAATAGTAACACCCAATGACCCTTCCGCTGCTATGACAGGAAATTTGGGGGTGTTACAATGCTCAAGCAAGAGCATGAACTAAAGAGGAACCACCTATGTCAATGTTGAGGTTTCGCCGCCTCAGGGAGCATGGACTTGGCTCTTACAACATTTATGAATTTGGATATGGACACATGGCTCGTAGTGTCAGGAATTGTTATGGATTTGAAAACTTGTGTGTATTTTGTCTTCAGGTATTCAAAGAAGTTGAAGGGTTCAATTCTTAGAACATCATGATTCTCGAATGTTTGAAGTGATGTACTAAGATGGAAATTAAATCCTTAGGATATTTTCATTTATGCACTGGTTTTGTTAATGTTAATTTTCATGCAAAAAGAATTGTACTATATTGGGGTGGATTGTTGGAAATATAGTTCAATTGTGGGCTAGTTCACACTTGTGAATGGGGAAGGAGGTACGGAGTGTACACCCACAAGTCCCTGAACACCCAGACTCAATTGTGGTTAAAGTTTGTTCAGCATCGCTGAGTTTGTTCAGCATCGCTAAGTTTGTTCAGCATCGCTGAGTTTGTTCAGCATCGCTGATGATCTTCAGAGAGTAACTCTGGACTGAAGGTATTCATCAGGGAGTAACTTCACTGAAGACTTGTCTTCAGTGTTTACTCATCAGCATGTCTTCTTCAGTACTGAAGGCTTTAGCGGGAACACCCTTCAGGGGTAGCTGATGCTTCAATGGGACTGAAGAATAGACAAACGCTGGAGCTGAACTTGTACACTTGTAACAGTCTTTGCCCCATTCAAGTGGAGTTAATGACCACGTTTAATTGGTCGTGTAACCACTTTCCTGGTACTATGGAGCACATTAAGAGGAGATTAATTGGCCGTTAATTCCTCTTAATTCCATTGACTAGGGTTTGAGTGCTACACCTATAAATAGGTGATCATGACTTGCATGAAAATATATACAAAAACAAGAAACTCATAACAACAAAAGGGTTAGTGATTTGTGCCTAAATCATTAACATCATTTGGTCTTATCCCAAGTAGGTATTCGTGATACCCAGGCATTAGGGTCGAATAATTTACTTTGGAAAGTGATTACACGATTCCAAGTGATATCCGGTAACCATTGTTTTGGTACGTAGCTAGGATTGATTATTTGTACCCTGGTTGGGACGAAGTAAACTCCAACACTTATCTCCACCGGCGGTTCCATATCGATATGGAGCCGCGGTCTATTTAAAGAACCGCCTACAGTGGGTGGATTTTGGTGATGAAGGAGGATTTTCTAATTCATCAAATCCTATTTTTCTAGTCTAACTAATCAAAGAGATATGCTAAAAAGCAAAGATGGACAAAGAAAACACACAAGAACTCACCAAACAAGGTTTTGACCAAAATACATGGATTTTAAAGAAAATCGATGTTGGAGGTGTATTGAACTAGACAATAAGTCATGACACAATGATCCTCCATAGTTCACTTTTGTTCTTGCTATATTTAAGAGACACATACATATGAATTATGTAAGCTCAATATCAATAGGAGAAGTTATGAAAAACGTTTTTAGATTGAATTAACAATGCAAAAACATTTCTCGACCATTTTCGAAAGAACTTTGAGAACTTTGAAAAAGAGAAGAGAGGATTTCCAAAAAGAGTTTGCAAGACTCAATGACTCAGAGAAAGAAAAGACTCAAAAGAGAAAAATACTCGATTAATATAATGCGCAATTAAGGAATATGTTCCATTAAACCTAGACCTAGACGCAAGTAATTAAAAGGTTCCCTCTTGAGTGGCTTAGTGAAGATATCGGCTAAGTTTTCTACCAAGGGTACCTTCTCAATTGAAATGTTCCCCTTTTGAACATTATCCCTAAAGAAATGGTGGCGAATCTCTATGTGCTTAGTTCACGAATGTTGCACGGGATTCTTGCTAAGGTCTATTGCACCCTTATTGCACATGATGGGAACATCATCTAGAGAAATCCCGTAATCAACAAGCGCTTGCTTCATCCATAGAGCTTGTTGACAATCTTTACTGGCACTCACATACTCAGCTTCCGTGGTGGATATTGCAAGAGCGATTTGTTTATTGGAGAACCAAGAAGTTAAACAACAACCCATAAAGGTATAAACTCCACTAGTGCTTTTCCAGTCCACATAGTCTCCCGCATGATCCGAGTCCGCGTAGACAATGGTTTCTACGCCGGTCCCTTTAGGATACCATAATCCTAAATGTATAGTGCCCTTAGAGTATCGGAAGATACATTTAACCGCTTCAAGGTGAGAGGTTTTGTGAGCCTCTTCGAAGCGAGCACAAAAGCAAACACTAAACAAGATATCCGGTCGACTTGCCGTTAGGTACAACAAACTACCAATCATATCTATATATTTAGTGTTGTCTACCAACTCACAATCATCATCTACGGTGAGTTTAGTATCCGAGGCCACAGGGGTCTTCATCGGTCTAGAGTCTTCTCATCCAAATTTCTTTAGCATTTCTTTAACACACTTGGATTGATTAAAGAAAATACCATCGTCCATTTGTTTAATTTCGAGTCCTAAAAAGAAGTTAAGTTCTCCCATCATACTCATTTCAAACTCGTCATGGGATATTTTGGCAAAGTCATCACACAATGATTGACAAGTTGACCCAAATATAATGTCATCAACATATATTTCTACGATAATGAGGTGAGAACCTTTCTTCCTTATAAAGAGCGTATTGTCTACCATTCCCATGGTATAATCATGTTTAACAAGAAACGCTTTAAGTCTATCATACCAAGCATTGGGTGCTTGTTTAAGACCATAAAGAGCCTTCTTAAGCTTGTAAACATGATCCGGTTTCTCAAAATCAATGAAGCCAGGAGGTTGAGCCACATATACCTCCTCGTTGATCAAACCGTTAAGAAATTCACTCTTTACATCCATTTGTTTAAGCTTAAAGTCTAAGGCACAAGCGTAGGCTAAAAGGATTCTAATGGATTCTAATCTTGCTACCGGTGCGTATATCTCGTCATAATCAATTCCTTCTTGTTGATTATAGCCTTGAGCTACAAGTCTAGCCTTGTTACGAGACACAACACCATTCTCGTCAAACTTATTCCTATATACCCATTTGGTTCCTATAATGGTAGAACTTCTAGGTGGAGGAACAAGTTCCCAAACGTCATTAGCAATGAATTGATTCAATTCTTCTTGCATAGTGATGACCCAACTCTCATCCATCAAAGCTTCTTTAACATTCTTTCGTTCAATCAAGGAGATGAAACAAAAGAAGTTACTTGGATTTTGGACTTCAGATCTTAGGGTCCTTTGATTTAAATCGCCTATGACATTTTCGAAACATGATCCTTTGACTCCTTAATGTTTACTCCCTTTTTAACATTAAGGTCTTCAACTCCTATGTTTCTAACATCTTTGGCTTTAACTATGTCTATTGCATCCAAGTCATCATCTACCAAAGGTGGTGTCTTAGATGAAGGAGGGGTTTCATCAAATGTCATGTTAAGTGATTCTTCAATTACACCCGAGGTTCTATTAAGGACTATGTAGGTTTTGCTAGTTTGGGAATAACCTAAAAAGATACCTTCGTACGACTTTGCGTCGAACTTAGTAAGGTAATCTTTGGTGTTGAGAATGAAGCACTTGCTTCCAAACACCCTAAAGTATTCCAATGAGGGCTTCTTACCTTTAAGAATCTCAAAGGGGGTCATTCCTAAGAAAGGTCGAATAAGAATTCGGTTGAGAATATAGGTCGATGTATCCACGGCATTACACTAAATTTTTTGAGGCAAAGATTGCTCGTTTAATATCGTCCTACTCATCTCTTAGATGGTTCTATTCTTCCTTCCAACTACCCCATTTGATTGTGGAGTGCTAGGAGCCGAGAAGTTATAGGTAATACCATGAGCTTCACAAAAGGCACCGAATGTTATTAATACATGTAAATTTAATAAACTATATGTTATAAGATTTAATTAAATATAGCATGGGTTAACTAAATTAAAGTTTATATAATACTTAGGTTAAAACATGTATTAATATCTATTTAATATAACCTAAGTCATAGAAATTAATTAATTATATGTCATGTTTTAATAATTAATTAATTACTTTAGTCTAAATTTCATGATAAAATACTTAGGTTAAAATCGTGTATTATTAATAATAATAATAAACCTAAGTCATGTTTTAATTAAATTAATTAAATGACATGTCAAATTAATTTAATTAATCTTTTAAATAAATAAACTTGTAAAAAAATAATTAAGCTTGTAAAATAAAATAATAAAACGAACCCATGTATTATTTTATTAAGACATGTCGTGAACCGGACCGTGTTTACCCTTGAACCGGACCAAACAAACACCCCCTTATCAGTGGCTAACCGGCTTGGCCGGTTGCCACTATTTGGTCGATCTACCCACCGGCTTGGCCGGTGATGCTTGTTTGTTCTTGCGGAGACCCCCATCAAAACCACAAGGCCACCCCGACATGAGTCGGTGTCCCTTGTCCCTTGCGGCCGAGACACACAAACCACACCGAGACCACGGGGTCTCGGCTGGTGGTGAATCGAAGACCACCGAGAGCTTCGGCTCTCGGTCCCTTGCGTCGGCCGAACCAAACAACCCAAAACAAACCATGTTTATTACCATGTGATTGGATTTACATGTTTATTTACTAGTTTTTAATAAACCCATTATTTCATGTGTTCTTGATCTAATAAAATAATTAAAAAGAAAAGGTTATAGGATTAGCAATGCGTGGAACAATTGGATGACAACAACACGAACACCACACTTGAATTTAATCAACCAAGATCAACAAACACCTCTCCTAGGGTTTGTACTTTTTAGAAATCTTCTGTAATATCAAAACATGTTTTCCCCTTTTTCCTTTTTAATAAAAATTAAAGTGGGCTTGGCCCTTCCTTGGTCTTTGTGTCCGCGGGTATGTGGGGCCCACAAGGGGAAACCTAACGTTTTTCGTGTTCTAAATAATTACGTGTTCTCGTGGTCGTGTTTACGTGACTTAATAACTAAATGTTCGTGCTATAATATATATTTATACGTAATCGTAATAATAATTACGTACATACATAATTATACGTTCGTGATTATTTACGTTCATGTTTTCATGTTCGTGATTATAATTATTGTTGATAATAATTATCGTGTCTTAATACGTATTAAATACTTATCGTGTAATAACACGTACGTAATACTTGTATTTAATATTCGTGAAACGTAAACATGTTATATAAGGAAAGTTTTAATCATGTACGTACGATTATATGTGTACTGTTCATGGTAAAAGCATGCGGGTTTTACAGTGTTCATGCTATAAAAGGAAAGTTTTAATATGTACGTACGTTTACTAAGGGTACTATTCATGGTAAAAGCATGCGGGTTTTACAATGGCTAATATAAAACATAAACCTCTTCAAGTTTTTTAGACTTATGTTTAGACATCTCATAGTGGATGCTCTAAGCATGCAATGGATCAAGTCTTAAAAACTTGATACGTTTAATGCATTAATTGCAAATCCAATTTAATGTTTAAGACTTCCCTCAATCACTTGAGGTTTTACAAGCTTTTGCTAAAAGCTTTCGTAGAAAGCATAGAATGCAATGCAAAAAACCGTTCAAAAAGCTTATGGAAATAATAAAAAGCTTTTGCATCACTTCTTCCATTGTAGATGCTCTAAGATAGTATATGATAAATCACATGTAATTCTTAAAAAATATGAATAAAAATCGTTGATGTGCTTTATCCGATAGTTGAGATTAGAGGATTTGTATTATTTTTTAAAAGTGTCAAGAAAGAAAACCATTAAATGATAATGTATCCATGATTGTAGCATAAAAGAAGAGTTTTTATTAATTACCGAGTTGTAGGAGTTAAAAGGCAAACTGTTATTAAATATATTTTTTTTTCTATTTTTGTTGCTAAATATAATAACCGCTCTTTATTTTATCTAAGTACATATGATCATATCCATCACATTACAAAGTGCAGCTACTTTGATGTTTTGCATTGCCGTCGAAACTCTTACGGATTCTTAGGGTAAAAATCAAACGTAAATTTCATATCATCAACGACGAATCCCTCAAATGTGAACTCAATTGTGTCCCCAGATTTCATGTTCCAAGCATTGACAACCCGGGAACACTGTCTAAAAAGATTTCGTGTACGGCCTTGCCGAGAAAACTTCACATTGTAAGTGTTTCCATTCTTATCGACCAGAAGAACGTCGAAAATCCCTCCATTTTTGAGTTTGTCTTTTCGACTATCATTCACCTTACTTACCACATGTGTCTCGACTTGATCATCTGGCAATAAATCGTTCCATTATATGATGTATCACTATCTTTGAGTTCTTTGGTTATGCTCATATTTTGATGTGAATGAATTTCGAATAAATTTCTTCCTAATTTATACAAGGATTAAAGCATGCATTATCATTATTTGGTATCAATTTTTAGTAAATATCTTCAAAATGAATAGTATAATTGTGTTATGATTTACTAATTAATGGTCTTAAATACTACGGGATTCCAAATGAATCAATATAGCTTTGAGCAGGTTTTGTTAAAACCAAACCCCGATTCAAAAAAATTGGCTTTTGAAAATTGTAAAACCGTACCGCGAAATTGCATAAAATTAGAAGGGTCGTAAGATTCGCAACATGATGTTAAAAAATTGAAAACAATATGTATCGTATGTGTGCATTCGAACAAAATAGTTAAGTAATATATAGTTGATAAACGTTTTGATCCTATTAACATCATATACGCATATTAATATACATGTTTCGTAAACACATATACATATACAAGTATAATCCAGTATCAATATGACATATAAATTTTAAGTGCATACACATTAGAAAGATCAGAGTCGAAACCGAGGATTTATGTTATCTCCATCCACGCCCCCATCCTTAGTTTTGTATTTCGAGGATTCCATATTCACATCTCGTCCCCAGTCAACTTAGGAATTTCCTAGCCACATCAGATTTGGGGACCGAGCCCCAATCAAGTACGAATTTTTTTTCCATCCCTAAGTTTGAGTTTGTTAACTTTTATGTAATCTTGGATCTTAATTGGTACTTTCTCCGTTTCAGAATAAGTGTTTATGTTTGACTTTCGGAGGTTTTTTTCTTTCAACTTTTGACTTTAGTAAATTTCTTTTGTTATATATATAACTTGATGAAATCTATATGAATGTATTAGTTTTTAAATGTAATTTCATTAATATAATTCTCATCAAGTATTATACAACACAAAAGAACTTATTTACGGTAAAAGTTTGAAAAAAAAAACTCAAAAAATCAAACGTGACACTTATTTTGAAACGAAGGTATAGTACAAAACTTTTGTGGGACGATTTAGCTTTAGACCTTAATTAATGTTTCAAAGTGAATATTATTTCCTTCTTACTCAACTGTAGACAGGCGTTTTTGCGGGTCACGTTCATCAGTTTTGAAAGTCTTCGAATAGTTCTTTGAAGTTTTCAAGATGACTTCATAGTTTCTGTCAAGACGCTGGATATGAAATGCGCGTTCACTATATCTAGTTCTTTAACATTGTAGTTTATGCTCAGATGTTGCTTGCTTTAAGTGGCAAAGCGCTCTTACGTGTTGTATTTCTCAGCTCTTTACAAATTTCCTTTGTTGAAGTTTGCCAGAAAAAGAAAAAAACTGATGGGCAAGTCTTATATATTGCCAAAGCAATCAATACCCTTCGCCGTGTAATATTTCTATTTTAAGTAGCATTCACCGTCATCAGATTGCATGAACAATTTTTCCCTTTCGCGCTTGATGCTTATCTTGGTACCGACCGATACCGTTATGGAATCAAGAAAGAAAACGGCAACCAAGTACATTTTGAACAACTTCAAAGTTACGATATAGTGACAAGCCAACTTCCAAATTACCACGCAACACATAAGTTCAAACTACCTGTGCTAACAAGTACATAACCTTACAAAATAAAATATCCCAACTCCTAATAAGGTTCTGGACTCCTACTCCAACTTCGGCTACTGACTGGGCTGTGGCTCCTGCTTACAGACCTATATGGGCTCCTCGAGTATGACCTTTCTCTGTACCTTCGTTCTCGAGGTGAGATGGACCTGTTGCATATTTAGCCATGCTATAAGAAAACTACCATTTACACCAATCAGTCATAAAAATAGAAGTGACGAATGGTTCATACCTATAGTAGTGGTCCCGCCTAGGAGAGGGAGAATAGTAACTTGGACTGCGACGATAAGATCTTCCGCGACTGGGAGAACGAGAATAACGGATGGAAGATCCACTACGATCATATGAAAGTCCCCTGTCATCGTCACATTTACTTGTTAGATTTGGAATATAATTAAGAGAAAGACCCTAGTTTAACTAATCCATCACAATAAGAGTGGCAAAATGAGCTAGTCCCGGATAACATGAGAAAACAATTGTACCAACCAGAATAGCACTTATTATACGCTCTCGTACCAGGTATGCTTTTAAAAGCATTTTATACAATAGTGAGTTAAAAGCTGCTAGAAGTGTTCCAGTGGTGTTATGCCTCTGAGCACTTAGTTTTAACCTATTTGACACACTCATCACTCGACCCCTTTCACCTCTTTTCTTTCTAGTCAAACCTTTTAAATTGACCTTAAAAGAAAAGATAACCAAAGGGATCACCCGTGTGTACGGCCGAATCTAGTGGTGTTCAGGCTACCCGCAACGCACCGGAATTTTGTAGGTCGCCAGTAGGTCGCGACCGAATCGCAGCGTTGCGGCGATTCGGTCGCCGGACTAGGTCGAGGGTAAAACGACCTTAGGCACGATCTAGTTGAAAACTCGGTCTCCCCCCATGTGTTGTGTTTGTGTGTTTAATAAAAAAAACTTTTTTTTTCTAAATTTAACATGTTTTAATCGTGTTTTAATTATATAAATTTTATAAAAAATTTCCAAATTTTAATATATCGAGCTTTGTTTAATTCCTCACAACATATATTAATTTGACAATTTTAGGAATTAGTTTTAGCTAATGCATTATACCCTCTTTACTTCTAATGTTTCGTAATGTTTTCTAGTTTATGTAATGTTTTTGTTTTTTTAAGTGTAATGCGTGTTGTATTGAATAAAATGTTTTTTTAAACAAAATGTTGTTTTTATTAAATATAAAATGTTATTTTTATTAAATATAAAAATAAAAAAAATTGAATTAGGTTGCACTAGGTCGCCGGGTTGTGGCAAACAGGTCGCACTAGGTCGCCGGCCGAAAAAACTAGGTCGCGACCTAGTAGCGTTGTGGGTAGCCTCATAGATCAAATCACAGAAGATTTAAAGCATTTACAAAACTGACCTAGAACGTTGTCTAGCCCTCATTTCCGAAGACTTCTTCCGATTTTCCTCGGCAAACACAACAGTAAGCACTACAACAATCCAGCCCTTCCCCATCGGGGTTTTCCCCAGCGACATCATGTCGCTGGGGAAACGACGCTAAACGACAAAATCTGTCTGACGTGGCAAACTTGTTCGTAAAAATTTTGACCAAAAAATAAAGGAAAGTTTCCCCAGCGACATGTCGCTGGTGAAACATTGACTGAATATTGACCAAACTATTTCACAAAAATGCAAGCGGGAGATTAACCCGCCAACTTGTCCCCAGCGACATGTCGCTGGGAAAACTTTCTTTCACGTCTAATTCAAGTGATTAGTGTTAATGCGTTGTTTTATTTTATGTCCAAAAGATTCCCCAGCGACATGTCGCTGGGGAAACTTTTTAGGATTCCCACCAAAAGTTTTTCATTAACGCGCCTATTTTCACAAAAAATAAAGGAAAGTTTCCCCGGCGACATGTCGCTGGGGAAAAGTTGACTTCTATTGGACCACCAATTTTAACAAAAAAGTGTAATGTTAATATAATATTTTAGTAAATATAATATATATATTAAAAAATATAGTTATTAAAATTTAAAATAGTATATCTCTTTTTATGATAAAACAAATTGAGACAAATGGTTAATTTTCCCGCTAATGTTTTCCCGCCAATGTTTTCCCGCCAACATTTTGCCCGCCAAAAGTTAACATTCACTGATAATTGTTAACATTCATTGTTAATATTAATTAAAAATTGTTAACATTCATTGAGGCTTACAAACAGACACGCCTAAACCTAACTTTATTCTACACGGACACTTAAACACGCGCTTAATTAAACATGGATATTAAACCGATAATAGACTCATAAACACGAAAACAGATACATCATAAACTAGTTCAAACGAATGTTCCCCATGTCATCGTAAAGGTCGTGAAGTAGTGCAGCTGAATCCAATGTGTGCCTATCGGAGTTGCGGTACAACTCTATCATACGCTCAAGTACCATTATCATTCCATTCAAGCGCACACAGTTTGCACACGCTGAAGAGCTTGGAGAAGAAACTGGAATCATTGAAGGTCTGGTAGAAGAGCTTGGAGGAGAAAAGCTCGTTGAAGGTCTTGAAGAAGAGCTTGGAGGAGAAAAGCTCATTGAACCTCCAAGAGAATTGATTAGTAGTTGGACGCGTTCGTCTTTCCATAAAAAAAATTTGCATCCATATGAAACTGGAGGTTGAACCCGTGAACGTAGACAAGCATAGTACAGTCTACCAAAGTTTTCAGTTGTCCACGATTCTCGAAGAACTACATCTCCATGTCCACACCTGCACGGAAAAGCTTCATGCTTCAACATGTACATAATAACAATTTGTTTATGATGATAAGTGTGTATGATCTGCTGGTGGTTGTGATGATAAGGAGTGTGTGTGGTTCTCTTTTTATGCTAAAAAAGTGAGGGAAATTGTTAACATTTTCCCTCCAATGTTTTCCCTCCAATGAACCTCTAATGATGAACCCTATCTAATACATTGAACCTATAATGTTGAACCCTATCTAATACATTGAACCTCTAATGATGAACCATATCTAATACATTGAACCTCCAATGATGATCCTATCTAATACGTTGAACCTCTAATGATGAACCCTATCTAATACGTTGAACCTCTAATGATGAACCCTATCTAATACATTGAACCTCTAATGTTGAAACCTATCTAATACATTGAACCTATAATGATGTACCCTATCTAATACATTGAACCTCCAATGTTGAAACCTATCTAATATATTGAACCTCTAATGATGAACCCTATCTAATACGTTGAACCTCTAATGATGAACCCTATCTAATACGTTGAACCTCTAATGATGAACCCTATCTAATACATTGAACCTCTAATGATGAACCCTATCTAATACATGTAACCTCTAATGTTGAACCATATCTAATACATTGAACCTCCAATGATGAACCCTATCTAATACATTGAACCTATAATGTTGAACCCTATCTAATACGTTGAACCTCTAATGATGAACCCTATCTAATACATTGAACCTCTAATGTTGAACCATATCTAATACATTGAACCTCTAATGATGAACCATATCTAATACATTGAACATCTAATGATGAACCCTATCTAATACATTGAACCTCTAATGTTGAACCATATCTAATACATTGGACCTTTAATGATGAACCCTATCTAATACATTGAACCTCTAATGTTGAAACCTATCTAAGACATTGAACCTATAATGTTGAACCATATCTAATACATTGAACCTTCAATGTTGAACCCAATCTAATACGTTGAACCTCTAATGATGAACCCTATCTAATACATTGAACCTCTAATGATGAAACCTATCTAATACATTGAACCTCTAATGATGAACCCTATCTAATACATTGAACCTATAATGTTGAACCATATCTAATACATTGAACCTTTAATGATGAACCCTATCTAATACATTGAACCTCCAATGATGAACCCTATCTAATACGTTGAACCTCTAATGATGAACCATATCTAATACATTGAACCTCCAATGTTGAACCCTATCTAATACGTTAAACCTCTAATGTTGAACCATATCTAATACATTGAACCTCTAATGTTGAAACCTATCTAATACGTTGAACCTCTAATGATGAACCCTATCTAATACATTGATCCTCTAATGATGAAGCCTATCTAATACATTGAACCTCTAATGTTGAACCATATCTAATACATTGAACCTCCAATGTTGAACCCTATCTAATACGTTGAACCTCTAATGATGAACCCTATCTAATACATTGAACCTCTAATGTTGAAACCTATATAATACATTGAACCTCTAATGTTGAAACCTATCTAATACATTGAACCTATAATGTTGAACCATATCTAATACATTGAACCTTTAATGATGAACCTTATCTAATACATTGAACCTCTAATGATGAAACATATCTAATACGTTGAACCTCTAATGATGAACCCTATCTAATACATTGAACCTCCAATGTTGAACCCTATCTAATACGTTGAACCTCTAATGATGAACCCTATCTAATACATTGAACCTTTAATGATGAACCATATCTAATACATTGAACCTCTAATGTTGAACCCTATCTAATACGTTGAACCTCTAATGATGAACCCTATCTAATACATTAAACCTCTAATGTTGAAACCTATATAATACATTGAACCTCTAATGTTGAAACCTATCTAATACATTGTACCTATAATGTTGAACGATATCTAATACATTGAACCTTTAATGATGAACCCTATCTAATACATTGAACCTCTAATGATGAACCCTATCTAATACGTTGAACCTCTAATGATGAACCTTATCTAATACATTGAACCTCCAATGTTGAACCCTATCTAATACGTTGAACCTCTAATGTTGAACCATATCTAATACATTGAACCTCTAATGTTGAAACCTATCTAATACGTTGAACCTCTAATGATGAACCCTATCTAATACATTGAACCTCTAATGTTTAACCCTATCTAATACATTGAACCTCTAATGTTGAACCCTAGCTAATACATTAAACCTCCAATATTGAAACCTATCTAATACGTTGAACCTCTAATGATGAACCTTATCTAATACATTGAACCTCTAATGTTGAAACCTATTTAAAACTAAAATATACAATTATATAAAATTATTATTATTAATCATTTAAAAGTAAATTACATAAATGGTATATAAAAAATACAATTATACAAAACTTATTATTATTAGTTATCTGAAAGTAACATATACAATTATATAAAAATAAAATATATAACTATATAAAACTTATTATTATTAATAATTTAAAACTAAACTACATAAATGTTATATAAAAAAATATACAATTATATAACACTTATTATTATCAATTATCTAAAAGTAAAATCTACAATTATATAAAACGTATTATTATCAGTCATTTAAAACTAAATTACATAAATATCATATATAAAAAATATACATTTATATAAAACTTATTATTTTTAATTATATAAAAGTAAAATATACAAATATATAAAATTATTATTATTAATCATTTAAAAGTATATAACATCAGTTATCTAAAAGTAAAATATACAATTATATAAAACGTATTATTATCAATCATTTAAAACTAAATTACATAAATATCATATATAAAAAATATACAATTATATAAAACTTATTATTTTTAATTATATAGAAGTAAAATATACAAATATATAAAATTATTATTATTAATCATTTAAAAGTATATAACATAAATGGTTAAAAAAAAGTTTCCCCAGCGACATGTCGCTGGGGTAAGTTTTGTTTATCAATTTTAGAAATCCCTCCAAAAATTTTCATTAACGCGCTTCTTTCACAAAACGACAAAATACACGTTTCCCCACCGACATGTCGCTGGGGAAAATTTCGTCAAATTCTAGGGTTTATTAAACCAGCTGCGCAAAACGACAAAGCCTAAGGTTTCCCCAGCGACATGTCGCTGGGGAAAAGTTCGTCAAAAAGAAGGAAGTTTCCCCAGCGACATGTCGCTGGGGAAACTATTGACCAGATCTTATCCTTATACGATTTACAGAAACATCACTTATCTCCCCACACTCTCATTCTCTCAAACCTGCGTACAAACCCACCAAGAATCATCACCACTACCACCAAATCATCATTCATCACCACTACCACCAAGAATCATCACCACCATTCATCTCCTCCATCCCCACCATATAACCCACCAAGAATCATCACCACCATTCATCACCACCAATCATCACCACCATTCACACCACCACCAGAATATCTTCACCACCACCACCGTCATCTCCAGCCATCCCCACCACATAACCCACCAAGAATCACCACCAACATCGCCGCCAACACACCACCACCAAACGTCATCACCACCACCACCACCACATCACCCTCTTTTCTCTCTAATTGATAATTCTATTAACAAGTTTGTGGTGGTGGATTTATTTTTTCTGTTAATTAAAGGTATATTTTTCTTAATTGAGTTATTTATAATAACTAAAATTCGTTTTTATATAATTAAAATTAATTTTATATAATTTCAGTGGGGTAGGCAGCGTAGGTAGCAGTAGTAGTAGGCAGCGTAGGTAGCGGTAGGCAGCGTAGGAAGCGGTAGGCGGCAGTAGGCAGGGGTAGGCAGCGTAGGTAGCGGTAGGCGGCGGCAGGCAGCGGTAGGCAACTGTAGCAGCGGCAAGCAGCGGGAAGGTATATTTTATATAAAAAAATTCGTTTGGTTTCCCCAGCGACATGTCGTTGGGGATTTAAAAATGTTATTTTCTTGTGTTAAATTTAAATCCAAACACTCCTTATATATGATGCCTAACCGAAGAGAACACTTTATTTTGATATAAGCTGTTTTCCAACAGCTTAATCGTATAAGCTTATCAGAACAGCTTTTTCTGATAAGCTTATCAGAATAAGCTGTTTTCAAACAGCTTATTCCGCTAAGCTTATCAGGATAAGCTGCTTCAAACAGCTTATCCTGATAAGCTTATCAGGATAAGCTGTTTGAAAACAGTTTATTCGAATAAGCTTATCAGAATAAGTTGTTTGAAAACAGTTTATCCTGATAAGCTTAGCGGAATAAGCTATTTGAAAACAGCTTATTCTGATAAGCTTATTAGGATAAGCTGTTTTCAAACAGCTTATCCTGATCAGCTTATCCGAATAAATTGTTTTCAAACAGCTTATCTTGATAAGTTTATCAGGATAAGCTGTTTGAATACGGTTTATCCTGATAAGCTTATCGAAATAAGCTGTTGAAAACAGCTTATCCAGTTGTTTTCAAACAGCTTATCCTGATAAGCTTATCAGGATAAGCTGTTTGAAAGCAGCTTATTCTGATAAAGCTTATCAGAATAAGCTGTTTGATATAAATGTTTTATTGAATTAAACCTTAGGAATGTTTTAGGATTTTAGCGATTAATTTCAGAAAATTCCCGTCTGAAATTGATCAACCTATAGAAAACCCGTCCGAAGTTAATTTAATAGGAATTAACTTCGGAAAGTCCCCTGTTTGGGACTGCTTTTTGATTGTTTTGTCTCATTTAGGATATGAATGCGTATAACTGGTTTACTATTTGAGATGATTTCGACAGTGTTTCTCCTTTACTCCTACGAATATGTCTTTAAACACATATTTGGGGAGTTGAGGGGAAATGCTGCCGAAATTTTCTCAAATAGTAAATCGGTTATACGCATTCATATATGAGACGAAGCATCAAAGAGTGGGTTAGGATTGCCTTCTATAGTTGCACTAGGTTAACAAAACATCTAGGATTGCTTTCCATAATTGCCTTCCATGTAATAATAACTAAATATACGGATAAAACGCAGTTATGGTATTCGCTGATAAGAGTTGGATAAAAAAACCGAAAGTTTCCAAAGAATTTAATGACGGTCTTACAAAGTTCATCAATCATTACCGGCCGTTGGTGAATTCGGCGGGGAAAATTTGATGTCCATGCAAAAAATGTCGAAATGTATTATGGAAACCCATCGATTGGATTGGAGAGGAAATTGCTATAAACGGGTGGGACCCACTTTATACCACATGGCTCAAACACGGTGAACTGGCTCCACGTGCGCCAGTGATAGATAACCTAGGAGAACCTATGATGAGTGACATAAGAGCGTTACTCGATGATTTTAGTTATATTCCTTCGAATGAACCAACACAAGGAGATAATATTGGTGAGACTAGTAACCAACCGACTCAACCGCCTCAAGCCACTCGTACCGAGTTTGAAGAGTTGTATGCAATTGCCAACGAGGCGCTGTATGATGGTTGTGAACATGTGTCTCGACTAGACTTTATGGCAAAATTTACCTATTTTAAGGCTAAAGGAAAAATGCTAGATTCTGTATTCAATGAAATATTAGAGTTTCTCTGATATATGTTACCCGATAGTAAAGGATTCAAGTTCCCACTGAACTACTATGAAATAAAGAAGACATATAAAACGATCGGGTTAGGTTACGAGTCGATACATGCTTGTGAACACGACTGCTGCTTGTTTTGGGAGGATAATAACAATCTGCAATTCTTTCCGGTGTGTAATACGAGTAGATGGAAAGACACTAACACATCGGGGAAAAAAGTTCCTAGGAAGGTGTTGCGTTACTTTCCGATCATTCCTAGACTACAACATTTGTACAAGTCTAGACACACTACAAAATACATGACTTGGCATGCTACTGGAAAGTGTGCGGAGCCTGGTAAGATGCAACACCTGCTTGATGGCGCGGCTTGGAAGAAGTTTGACTTGAAGTATCCAGAGTTTGCAGCAGAACCAAGAAATGTTCGACTAGGGTTGTGTGCTGATGGTTTCAATCCGTTCGGCAACCTTAGTCAGACCTACAGCATGTGGCCGGTGGTATTGACAACATACAATCTGCCTCCTTGGTTATGTATGAAAGAAAGTAACTTTATGCTGACGTTGTTAATTCCTGGCCCTAAATCCCCGGGTAAGGACATTGATATTTACTTGCAGCCTTTGATTAAAGACCTGAAGACTTTGTGGCACAAGAACGGTGTTGATACTATATACATTATTTCACAAAAGCAGTTCAAGATGAGAGCGATGCTTTTATGGACCATAAATGATTTTCCTGCTCGAAGTAGTTTGTCTGGGTGGATTGGGCAAGGTTACTATGCATGCCCTACATGTAACCTAGAAACTCCATCTATTCCTGTCACAAGCAAAACAACTTATGTTGGCCATAGAAGATGGTTAAAGAAGCCCCATAAATGGAGGAGTTCACGTGCTGACTTCAATGGCCAAACTGAACAGAAAGATCCACCTAAAGATTATAACCAGCCGGATGTAATCAAAGCGCAACATGCTAGATTGCTAAGGCGTACGCCGGGTAAACATCCAAAACATGGGGGTGTGAAGATTTCCGCAATGTTACAGTCGAGCTTAACTGGACTAAACGGTCTATTTTTTACGAGCTTGAGTATTGGCCTTTTATTTCACTAAGACACAATTTAGACATCATGCATATCGAAAAAAATGTGTTGGAGGCCATCTTGAACATTTTGTTAATGAATGACAAAAGTAAAGACACCGCAAAAGCAAGACAAGACTTGAAAAAGATGGGCATTCGAAAACCTTTGTGGCTAACCGTAAACCACAAGGGGAAGACTGTGAAGCCCCAGGCTGCGTATTCTTTAACACCAGAGAACCAAAAAAGTTTTGTCAGTACATCAAAAGTGTTAAACTACCAGATGGGTTCGGATCATGCTTCAAGCACAAAGTGATCGATAATGATACAAATATAACGGGCCTGAAGTCTCATGACTGTCATATAATGATGCAACGTTTACTTCCTTACGGACTTCAAAATTACTTGCCCGAACATATTGCAAAACAAATAATCAATCTGTGTTCCTTGTTTAAGCAACTCTGCTCTACAACTTTGATGGAGGAGGACATCTTGAAAGCTTCGGTCAAGGTGGTTGAAATTCTATGCGAGCTTGAGCGCATATATCCTCCTGCTTTCTTTGACATTATGATTCACTTGCCCATCCATTTAGCTCTAGAGGCTCTTAAAGGCGGGCCTATTCAACCCCGGTGGATGTATCCATTTGAAAGATTCATGAAGAAGCTAAAAGGTTATGTAAGAAATAAAGCTAAGCCGGAAGGTTCGATCGCGGAGGGTTATGTTGCAGAAGAAGCATTGACTATAAGTTCTCAGTATCTTCGGGGTGTTACCACGAAATTTAATCGTCCCGATCGTAATGTAGACCCCCTCCCTCAACGTGTAAGTTTCAGGTGTTCCGATCGGTATGCAAGCCGATTGGTTTACTGTCCTTTCCTTATTTTCCTACCGAGGAGTACAAGAAAGCGAGATGGTATGTACTTAACAACAGTCCTGAGATCGACACGTACCAAGACCAGTTCTGGAGGTACGCGTTTTTTAATTTTGTAACTTTTTTTTCTTAACTTATCATTTCGACGACTTATTCTAATAGAATGAACGTTTTTCAGTTTATTTCCAGAAAAAGACATGCTAGAAGAATTCCCCCAGTGGTTTAAGACGCTGGTAAACTAACACTTATTTTGTGTACTTAAGTGTAAAAATAACAATATCATATTTTTATTTTTCTATCTAATCCTATCTTCTTCATAGATCTTTGAACGTCACGCACAAAATCCCCAAGACCCAGAGTTTAGCCTAACCAGCGAGTTATTCGCTTTGGCTAATGGACCATCAAGGGCTCCAATGTCAGTAAACTGTTGTGTAGTAGATGGTGTGAGGTATGTCGTGCAGAGCCGCGATGAACGTCGCGTAACTCAAAATAGCGGCATTTATTCGACTAATCCTGACGGGAAAACTAACACTTATGGTCGGCTTCAAGAAATCCTCGAGTTTGACTATTTGTCGTTTAAAGTTGCGTTGTTCAAAGTTAAGTGGTTCGACACTCGCAACACCGTTGGTAGAGTCAAGAAACTTGTCGTTAGAAACGGAATGACACAAATTGTTGGCTCTGGTGAGTGGTGGAAAAGTGAACAATACATCCTCGCAACACAAGTCAAACAAGTCTTCTACCTTGTAGATCCAGCCAAACCCAACGTGAAGGTCGTCGAACATGTTAATCATAAAAAGTTTTTGAACAACGGTGTAATCGTGGTAGAGAACGAACCTGATATTATACATTTGGACAACTCATCTGATCTCCCACCTTCTACTAGTGATCTCCCACCTTCTACTAGTGATCTCCCACCTTCTACTAGTGGGAATGACTTCGGTAATTACACCTTCTATATAGATTTGCATATAGATGGTGAATCAACGGAGGTTGACGTACCGCCAGATAACGATGATGTTCCTAACGAAGACGATGATGATGAAGACCCCATTCCTCATGATTTAGCAGATTCTGATGTTGAAGACCTCATCAAAGATGATGATGGTGTTGAGAAATTTTATTCTAGTGACGAAGAAGATTAACTTTGTGTTGTAACTTGTAAAATACACTTATATATTTGAATGAATGAATGAATGAAATTGTTGTGGATTGTTTAAATGTGTAAATTTATTTTGATATTTAGATTTGTGCATGCTTGTATTATTTTGTTCATGAATTTCTACATGTTATGCTAATTGTAACTGTATACAGATGACTGATGTTGCACGGGGACACGGCGGGGACGGTGGTGGCGAGGATCCTTCACGTCCACGTCCTCCATCATTCGGTTGCGGGGATTGCTTCGTCAAACGGGGTAAGAATTTCTGGATTATTGTAATACAAATTTGATACACATATTTAACTTGTTTGCCTTAACTTTTATGACTTTATCACTCACTTGATTTTGCAGGAAAAGAAAAGAAAAAGCCCAATTTGGGCGGGAGGAGAGCTGACAGGCAGAATACCCGGGAGAAGACCCGCTGCCTGAAATTACTGGATGCGGTGGCCGATAATCACAACCGGCCGGTCGAGATCGACTTTGTAGCCGGTAGAGGTGACCTTGTTATACCTGTCGGCCCCTACTCAGATCATTGGGGAAACTTATTCGGGTGTGTCGTTAGGGAAATACCTTTGTATTACCCTTCGTGGAGCAAGGTCCCCGAAGGGCACAAGGTGGCGGCCCGGGCAGCTATTGGGGTAAGTTATCATTTTATATTTATTTAATTATCGTGTTCATTTATTTAATTGTATATATTTATTTAAATTTGTTTTTTTATTTATATCATATAAATAAATAAACAAATTTAAATAAATATATAAATTATATTGCTAACTCCGTTTTTAATGTGTTGTATTGTGTATATTTATTTAAATTCGTTTATTTATTTATATCATATAAATAAATAAACGAATTTAAATAAATATATAAATTATATTTCTAACTCTGTTTTCAATGTGTTGTATTGTTTATATTTATTTAAATTTATTTATTTATTTATATCATATAAATAAATAAACAAATTTAAATAAATATATAAATTATATTTCTAACTCTGTTTTCAATGTGTTGTATTGTGTATATTTATTTAAATTCGTTTATTTATTTATATCATATAAATAAATAAACGAATTTAAACAAATATATAAATTATATTTCTAACTCTGTTTTCAATGTGTTGTATTTGGTTGCAGAAAAAATATGATCTCGCGCTGCACATGAGCACCCCTCGGTGGAAGAGTATTTATGATACCATTAATGCACAGCTACAAAAATCATACAACACCAGCAAGGCTAGTCTGAAGCGAGATTACTGTGTAAAAAATCCCGAGACTGGAGAATACGATGTGGATCAAATTAGGCGGAACAGACCCGACGAGCAAACAGTTGAAGAGTGGGAGAAACAGATAGTGTTTTGGACTGACGAAGCTAACAAGAAGCGATGCTTAACAAACAGCCAAAATCGGTCCAAGGCAACACTTATCTCCAGACATGGTTCTCGGTCGATCCCTCGCACTCGACAGCTCATGGTAATTATTATTAATGTTATTATTATTGATTTTACATTATTATTGTTTTTTTATTTTTTTATTTTATTATTATTATTATTATTGTTTTTTAGTTTTATTATTTTATTATTATCATTATTGATTTTACATACATATTATTATTGCCGCATTTAATTAGATTGATCTTACTTACGTGTGTATGTACTGCAAAAGGCGTCCGAAACCCAGCAGGAGCCTTCAGAGATCGACATGTTCTATCATTTGCATACGAATTCAGATGGTGTATTTATAGATGAGCAGTCTCTCGCGTTGTATGTAAGTATTCTTTTCAAAACACACTTTAATGAATCATTGATTAATAATCTAGCAACCCGACTAATACATTTACTATCTTGTGTTATTGTCACCACACAGGATCAGATGAGGGAGCTAGAGGCGATGGGTGAGCACACCACTGCCGAGATCAACAGGATGGTGCGAGGAGGCAAGTTTCGCGGCCACCATCCTGGCGTGGGTATGGTATTGCTGGGATACACCAGTACTCCCTCGTGCTTTTCTTCACCACCCCCTAAGACTCGTCGGGATCGGGATGTTGATTTCATGATGGGCCTGTTGAGAAACGACGGCAGGTATGGCGATCATTTTTCGAGATATGAGAGTGCTGGTGCCAGCGGGAGCGAGAGTCGCCCGGGTGATGATGCTGGTGCCAGCGGGAGCGGGAGTCGCCTGGGTGATGATGCTGAGGATCGGGAGGGTGGCGAGGATGGTGGCGATGACGCGAGCTAGTCGTGTCATATATGTGTTTGTTAGTATGGTACATAGTTTCTTTATGTACATCTTGACTTGTTTCCATATTATCCTAAATTAGAACGCTTGTTTCCCTAGTATCCTTAACTATCCCGACTTATTCCTAGTATCCTTGACTAAATTAGAACGTTATATTATATTTTGGTGCAAGTTTGAACTTATTCTGCGTTTGTATTGATTTGTATTCCAAGTTTACTTTATATGTGTCTTCTGGTGAGCAAATACAGGTTTTTGTTACAGGTTTTGGTAGATTTTTTCCGGAAAAATTCCGGAAAAAATCTGGAAAACGCCTGCTGTGCAGGCAATTTTAAAAAAAAACCTGCAGACTCTTCCCCAGCGACATGTCGCTGGGGAAACGTTGGTTATTCGTTGACAAGTCAAACGCAAAGCGTTGACAAGTTAAATTTATCGAGAGTTTCCCCAGCGACATGTCATTGGGGAAACTTTGGAAATCATTGACAAGTCAACGACAACGCGTTGACAAGTCAAATAAAAGGAAAGATTCCCCAGCGACATGTCGCTGGGGAAACATTGTAATTAGCAAAAATGTTTAAGTTTAACTTAATTTTTTTGTTTAATAAGGATTTTCCCCAGCGACATGTCGCTGGGGAAAATGTTGCCACCGTGGCAATCTATTCTTCCAGGAAAAGTCTGTGGGGCCCGCATGTCGCTGGGGTAAGTCGCTGGGGATACTTTTAACAACGATCATACCCCAGCGAATTTTCCCCAGCGAAATGTCGCTGGGGAAATATATCCCCAGCGACATGTCGCTGGGGAAACCCCAAAATTATCGCTGGGGTAGGGCGCGAATGTTGTAGTGAAGCTCTCTGCCAAGAAGGCTTTGACCATCCATCTTATATTTGGCCTCAGCAGCATCATCTGGGTCAAGATATTGAACAAACCCAAAACCACGTGGCTCTCTGCAAATTTTAAAATTTCAAAATTTTATATACAACAGGTACATATACTCATCCCGACAAAAATACACAAATATCACATCTATTCGGTTTCCGGAACCAATAACCACATCAGCATGTACAAAACAGCAAAAGCAGAAAAGCCAAAGAAAAAACACATATCGCCTTCAAATGTTGGCTACGATATTATAAATACACAGGTTCTAACCTTCGGTCGTCACTGTTATTATGTGAAGTTCTTCTATACTTGAACTTCTTCATTATGTAAACATAATCAACTATCTTCAATCTTCATGTACACAAAATCACCTTGACATGACTCTTTTTTACTTCACTTGTGTCTTCAACACTTTCAATAAAGAAACCAATGCTTAAAAATAATATACACTAGACCCGGTAAAAACTGACCAGGGAAACCATGTAAGTATTTGTAGAAAAACATGATCAGAAGCACCTCAAACCTCAAAACATTTTATTAACAAAGATTTAAAAGACAAAGTAAACAGGAAAAAAAAAGCTACCAGTGATAAACACGTGTATCTCTATTATCTTACATGATAATAGTCTTACAATCAATACTAAAAGAAAACAAGATCAGAACTAGGGTTTATGAGATTAACAATGGAGAGAGAGAGCACTGTGTGTTTTTTGATAAAAATACAGTTTAACAATGAGGCGATGATAACAAGAGAAAACACGCTCCTCCCATTTAACCAAACCCTAAGCTAAGAGCCGTTATACATGGGCTTCATCATGGGCTTTGGCCCAAGTCCAGTAGCAAGAATAACATCCATACACCTTTAGTCCTTATAGTCCAATAGATTCTTCACTCCAAGTCCTTATGAGCTAACTGAAAGAATAAACAAGACACAATAAGTCCTTTTAGTTAAATAAGGTTATCAGATTAAGTCCTCAATTTTAACATCCCCCTTAATCTGATAACCCATACAGGTCAATCATACCAAGTTTTGTGACAAACTTGTTATGCAAATCTATTTCCAACCCTTTTGTAAGGATGTCTGCAATTTGATTTGCAGAATCCACTTTTTCTGTTTTAACAACTCCACTCAAAATTTCTCTCACAAAGTGAAGATCAATTTCTAAATGTTTTGTTCTTTCATGAAACACAGGGTTGGCTGCTATCTTGATAGCAGAATTGCTATCATAGTGAAGTGTGACTGGGAGCAAATTATCACATTGCAAGTCTTTTAAGACTTTGAGCACCCAGATCACTTCACTTGTTACTGAGGCAAGAGCTCTATACTCTGCCTCAGTAGAGGATTTAGAGAGAGTATTTTGCTTTTTGCTTTTCCATGAAATCAAGTTCCCATTTATAAAGACACAATACCCAGTCACAGATTTTCTAGTGAGAACACATTTAGCCCAGTCAGCATCAGAGTAAGCATTAAGAGTCATTCCAGAATTTCTTGTGAAGTGAATGCCCAAACCTGGTGAGTTCTTAAGATATCTTAATATCTTAAAAGCAATTTTGAGATGAGAGTTCAAAGGAGAGTGCATAAACTGGCTTAAGCAATGGAAAACATAAGATATGTCAGGCGTGGTGTTAGTTAAATAAATGAGCTTTCCCATGAATTTTTGATAATCCACAATATTAGCATGTAATGGATCATCACTAGTAGGCTCATTGCTGATGACAAGTTTAGAAGGAAAAGGGGTGTTGGCAGGTTTACAAGCAAGCATCCCATATTCAGACAACAAGTCAAGCACATATTTTATTTGGTTTAAACAAACACCATTATCAGTATCCACAACCTCAATACCCAAAAAATACTTGAGCTTACCCAGGTCTTTGATCATGAACTTAGTTTTTAAAAAAGTTTTGAACTTTTCTATTTCAGTAATGTGATTTCCAGGTATAATGATATCATCCAAATACACAAGCATGGCAAGAAAGATATTACCATAAGACTTGGTATACAAAGAATAATCAGATTTACTTTGCACAAACCCATTTTCATTTAAAACAGAGGTCAGCTTGGCATTCCATTGTCTAGGAGCTTGTTTAAGCCCATACAAGGATTTTTAAGCCTACAGACCAAGTTTTCACCACCAAGAAGATATCCTTGGGGTGGTTTCATGTACATAGTTTCATCAAGGTCACCATAAGGAAAGGCTTTATTAATATCAAGTTGGAAAACAGGCCAAGATTGCATGATAGCAAGATTAATCAAACACCTAACAGTGACCATCAACAGGAGCAAAGGTCTCATCATAATCAATTCCCTCTTTTTTGTCACACACATGAATTTTGAATCTATTTAATTTACGTGAAACGCGATAGTTCGGGTTAGACTTGTCTGTCTATTGATGTTCCCGATAGTTTACGCGTATTTTGTGTACAAATTTAAAACTTTTATGAATGAAGTTACTATCAAATATTATTTGAATGACTACTATTCGATTTTGTTATACTAATTGGAGCTGACCTTTATTTATTTGACGTGATTTAGATTAATTAAATCCGATACAAACTAAGTATTTCACCCAAAACTATTTATGCCACACTTAGAGATTTCCTATCTTACCTTTTCACCAATTTTGTTCAAGACCACTCCTACTAGAACTTTACATGTAAACATTTAAACCTCACAAACTTACACAATCACAACAAGTAAACATTTACAAATAATACCCAAGATAAATAAAAGAAAAACATTTCCCTCCTTGTCACCTAGCCATAACCGGACCCCCTATGTTTCAAATACAAACCCACGTTTTCCACTTGCAAACCCACAATTCAAACTCTTGGTGTTGTACTTCACCCATCTATTTAATGCTTGTACAAATTTTCTCCTTTTTTCTTCTCCCAGTCCATGGGATATACCTCGTAATCCAAAGGATTTTGCATAGCCTTAATGATATAACAAACCCTCATGACTTTGGTCAATTACAAGTACTCTTTCCTCCTTGTGCTGCCATGAAACGAGACCCCAAGACACTTTTAGTTCTTCCCTATGAAATTTCAACTCCCCATAATGTACCAACATTAGTTGGTAACTAGTTACAACCAAACTAAGAACCCTAACTAGATTACCTTAACCCAACTCACTTTCTCTGCCTATAAACAGACAACATGATATTCATTCAAACTCACACCCTCAAAGTTAATCACTCATAGCGAAAAAAAATATCTCTTCCCTGTGGTTCTTTAATAAGACACTGCCAAGGAAAAAGATGAGAGAAGACTTGTAGATCTTGTATAAGGTGTAGATCTTGTGAACCCTAGTTATTGTTCCATCGTCAACAAACTTGCTTAGGACCTCTTGTAAGTCCTAAAACCTCATCTATGTTTTACTTGGTTGATATGATACTTGCTAAACGTTTTGATAACCTGAACCACTCTAAAACTCAAACACAAAAGTCACGGTTTGGGATTGGCCGATGACCTAGACCTTGTGAAGAAGCTAAACGAGCTTAAATGTGATGACCTTCTTAATAAAACGAATACATGAAAACCCTAAGTTTGCAAATGACATGTTAACATGAATAAAACCTTGGTGTAAAGCATGCTTGTATGTGTCTCCAACTTAGGCCGAAACATATGTGTGGTGTGCATCACCTCGAACCAACAGAAGTATATGCATAGGTGTTGTGTGTATATGTACCAAAGATTCAATGAGTATATATATCATATAAATATGAAACCCCAATGGCTGCTTAATAGACGATGAGCACTAGTAGCATCTTAGCATGTAAGTATAATGTGTGTATGTATGAAAAGATGTTTCAAGTATGCTTGTTTATGGTCAAAGAGAGTTAAATTGAACAACATTAAAACAACCACCCAAGTGAGTACACTGTGTGCTGTGTCAAGACCAGGAAGATAACACAAATCAACCCTTTCAAAAAATAAAAATAAAGAGTGAGTGTCTTGCGTGTGTGTATAGATGAAGAAGGTGTGAACACAAATTAAGTAAAACAATGAGAGCAATCTTTTCTCTATGGCCTGTGTAAATGTTGTATGCACGAGGGTAGTGTACGTTATGTAGATATGAAAAGGAAGTAATAAAACTAAATGAGTTGTGTGTATGCATGCATGAGGAAACAAGTGTGTGTGTCGATGCATTGTCAAAACACAGCCATCAAATATAAACTCCTTAAAAACTATATTCTGTGTGCGTGTGATATATACACAAGAAAATGATCAATCTTCTTCTCACAAGTACTGAGTGTTTGGGTTAGGATGTAAAGAAAACCAAGGTCAACCTAAAAAGTTACTAGTAAAAATATGTGTGGAATGTGAATTAAAGAACATGCGTGTAGGTGTCTTATGCATGAACTCAAAATCAGGAAGAATGTAGCATGTATAGGCTGTCCATAATGAACAGTAGGATGTTAACATAACAAAATTAGATGAAATATTGTAGGTACTACAGAAACCCAAAAACAAGGAATCCTACTTCATGTGTTCATGCGATATATTTAGTTAGGAAGAAGATATCAAGTCGTCCCTCTTATCATTATGGGTGTTAAGAGTGTACAGGCTTGGGACAGTGAGTAAAAAATGAACAACAAAATAAAGCAATGGTAAGTGTTAGTAACAGTAAGGTAAAAAGGGAATTAGTAAGTTGCTCTTTGTGTTATGTACATTCGTACATGGGCAAACTAGGGGGAGTAACATCAAATCTCACCATTTTGTTAAAATGAAACCAAGACTAGTACATGTAGGGTAAATAGTAGATTCAAAAAGAAAGGTACTCGTGTGGGTATACATGTGAATGTATTGTTGCGAGAACATGCATGAGAACAGGAAATGAGACGTGCCACAATACCCTTTGCATGGTTAAATAATAATTAAAGATGTGTGTTGCGTATGGCAGCAGCTAGGACCACAAGGAGTACCACTTTTCCTTAAAACAAGGAAACAAAGATGTAAGTAACTTGTGTCAGGAAGAACTAAAACAATGGCCTCCCCATGTGGTGATTAGGACATATGGGTGTGAACACAAATATATCAAAAATCTTTTATTATCAACTTGTAATATATGCTCTTAAGATTTCGACTCATAAGACTGACTTTGCGCCACAGTTTAGCATATCAAACGAGCGCATCTAGTTAAACTAAAAATACATTGATAAAATTGACGCGGCCAAGTTTATAACGTAAATTTTCGTTTGTCTTAATGTTGAGTAACGAACCCGCAATTAATTTTCAAAAATGCTTGTTTGGAGCTTAGAAATAATTGAAGCTTTACTATTTATTTTTTATTGCAAGTGAACCACTTTGTCTAATTGTTTACAGTACTTAGAGACTTAGTTAAAATGCGATAATTATCAAATATCAAAGACATCACGGCCTAATTTTCATAACGAGAACCCGTTTATTTTCCGGACTAATATTTAACGAGTAACCGTGACCCAAAGTCGACCCCATGACTAAAATGGACGAACTTGAAAAATGTATAAAAACATTTTATAAATCAAGAGCAAGTATAAATTATCAACCAAGTGCATTGTACATTATTATTTCTTGTATTTAGCCAAAGTACAAATATTTTACTTAGGTTACGAGTAGATCGTTTGCGCATCGTCTTGCATGCCTTGATTTTTCGTGCAATCTTTATTGATCATATTCACTACTTCATCGAGGTGAGTTTCATAGCCCCACTTTTAATTGTTTTAACTATTTTGGGGTGAGAACATTGCTTGTTTTAAACGGATGAACATAAGTGCTAAAACTTGATACGTTTGCCTACATGATGTCTAAGTAGCGATATCCGTAGATGCTTTAGCCCACTATCGTGAACCGTTAATTACTTTGTGTCAGCGCGAATGTTATGGATAGATCTATCAGGATTAACCTCCCTATCTAATTTGGTTGTTTGGCCAAAGTTAGATACACTTACATTTGAGGATTTACAAATGCTTCGGGATAGGCATTTGCTCGGGCTCTTATTATATCTTGTTGGTTTAGGTTAACGCTTCGGTGTCACGAGCTTAGACGTAGGTGATTAAAACGTATACTTTTGATTTTAATCTTGTATTTGTTATAAGATTATATGCCGGTTGCCTTGGAAAACTTATGGTTAAACTTAAACCTATGAACTCACCAACCTTTGTGTTGACGCTTTAGCAATGTTTTTCTTAGGTATCAAGACGGAGGAGTGACGTGGTTATGCATGGGAGATTTTTTTAATGAAAATGGTCGTGACTAGTATATGGATATTTGGATCAATGTTAAAGTCTTATGAAAACAATATTTTATTATGATCTGGTGTAATTTGCTTCCGAAACAAGTTTCATGCTTTTAATTAAATTAAAACGACTTTTAAATAGTCGTTCTTTGTATCTATGTCTTTTGATAGTCATGACCGTCGCACCTCATTCAAACTTTGTACTCTAAGCTCCAAAACTATTTGAATGGTTTGTGCCATATATATATATATATATATATATATATATATATATATATGTATATATATATATATATATATATATATATATATATATATATATATATATATATATATATTCTTTTGAGATTAAACGTACGCATACTTATGCTCAACATATTTTAGATAGTCCCCGGAACTATTATCGACTATCGAAACATTTTGTGATTCATATCACTATACGCCGAATTAAAAATATCGCCATGATTCCTAGAACGAAAACTATACGAGTATATTTAATTACCATGTGTTTGGTAGTATGTTAATTTGTAGAAATACTTGAATCAAGCGATACTATTATAAATGTCGAGAGAAGCAACTATTTATTGGCTTCGGTAAATTGTTACTCCACTAAACATTTATAATAGACTCGGTTGAGAAAAAGTGACCTACATTAGTTAACGGTTTTTGAAATTGAATGCGTAAGTTATCATATCAAATTGTTATTTTGAGCACGACCGAGGAACGACGACGACGTCACTATTTAAGATGACATATGACGATAAAACACTTATTACAAGTATTACTCTGTAATGCTCCAAAGAGTACTACAATTCAAAGAACGAATAAATTTCGCGATATATGAACTATCCATAAATACGCTGACGCGTAAGTCAAATGGTTATCGAAGAAAATTTTTATTGGAAATAAATTATGCAAAGACGAATCAAAGTTTTTGTTAGTCTATTGGTTGCGACTAAGTTATCATGACTTTATTTTAAATTTCCAAGTTACGATATAGATATAAATTAAAAGGTTTACCCTTGGTTAAACAATTATGTCAATTTCTACATCAAAGGGATTATCGCGTTGCGCGATATTTGAGAACCCCAGATGCGAAATGTGGTCATATATTGAGATCTTAAATACAAGGTATAAATATACAACAATGACTGTAAAGTTTATCTAAGATTGCGAGCAAAACGCTAGACGAGAGCAAGATAAACGAAACATATAAGGTATAACGGAACATATTCCAAAATCAGATAAATTCTTATAATAAAATTTAGTAATTGCTCGAATTGAACATTTTGAACGATTACGGATTAGAAACATATGGAACAATTCTTGTGATGAAATTTTTGTGATAAAATTTTAGTACTCGACTCGTTTAAATCAAATTAACAATTTTTCAAGGTGTAAAAATTGTCGAAAGTGTACGAACTAGCAATACTAAGTTAAGGAAAGACTTATGAATGAACAAGAACTAGTACGGGCTACGTAATAGCCGTAAGCCGACTAAAACTCAAAAACATACTTACTCATCCGAGTTGCAAATAATAGACGTTTAGCAAAAGGAAATTGCACAAAAAGAAACGTCGGAGTAAAACTAAATTGATGAAAGGATTAATTAAGGATAATTATATTTATCCATTCGTGCATAATCACTACTAAGAGAAAGTACAAATAATAAGTATGTGGAAGGGCATGTTAGAGGACTTTAACATTCCACGATTCACATATTTTTTTCCATGTAAACACTACTTGGACATTTAAGTAGACTTATGGATCGATATACGAGAACTTACTCTAAATAAAAGAAAAATTACAAGACATCATACAACTCATTTCTATCTTTAGAACTTTAGAAAAATACTTCGCTTCTACCTATCTAATAACCGTCGTTTTACATTTGGTGACAGGCTAAAAAGGAAAAATGCCTCTCATTCCGTTTGTCATTTTGCAATCCGAATCCGACAAGGAAATTACCCCCATCCGGAGCGTAATCACAATAAATTCGGATGATGAGCAAGATTCGTCTGTCATAATGCCAAATGTCACTACGAGACTTCCCTCCACTGTCCCAAATATTTCTACTACTACCACTATGCCAATCTCCACTCCTATGCCTTCACCATTACCTGAAGCTTCCAAAAAAAGAAACCGTACACCTTCACCACCACCTAATGTTGCTCATTCCCCAGAAGACGAGCCTACTTAAGAATCACTCGGATTCGATGTAGAACACCTGAGTGGCCGTCTGGAGGATGTAGAGGGTGATGTGGATCACCTTATCTAGCAAGATGAAGACAAGGACTTAGTGATAGCCAAGTTACGAGAGTCTCTTGAGGCTGCTGAGTCCGAGATTGCAATTTCACAAATGAGGAACAATGATACCGAGGCTAGGCAAGCCGCGGATCATGCTCAAATCCACGAGATCCTACGCCACCTAGGCCTTTAGGATTATCTCGCCTTTCTAATGAAAGTATGATGTTTTGTAATAAATATATGACGTTTTGTCAAGACTAAAAGAAGTCATCCATTGGTTGAATGGGAATTTTGTACTCTAAGCTCCAAAACTATGTATGAAACGAAATTCAAGAACGGAATGTATGAATTTTTATGATATGATTCCTTGATAATTGTAGTACAATAAATGTGAGAAAAGCTCGATAAAATTAGAACAATCGTAAGAATTGATACAATGAAAGAACTAACAAAAATATACATCGTTTGTTCGTTAATGGTACACAGAAAAATTAGAATGACGAAACAACATTGCAAGGACCTCAAAGAGGTCATCACTCGTCAATATCAAAATGCTATTAGGGTCGTTGATGCATTTGAAGATAGTATCCGTACGGTTGACCGAACCATGGATCCTAGTGTTAACAAAAAAGCTAAGGAAACAACTGCTACTCCTGTTAACACTTTTGGACCTCGAAAGACCCTTTCGAAAACTAAAGTGAACCACTCCGTTAGTGGAAGAAAAGGGGCTTGTGAGAGGAGGTGCTCTATGATGAAAAACCATCCAAGGTTAAACACCATAAAGCAAAGTGCTGAAAGACTTAAACTTCATCCTATGACCCAACCAAAGAATCACTCGTGGAAAGCGCCACGTGTTCGCCAAGGAAAAACCTTACCACCCTCTACTTGTTGTGCAAGGACAAATTTCCCGGAGGATGTGCCCAAAACAACTCCGATCTTGAACAAGAAGTATCTCGACAAACTTCCATATTGTCGCAAGTGTGACTACCACCACAAAGGTAGTTGCGCGAACCATTGCATGCTTTGTGATGAATTTGGGCACTTGGAGGGTGATTGTCGAGTGGTAAAGTCCCATGAGAAGAATATGACGGAACGCTACATGGAGGAATGCCGTTTAAGACAAGAAATACTTGAAATTGCCCAAGAAAGAAGCTCGGGGGCAAAGAGCGTCCAATACCCCGCCAACGTTTTACACCGATTGTCTTTCAAGAAAGATGCGCCGACAATCTTCAAGTATCAACCCAAAGGTTTCTACCCTCGTCATGGATAGAGCGTGGAAATTTATGTATTAAGAACTATTTTACTTTTATGCAAATCAAGTGACTCAACGTCCATCAATGTTACCACCAACAAAACTTAATTATGTAACCGTACTCTAAGTCATCAATTAAATTGTGTTGTTTAATTTTAAAGCCTCTTTTGTTTAATTAACGAGAAAATTTTATTTTTAGTTTTCATGTGTCAGAGAAAAATTCATCCACCAAAAATTTTACCTAAGAAAGATATTTATTCTATTTTCTTTACCTATCAAGGAGAAATAAATAAAGTAAATTTTCGTTAAAAGATTTTTGTAAAATATTCTTTAATAAATATCAAATTTTTTTTTACTATTAGAAATCACCACCGGAAACACTTATTAGTGGGAATGATAAAAATCGTGATAATGAAAGTTGGAAGATTAGTAAATGTATTATTATTCAAACGCCGCAACTAATAGCGAAATATTTTTGGTAAGAACTACCATGTAAAGTTTTGGAACTTGGTTTGACGACCAACTCAATGTGGAGAACAAAAACTATTGATAAACTTGACGAGAACTAGTACGAATAGTCTTGGGAATTATTTTGTTGATTGTGAAAAGTGAACATTGGTAACAAACAAAATGCACTATGGACTACCAATATATAATTACAACCTCAAAGGGTCAAATTATGATGAAAAGGAGGATGCAACCGTTTATCCCGAGACGTACGTAGCTTGATCAACTACGTATGATCGTGGTCGAACGCGAGTATGCTCATAGTAGTCATCTTGAAAATGAAATATATTAGTACTAGAAACATATATTCAAGTTGCCCTATTCGTCAAAGATAAATTTATTATGTGCTATGAATGTCGAACATATTTATACCGTCTTAAGTAAAAGCTACGATTACGCGATACGAGTAAACCTAGTATAATTATTTTCTTTGCCACTATTACATACAAAAGCGTTTATGACACGCAAATACTAAGAGCGCCACTTGTTTTTGACGATAATTAAACTCAAATTATTTAGAGTTGGAAAATAGAAACAATTTTAAATAATAATGAGAAGAACGAAAAGTCATTTGAGTAAAACTCAAAATTTAAACGGATATTGAGAAATTGCCGCGACTTAACCCATGTTAAGGAATAATTGGGTCAAGATAAGAATGTTTTTGTATATAATTAGAATACCAAAACCACTCGGACAAAAATCTACTTTACCTAACGATGTTTGAGCATCACACCATACTCATAGGCTTAAGAAATATTATATACTTTCCTCATAAAAGGAATCCGAACGAGCTATGATTTAAATATAGTATGAATTGTGCACCCGTTTTCCTCTCCACGAAAAAAAGGAGATAAACGAGGAAGAACGCAAACTAAATTGATTAACTCACGAAATTATCTAATATTGAATGTCACATAAAAGGAAGAAACGTCTTGACTACCATGTGTTAGGACGCTCAATTGTTCTAGAATTTTTCGGAAACCGATTCAAGAAACCTTGGCACATACGCTACTTATCACTACCAAGTAGACGGGTAATGTGAACGGGATTAATCAAACTATGTGGAGCGACTTTCAAATGTGCGATGTATAGTCATCTAGGCGAAAAATGACAATACGCGACACTTTGAAGTGGAAGTAATACGCTGGATGACGCGAAAGTTACTAATGAGAAAACTCACTAAACAAAACCAACATCGTCGAGAAAATTTGACATACAAGAAAATACTTAGGGAACGCAATAAAACCGTGTTCAAGTTGGAAGAAATTTTTGTTCGTTTTAATCCTAACTAGATTATAGTAATTTTAATCTTAGCAACAAACTAAAGAAAAATGAACGCATTGAACACCATGAAAGGGAGATAAAAATTTAATTGACCTCATGTTTTGATAACGATATCGATGAGCTAGTTTTGAGGACAAAACTCAATTTAAGGGATTACGAATGTCACACACGTGAATTTTGAATCTATTTAATTTACGTGAAACGCGATAATTCGGGTTAGACTTGTCTGTCTATTGATGTTCCCGTAGTTTACGCGTATTTTGTGTACAAATTTAAAACTTTTATGAATGAAGTTACTATCAAATATTATTTGAATGACTACTATTCGATTTTGTTATACTAATTGGAGCCGACCTTTATTTATTTGACGTGATTTAGATTAATTAAATCCGATACGAACTAAGTATTTCACCCAAAACTATTTATGCCACACTTAGAGATTTCCAATCTTACCTTTTCACCAATTTTGTTCAAGACCACTCCTACTAGAACTTTACATGTAAACATTTAAACCTCACAAACTTACACAATCACAACAAGTAAACATTTGCAAATAATACCCAAGATAAATAAAAGAAAAACATTTCCCTCCTTGTCACCTAGCCATAACCGGACCCCCTATGTTTCAAATACAAACCCACGTTTTCCACTTGCAAACCCACAATTCAAACTCTTGGTGTTGTACTTCACCCATCTATTTAATGCTTGTACAAATTTTCTCCTTTTTTCTTCTCCCAGTCCATGGGATATACCTCGTAATCCAAAGGATTTTGCATAGCCTTAATGATATAACAAACCCTCATGAATTTGGTCAATTACAAGTACTCTTTCCTCCTTGTGCTGTCATGAAATGAGACCCCAAGACACTTTTAGTTCTTCCCCATGAAATTTCAACTCCCCATAATGTACCAACATTAGTTGGTAACTAGTTACAACCAAACTAAGAACCCTAACTAGATTACCTTAACCCAACTCACTTTCTCTGCCTATAAATAGACAACATGATATTCATTCAAACTCACACCCTCAAAGTTAATCACTCATAGCGAAAACAAATATCTCTTCCCTGTGGTTCTTTAATAAGACACTGCCAAGGAAAAAGATGAGAGAAGACTTGTAGATCTTGTATAAGGTGTAGATCTTGTGAACCCTAGTTATTGTTCCATCGTCAACAAACTTGCTTAGGACCTCTTGTAAGTCCTAAAACCTCATCTATGTTTTACTTGGTTGATATGATACTTGCTAAACGTTTTGATAACCTGAACCACTCTAAAACTCAAACACAAAAGTCACGGTTTGGGATTGGCCGATGACCTAGACCTTGTGAACAAGCTAAACAAGCTTAAATGTGATGACCTTCTTAATAAAACGAATACATGAAAACCCTAAGTTTGTAAATGACATGTTAACATGAATAAAACCTTGGTGTAAAGCATGCTTGTATGTGTCTCCAACTTAGGCCTAAACATATGTGTGGTGTGCATCACCTCGAACCAACAGAAATATATGCATAGGTGTTGCATGTATATGTACCAAAGAATCAAAGAGTATATATAGCATATAAATATGAAACCCCAATGGCTGCTTAATAGACGATGAGCACTAGTAGCATCTTAGCATGTAAGTATAATGTGTGTATGTATGAAAAGATGTTTCAAGTATGCTTGTTTATGGTCAAAGAGAGTTAAATTGAACAACATTAAAACAAACCACCCAAGTGAGTACACTGTGTTTTGTGTCAAGACCAGGAAGATAACACAAATCAACCCTTTCAAAAAAAAATAAAGAGTGAGTGTCTTGCGTGTGTGTATAGATGAAGAAGGTGTGAACACAAATTAAGTAAAACAATGAGAGCAATCTTTTCTCTATGGCCTGTGTAAATGTTGTATGCACGAGGGTAGTGTACGTTATGTAGATATGAAAAGGAAGTAATAAAACTAAATGAGTTGTGTGTATGCATGCATGAGGAAACAAGTGTGTGTGTCGATGCATTGTCAAAACACAGCCATCAAATATAAACTCCTTAAAAACTATATTCTGTGTGCGTGTGATATATACACAAGAAAATGATCAATCTTCTTCTCACAAGTACTGGGTGTTTGGGTTAGGATGTAAAGAAAACCAAGGTCAACCTAAAAAGTTACTAGTAAAAATATGTGTGGAATGTGAATTAAAGAACATGTGTGTAGGTGTCTTATGCATGAACTCAAAACCAGGAAGAATGTAGCAAGTATAGGCTGTCCATGGTGAACAGTAGGATGTTAACATAACAAAATTAGATGAAATATTGTAGGTACTACAGAAACCCAAAAACAAGGAATCCTACTTCATGTGTTCATGCGATATGTTTAGTTAGGAAGAAGATATCAAGTCACCCCTCTTATCATTATGGGTGTTAAAAGTGTACAGGCTTGGGACAGTGAGTAAAAGATGAACAACAAAATAAAGCAATGGTAAGTGTTAGTAACAGTAAGGTAAAAAGGGAATTAGTAAGTTACTCTTTGTGTTATGTAAATTCGTACATGGGCAAACTAGGGGGAGTAACATCAAATCTCACCATTTTGTTAAAATGAAACCAAGACTAGTACATGTAGGGTAAATAGTAGATTCAAAAGAAAGGTACTCGTGTGGGTATACATGTGAATGTATTGTTGCGCGAACATGCATGAGAACCAGGAAATGAGACGTGCCACAATACCCTTTGCATGGTTAAATAATAATTAAAGATGTGTGTTGCGTATGGCAGCAGCTAGGACCACAAGGAGTACCACTTTTCCTTAAAACAAGGAAACAAAGATGTAAGTAACTTGTGTCAGGAAGAACAAAAACAATGGCCTCCCCATGTGGTGATTAGGACATATAGGTGTGAACACAAATATATAAAAAATCTTTTATTATCAACTTGTAATATATGCTCTTAAGATTTCGACTCATAAGACTGACTTTGCGCCACAGTTTAGCATATCAAACGAGCGCATCTAGTTAAACTAAAAATACATTGATAAAATTGACGCGGCCAAGTTTATAACTTAACTTTTCGTTTGTCTTAATGTTGAGTAACAAACCCTCAATTAATTTTCAAAAATGCTTGTTTGGCACTTAGAAATAATTGAAGCTTTACTATTTATTTTTGATTGCAAGTGAACCACTTTGTCTAATTGTTTACAATACTTAGAGACGTAGTCAAAATGCGATAATTATCAAATATCAAAGACATCGCGGCCTAAATTTCATTACGAGAACCCGTTTATTTTCTAGACTAATATTTAACGAGTAACCGTGACCCAAAGTTGACCCCGTGACTAAAATGGACGAACTTGAAAAATGTATACAAACATTTTATAAATCAAGGGCAAGTATAAATTATCAACCAAGTGCATTGTACATTATTATTTCTTGTATTTAGCCAAAGTACAAATATTTTACTTAGGTTACGAGTAGATCGTTTGCGCATCGTCTTGCGTGCCTTGATTTTTCGTGTAATCTTTATTGATCATATTCACTACTTCATCGAGGTGAGTTTCATAGCCCCACTTTTAATTGTTTTAACTATTTTGGGGTGAGAACATTGCTTGTTTTAAACGGATGAACATAAGTGCTAAAACTTGATACGTTTTCCTACATGATGTCTAAGTAGCGATATCCCTAGATGCTTTAGCCCACTATCGTGAACCGTTAATTACTTTGTGTAAGCGCGAATGTTATGGATAGATCTATCGGGATTAACCTCCCTATCTAATTTGGTTGTGTGGCCAAAGTTAGATACACTTACATTTGAGGATTTACAAATGCTTCGGGATAGGCATTTGCTCGGGCTCTTATTATATCTTGTTGGTTTAGGTTAACGCTTTGGTGTCACGAGCTTAGACGTAGGTGATTAAAATGTATACTTTTGATTATAATCTTGTATTTGTTATAAGATTATATGCCGGTTGCCTTGGAAAATCGTATGGTTCATCACACTATTTAAACTTAAACCTATAAACTCACCAACCTTTGTGTTGACGCTTTAGCAATGTTTTCTCAGGTATCAAGACGGAGGAGTGACGTGGTTATGCATGGGAGATTTTTTTTAATTAAAATGGTCGTGACTAGTATATGGATATTTGGATCAATGTTAAAGTCTTTTGAAAACAATGTTTTATTATGATCTGGTGTAATTTGCTTCCGAAACAAGTTTTATGCTTTTAATTAAATTAAAACGACTTTTAAATAGTCGTTCTTTGTATCTATGTCTTTTGATAGTCATGACCGTCGCACCCCATTGTGTTGTATTACTCTGATAAATTGGGGGTGTGATATTTTTGGCCAAAGCCTTAGGCAACAACCCTAGCCTTATACCTCTCAATCTCACCACTAGATTTAAACTTTAACTTCCAAATCTATGTACACCCTAAAGCCTTCCTACCTTTAGGGAGTTCAACAATGTCCCAGTTGTCATTTTCAAGTAAGGCAGCAAGTTCAGAGTTCATAGCATCAACCCAAAGATGATTCTGAGATGCTTCAAAAAAAACTTTTTGGTTCACTCATTTTGTTAAGTTGAGTGACAAAACAGAAATTTTCTTTATCAAGTTTGGAATATCCAACAAATTTTTCAAGTCCATACTTAACTTTAGATTGGACAACAAAATCATTGTAATTTTTAGGAAAAACAGAAGGTCTTGAGGACCTCCTCACACCTTGACCATTCTGAACATTGTTTCTAGGGTCATTCCCAAGATTTTCTTCCATGTTTTGAACATGAGGGGAAGGAATGGGATTGATATCTAAATTTCCCTCAGAATTAGCATTTTCATCAAGTATGGTGGCCTCTTCCCTACTCAAGCTGGCATCATTGGTATCATTGCTTATGGCATTGTCTCCAGTGTCACCTAGACTTGGAGGTGGGCTACTAGCACTTGGTAACCTACTGTCACCATTATGATTCATTGCTCTCTCATCATCATAGGGAAGTTCAGGGTCATCAAGGTCAAAAAGGTTCAACAGATTTATGTCTTGAAAAACATTTGAATTATTGTCTTTATTGAAATTGGAAGTGGACTTTTTAAAAGGAAATATGGTTTAAAAAAATTTAACATCTCTAGAAACAAAAAACTGATGCCTATCAAGACTATAAATCCTATATCCCTTTTGAGAGCTAGAATACCCCATCATAACACATTTCTCAGATCTCTTAGCAAGTTTATCATGACTATTAAGAATAGTAGCAAAATAAAGACAGCCAAACATTCTGATATGAGAGAGATTAGGACAAGTATGGTAAATCATTTCAAAGGGGGTTTTACCATTAAGCATAGAGGAGGGAAATCTGTTAATAAGGTAAGTAGCAGTTAGCACACATTCAGTCCAATATTTAAGAGGAATTCCCCCTTGAAACATAAGACATCTAGCAACATTTAATAGATGTCTATGTTTCCTTTCAACAATCCCATTTTGTTGTGGAGTATAAGCACAGGAAGTTTGATGTATGATTCCATTTTTATCACAAAAGGTTTTAAAATTTTGATTCACAAACTTAGTTCCATTATTACTTCTGAAGATCTTAATAGTAGTCTTAGTGATTTTTGATCAAATTAAAGAAATTTTGAATGTACGAGAAGACTTCATCTTTAGTTTGATAAGAAACAACCAAACAGCCCTAGTATAATCATCCACAACAGTTAAGAAATACTTGTGGCTAGAATGACTGGCAACCCTATAAGGACCCCACAAATCTAAGTGCACAATATCACCAAGTTTCTTAGTTTTATGGTCACTTAAGGAAAAAGGTTTCCTAGTTTGCTTAGCTCTTTTACAGATTTCACAAAAAAAGGTCTTGTCATTTTTATTAATTTTCAAAGACTATTTAAGTACGTTAAGAGCAGGGTCAGCAGGGTGGCCAAGTCTGCAATACCAATCATAGTGAGACAAGGAGCAAGTAGCAAGATAGTTTTGGTTTTTACAACTAGTACCTTCTGTATCTAAATAGTATAAACCACCAAACTGTTTACCAGTCCCCAACACATTTTTCAGATTCAAATCCTGATTAACAAAGAAACACTTATTCTCATCAAACACAACAAAGATTTTATTGTCTTTAGACAACTTATGCACAGAGACTAAGGTAACACAATACTCAGGAATAACGAACACATCCACTAAAGTCAAACCATTAGGAGGTCTAAGATTACCAATTTTAGATATAATAGCCTCAGTTCCATTAGGGTGAGTGACTTTAATTTTAAGATGAGAGATGTCAAATAGATTGTCAAGTTCACTCTCATTGTTGGTCATGTGTTGGTTAGCCCCAGAGTCAATGACCTTGCGATTGTAAGTCATACCAATTTTAGAACTAGTATTGGAACAAAAAAACTTATCAAAATTGTGATTTAAGACCCTGCTAGAGTTAAAATAAGTACCTGCCATATTGGCTTCTACAATCTTTCCAGATCCATTGTTATCTTTAAAAAGAGAGAGAAGAGTTGCCATTTGTTCATCAGAAAAACCAGTAGCACTAGTAGAACCAACAGAGTTATTAGCAACATTTTTTCCTTTGAAATTTTGATTTCCCTTTTTTTCCCATGAACAAAATCACTAGGGTACCCAATAATCTTAAAACACCTATCAATGGTGTGACCATTGTACCCATAGTTTTCATAAACCAATTCAGCATTAGAGGTAAAGTTGGGTCTCACAACATTCTAATTATTAGGTCTAAAATCAGTATTACCATTGTTAGGTCTAAAGTTGCCTTGATTACCATTCTGATTAAAGTTTTTGGTTATGGGTCTCAATATATTAGCATTAGGGTTCTGATTTCTTTGAACATTGTTTCTGGTGGGCCCATTAGACAAAAAAGCAATGGTATGAGCCCTTTGAGAGTAACCAGAACCACTACTAGAAGCCATTCTGTGAGATTCCTCAGCAGAGATGATGGCATAAGCCCCCTTAACATCAAGAAGACTTTCTCTAGACAGTATAGAACTCCTAATACTCATAGAAGAATCATCCAACCCTATTAAAAACTGCATAAGTTTCAATAACTGATTATGTTTTTTAAACTCACTAGAAGCAGTACAAACACAAGCAGGTAATTCAATCATAGCATCATATTGTTTCCAGAGAGCATTCAACTTATGATAATAATCAGACAAGTTACAACCATTTTGTTTCAAGGTGTTAATCTTATGGTGCAAGTTAAACATGACAGAACCATCAACCTTATGATATGTTTCCTTTAGCTCTTTCCAAACATGTTTGGTCTTTTTTGAAAAAATTTGTCCAAGGAAAAGTTCCTCAGAAATAGAGTTAAGAATCCAACCCAACACAACAGCATGGACCCTGTCCCATTGCCTTGCTAAAACCTCATCAGTTACAGGCCTTTTACAAGTACCATCAATAAACCCAATTTTATTTTTTCCTTCCAAAGCAAGTAACATAGCATTAGCCCAAACTTGATAGTTTTCAGTTCCCTTAAGTTTCACACTGACAATAATTAAAACAGCAGAGTCATTAGGGTGCAAGTGCAATGGGTCACTCAGGTCAAGCTTACTAATAAGTGTAACTGGGTCAGTTACACTTATAGCATCATCATCACCATGTTCATACATGGTGAAGGGTCAAAGGTCCAAAAATGAACTCACAATACTGCAAACAAAGTTCCCAGGAATCCAAATCAAAGTTCCCAGGAATCCAAACCACTCAAGGGTGGCAGGTCAAGGGCAAGCAGCAAGGAGGATCCAAAAATAAAGGGTATGAAAAGAAGAGACTACCAAACCCCCAAAAGACAAACAGTAATAATAATAAAGAAAACAAATAGCAGATAGCAAATAAAGAGAGAGAAGCAGAGGTGTTACAGTGCAATAAACCAAATCTCAATCGAACTGTCACTCTTAGATTCACTTAGTCTAAGAAGTGACAGAACCTCCAAATCACAAACCCCAAAAATTTCTTCAAGGAAAAAATTGGGGAAAGTGACCAAATCAGCGAACAAAACACCGAATCAACAAGGAACCAGAGTGAATCACCACCAATCAAACAAGCCACCAACCAAAAGTGAAACCCTAATTTTTTTCTCAAAAAAAATTAGGGATAATCACTTTAATCAAGAGACAAGACCACCAATCAACCCAATCGTCAATAATAATAAAAAAGAGAGCAGATCTCAGAAACCCTAATTTTTTCTCAAAAAAAATTAACGGTTCAAAACTTTGATTCAAGAAGTAATATGAATAGATCTAGCTATTTCAATAGCAGATCTTTTAAAAAAGTATAAATAACCAAAGACCCCCAATTTTAAACAAACCCTAAAATATTTGTCATCGAGTTTTAACAACCTGGCTCTGATACCATGTAGAAAAACATGATCCGAAGCACCTCAAACATTAAAACCTTTTATTAACAAAGAATTAAAAGACAAAGTAAACAGGAAAACAAAAGCTACCAGTGATAAACATGTGTGGCTCTATTATATTACATGATAATAGTCTTACAATCATTACTAAAAGAAAAAAAGATCAAAACTAGGGTTTATGAGATCAACAATAGAGAGAGAGAGAGAGAGAGAGAGAGAGCACTGTGTGTTTTTTTATAAACACACAGTTTAACAATGAGGCGATGATAACAAGAGAAAACACGCTCCTCCCATTTAACCAAACCCTAAGCTAAGAGCCGTTATACATGGGCTTCATCATGGGCTTCTCATGGGCTTTGGCCCAAGTCCAGTAGCAAGAATAGCATCCATACACCTTTAGTCCTTGATGTAGTGTTTTTACTACCCTTTAGGAAAAGAGCAATAAAATAGGGCAAGTAGGCACGACGATTTAGGAAAACCGTGTGTGAATGACCCTAAGGTGAGTTCGTTCTCGAGGACGCTAATGCGTTGTGAATTGAATTGATTTTGATTGATGATTTTATTAACAAGAAAAGAAAAATAGAAATAAGAA
Organism: Glebionis coronaria; assembly: GCA_025667525.1. Taxonomy (NCBI): domain Eukaryota; kingdom Viridiplantae; phylum Streptophyta; class Magnoliopsida; order Asterales; family Asteraceae; genus Glebionis; species Glebionis coronaria. The sequence continues at coordinate 149,762 of JANFOE010000479.1, read as the reverse complement.
AGAGATGACGGTTACGAAGACGGATCGAGCTAAGACGAAAAAGCGTTCACGTAAAACCGTAAATAGTGCCAAAATTAAAAATTTTAAACCTAAAAATTAATAAAAAGCTAAAACACGTCTAAAATAATATAAATAAGAAATAAAATCCACTAAAAATATTTTAAAATCTTTTATTAATTAAATATTCAATTTTAAATGCTAATTAAAGCCCTAAAATTAAATATAATTAATCAAAATGTCCAAAATATGATTTTATTGAACAAATAACTTACTTATATTATCTAAAGACTAAAAAGTAATTTTCCTAATTTTTAAAAACTATTTTTCTATTTTTTAATCACTAAAAACTATTTTAAAACTAAAATAATTATAAAAAATAATAAAATAATGCTAAAAATAATTTACCAATTTTAAAAATCCTAAATAACTCTAATGAACAGAAGAAAATTGAAAAAGTTTGAAAAATATTAAATTTACCACTAAAAGACAAAACTAGTTTAATTAAAACCCTAATTATACTAAATTAATTCTAAAAAATAATAAAAAGATGAACAGTAAAAACCTTTTTAACCAAAAATCTTAAAATATTATTTTAAGTCTAGGAAAAATGTTTAAACTAAAAAATATAAATTTTTGCCACTAAATGAAAAAAACAGAAATATTAAAGTTAATTAAAAATGCTATTTAATCTAAAAAATATAAAATGAACAGTAAATAAAAATCTAATTAATCAGAAAAATCAAAAATTAAATTAGAAAAATAACAAAAGTGGTTTCAAGTCCTAACTCTCAAAATCACCCACTAAAGACAAAAATACAAACTTTCTGAAAGTGACATGTCATGGACTTTTGTCCTTATGCTTAGCAGTGGTAACTTGTGTGTTGCCAGTGGGAAAGGAGTTCCCACTGCTAGTGCAATTTTTTGATCTGTGGATGTTTAAGCTTAGGAAAGCTATTTGGAATTGGATTCTTTGGACAGCAAGGCACCCCCACACCAATTGGGTTGTGGGGAGTCTGAGTAAACACAAAAAAACACCAAGTCTCAAGCAAAGATCAAGCAAAAATAAGCACAAAAGTTTCTGATTAAGGCAATGTTTTCTGATGAACAAATGACCAAATTTACTTGCACAAATTTGAGATTCCAAGGCCAATAACTTGCACACAATCAAATCAAATGGCATATAATCAGTTCACAATCCTTAAAGAACCTAAAATCTAGCAGACTTCCAAATTGGTGACCAAATTTCCACAAAAATCAAGCAGGACAAGCAGTTTCTGATTTGTGCTATGTTTCTACCCTTTTTTAGCATGCAAATTGGTTCTAAACTCTACCAAATAGAAACCCTATGCTAACATACAACTACTAGTAACCTGGTGAGTGGATATGACTGGTTTTAACATAAGATTAATAACATTAATCCAAGTTACACCCTTATCCCAAACACCCCTTTATCTACTGAACTTGAACTATTAACACACCAAATGACTTTAAATCACATTCAAACTGACTTAAACAACTTATAACATGTATACAACCAATAAACCAGTTAAATCAAACACTTAACAAACCTATAACCAACAATTCACAAATTTCATGCAAAATCAACTTAAATTGAAAACTGAAAAAGGAACAAGTAAGCTACCTTGTTGGGCCTACATCCAGGCCCAACAGTGACTGCTATGTCACCTCCAAATAGACTCGGGTCTATGCTGAACCTTTGACAAAGAACTAGCAATGAAACCTGCCAAAAATGAACAAACACAATATGGCAACTTTTCTGATTTTTCTTCTTTCTTTTAAATCTTTTCCAAATAACTCAATTGTTTTTTCTTTCACAACACTTAAACCAAACAGCTTGAAATCCAGGAGAATCAAACTCAAAACAAGATTTCACCAAGAAAAGTCAATTTTCAGAAACTTTTTCTGAAAATCTCAAACACAAAATGTTTGAGTAAAAATTTAAATGGAACTCAGATTTTTACTCACAAAAACACCAACTTTTAAACAAGTAAAAAGGAATTACAATTTCATCACAAGAAAATACCAAACTTTTAATTAATTTAAAAAGGGATTACAATTTTTGAGCAAAATCTGGAACAAAACTATAGGGACACATGCGTCTCCTATATATACTACTGAAAGGAAAATTATAGAACTACAAAGCCCTAGTACATGAAATTCCCATTAAGTCCTTGGTCTTCTCTTGAAAATTTAGTCAAAATTCGTCTTGTGAAGGAAAATGACATGCCAGCTGTTGGAGTCTTGATCTTGGACGTTAAAATCTTCTTGGGGGACAAGGAGTCATTGTGGGTCGTTTAATTGGTCGAATGTAGGGTTTTGAGGGAAAGGGACGGGGCAGGGGAGGGTCCCACAAGACACATGGGTGTGTCTTGTGTGGATTTGGGATGTGGGATTAGGTGAGGGTGAGTCTAATTTGTAATCTGGAAAGTTTAGATCAAAAACCCTCTGGTTTGAGGTTAATTGGACCTGGGATAGATTAGGGTTCGTGGGGGATTTAGAAGGGTGTTTAATCTATTTTGGGTAAATTAAATTTTTAAAAATCTGTTTGGAGGGAAGGGATTAGGGGGGGTTTGACTGGTTCGTTTGACCAGTTTAATAAACTGGTTGGGTTTGGGTGGGTATTGGGTTGGTTTAGTGGGTAGGGTTGGGTAAATGGGTAAATGGGTGGGTTATGGTGACGTGTCATGAGCTGAATGGTGGAATGGGTTTGGTTGTCTTGGCAGTTATGGCCCCCCAAGGTTTTTATTTCCTTCACTTTGTAATAATAGCTAATAAACTTCATTCCCTTTGAAAATAAGTTTCAACATTTGGCATTTTTGGCACATCAACTTATTAAACTTGAAACAAGGAATTCTTATGCCAATTCTTCATTCTTCAAGGATTGATCTTGTAAATTCTTGATAATTTAGGGACCTCAATGCAATAATTGAGATTTGCAAGGGTATAAATTGACAAGTCTTCAATTCTTTAGGGACCAATCTTGTACAATCTTCAAACTTCAAGGTCATAATTGGAAATTCCAGATTTGGGCCCGGTTCATTGTGCGGCTTCGTTTCCCGTGTTCGTTATTGAATGATTCTTGTGATCTTTTGCCTTTTCCTCAATATCCGTACCTAAAATACACAAGTAACAAACACGAGCATATATTTGGCAGTTTTAATGATATTTTATGCATTTTAAGCCCGATTTGGACGATGAGACTATGTATAAAAGCAGTCTCATCACTCCCCCATACTAAACCATTGTCGTGCCCTCACGCAATGCTAGAATAAAGTATCATAGCATCTCTAAAATTTAATTTTATTCACTTTATTGGAATGATAAACTAGCTATACTACTACTATTACTACTACTTGCGTTTTAGACATAATGTATGATTTTCATCGCAAAATGGGACGTTTAGGTTCATAGAATAAGAACACGTGAATGCTTCGTTAGAAATAATTTCATCGTCCTCGATTTTCACTCTAATTCCATGCCAAGCGTGCAACGAGATCATTGTCATTATAAGTTAGTAATGCTAACACTACTCATATGCCCTAATCACGTACTTATTCTCCCATTATTCCTAAGTTGTATCTCTTATATTTTATTTTGTCTTGAATGTTTCACGAGGATACATTGTTGACTTATGCGATAATAGAGATTTAGGTCTAAAAATAGAGTCCTAACGGTGTAATTAAGACCATCAAATCAATAACCCCTCCCAATAGACAAGATGTTAAAAAATTAAGTTGACAAGAAGAATCGATAAACACGGTTTTATAACGGTTTTGAACATGAGACTTATTACCAAGACTTTTATATGCCCCCTAACGGAAGGGCCTTATTATCTTTGGTTTACCTCCATCTTTTATTCAACTTCGCCATGAAGCTTTTATTATGACTTCGGTCTTGCCTTGCCTTTTATTATCCGCCTCATCGGTGGTTTTATTAGCCAAAGACGTATACCCTCACGCTAAAGCGAATTTTTAATCTTTAAAGCTTCAAAGATTAAGGCTTGATTCACTTTCAATTTGGGCATAGATTTTTCGGCCTTGTGAGCTTCAAATTGTTTGCTAGATTTAGGTGAGCACTTGAAATCTTATTATTGGGTGAAGCTTTCGATTATTCGGGTGCCAATACTTCAAAACCGTGACGCTGGCGATACCTTAATGTCTTCCCAATTTAATTACACGGAAGCTACTAGAAAAGACTAGAAACCCAACAATCCTAACTAAACCGCTAAGTCAATATTTATTAAGCAAAAAATATTTACAAGCGAAGGGAGAATAAGCAAACAACGAGAACACATGAGTTTTTGAGAGAATACGAGTACTCTACGTTTAGCATAGTAACTTATAATTAACTCTATCATTTCTCGTCCTCATTTAAGAGACTTAGCCTAATGTGTAGTTAAGGAACCAAAGCTAAGTGCTCAACACGCACGGTCGAGTCAAAAATTACACTTATTCTCGCCATCGGAAAATCTACATTCGTGTCTTCAAACACTTTTAAAACATTAGAAAAATTTTAAATTTTGGCCATTTTTAGCCTTATTTTGCAACAAAACGATAACAAAAACATAAACTTTGGAAAGCGTGAAGGTTTGGCAAGGCAAGTATCTATTCACCCCCCCCCCATACTAAAGTTAAACATTGTCCTCAATGTTTCGAGTCTAGGGGTGCAAACACCCCCATACTAGAGACGTAGTCGAATGCCTAATCTAGCATGGAAAGGGTGTAACCAATAAGTTAATAGCCGTTTATGAAGTGTGCTAAAAACCTAAGGTTAGAACATAAAAGGATATATCATGGATATTGGGAAAGTCTTCAAAGTAAACGATCGAGTGCTCCCATAAAATGAACACGAGAGGCTCCAATCGTGAAGATCATGATCTAAGTACCACAATGCACAAACAACCACGGAACAAAGGTTGGAAGGGCACAAATCCCCTCACATTAACTAATTAGAAAGCAATAATATGTACATGGATAAGCATGGGTCTCCCCCACGAGGCACCTTGTTTTTGATAACCGAGTCAAAAGCTCGACTCGAATCCCCATAAATGTGATCATTTAGGGATTATCATGGTATGGTCAATTTTTTAGTGGGGCTTACATGATAAACAAGGCCCAAAAACAACCGGTATTAAGGACTAAGTCCTTTGATGGTGCAAAATACGGGGATCGAAGATGGCGTTCTCGTTTTCATTGGAAAAACAAATCAACGCCACTTCATCATGAGTCAACAAACCAAAGGGTTTCAAGAAAATAGGAGAGAAGAAATAGAAGGGTGGGCAATGGGTAAGTCATAAAAACATTGAGCTACTCGAGGTAGACTCGCACCAATCAAATGAAAAGATTTTCCATTTATTGCATCGGTGGAAGACCGAGATTTCCCTATATAATCAATTCCAGGATCAAATATCTCGTCCTCGGTGGAGAAAGGGGAGGGAACATAAGGGGATTCCCCCACACTAAGTCCACACAAAGCATCGTCAAAAGGAGAAGACGAGCTTGTAGTACTCAAGACACGTGGTGATGACGGAGTTAGAATTGTAGAAAAATCTTTTAAATTCAATTCAAAATCTTTTCCTTTTTCATCTTTTAAACTCTCCTTGAGAAAACCCGATTTAATTATGTCAAAAATATCCGGTGTTTCTAAAGCAATGTTAGTCACACAAAAAATTCTCACATTTGAAAAGCGTTTTGGCAAAGGTGGTGGTAAGTTTTCAAATCTTTTGTCAACAAAGAAAACTTCCCCATCGGGATCAACGTATTCATCATCCGAAGAATCACTCGAGATTGGAATCGTAAGCTTAACACTCTTAACCTCCACCGGCGGAGGGGACGGAACTTCATTTTTATCAACTTCTAAAACTCTTTTGGAAATCTTTTTGCAAATGTTTTTGGTGGAATTGACATTGTACAAAGACGTGATAGAATACACATGAGAAAGAGTGGAGTTTTGAGTTGCATTAATGACGAGTTCTTCCTCATTGAAACGAAGAGTGATTTTTCTTGCATGCACATCGATAAGTGCTCTCGGGGTATCCAAAAATGATCGACCTAAAATTAAAGGAACTTTAGGATCGATGGGAATATCAACAACAATAAAGTCTACAGGATAGTAGAACTTTCCAACTTTCACAAAGACGTCCTCGGCAACTCCACAAGCTAGAATCGTAGAATGATCGGCCATTTCGATTGACATTCTTGAAAGAGTGAGATTGGGAAGATTGAGAGATTTAAAAATATCAAGAGGCATCAAATTAATACTAGCACCAAGTTCGGCCAAGGCGTAGCATTCTTCCATGTCTTGTATAGCACATGGGATTAAAAACTTGTCGAGATCACCGACTTTTTGAGGTATGCGGCTTAGAAAAACCGATGAACAACTAGACGATTTTTGCAATTTCTCTTTGTTATTCAACATACTTTTGAAGTTCGCGGCAAATCGAGGCATCATGACTAAGGCGTCGGCAAAACTTATATTAAAATGCAAGTCACGAAACATTTTCATAAAAAGTTCAAATTGATAATTATTTCGTTCTTGTGCCTTTTCCTTGTCTCGTCTTGAAGAGTATGGTAAAGGTGGTGTGGGTTGGGGCATAGTAGGCATAGGCATCGGCCTTGGAATCTCAGGTTCCATGATTGGTGTAGGTTCAACCGTAGGTGTGGTTTTAGCGGTACTTCGTGGGTTTTGAATTTGCTCCTTTTCAACCAACACCTCGGGTTCTTTCTCTTTTTCCTTCTCCATAGAAGTACTTGGACGAGAAATGGGTTCTTTGAAAGTTTTACCACTACGAGTAGCAACAACCTTCAATTCTCCCTTCGGGTTCACGATGGTATCACTAGGAAGACCACCCGAAGAAGAGGGCTTACACATGATAGCTTCAAACATTTTTCCCAGTCGGTCTTCAAACTTAGATTGCCTAGCATCCGCTTTTAACAACTCTTGCTTAATCTCATGTTGACCTTGCTCCATTTTTTGTTGATTTTGTTGGAGTCTTTGAACATTTCCTTCCATTTTATTAGCATGAGTTTTAAGTTCATTAGCAAGTTCGTTTTTAAGCTCGTTTTTCAACTCGGATCTTAAGCTAACCATCTCACGTTGCATATTATCAAACTTAGCATCATTAGCCTTAGCATAATTCAAAAACTCTCCTTGAAGATTTTTGGTGTGATCATTTTGAAAACCTTGAGTCGTAGTTTGAAAATCACGGTTTTGGTTTTGGTTTGAAATTTGCCCATTTCCACTTTGATAATTCCCCTTGTTGTAATTCCTTTGATTGCCTTGATAATTACCACCTTGGTTGTTGTTTCGATAATTATTAACATTTTGATTTGGTGGAGCTTGATTTTGGCGAGAACCTTGACCGATTTGGTTATAAGTTCCCGTGGCTACATAAGCACTCGAAGTGTTACCATCCGCGGGAATGCACTCGGAAAGATCATGAGCTCCACCACACGACAAACAACTCTTAGAAACCGCTTTAACCGAAGCGGAATTAGAAGCTTCTTGATTTTTCCAATGGTTCATAAGGTTAGCAAATCTATCAAAAAAATCGATTTTCTTCATTTGCTTCATCATGTAAGGCATTGATACTACGAGACGATGACGAGCCCAATTTGGCAACACTCGGTGTGTTACGAGGGCTATAAACCTTAGACCTATTCTCAATTATGACCAAAGCTTCCTCGACCGTTATACACAAAAAATTACCACCCGCGGCGGCATTTAAATAATCTCTTTCATGATCATTAAGTCCATTGTAAAACGTGTCTATTTGATGTAAGTCGGAAAATCCGTGATGAGGACATTCATGTAACATTTCCTTAAACCTATTCCAAGCCGTTGAAAAACTTTCATTTGATTCTTGTGAAAATTTAGAAATCTCATTTTTCAAATGCGTAGTCTTAGAGGGCGGAAAAAATTGGTTCACAAATTTTGAAACGAGATCCTTCCACGTCAATATAGAATTGGGTGGCTCTTTCTCTAACCAAATTTTAGCGGGCCCCGCTAAGGAATACGGAAAAAGCATCATCTTAATCGAGTCATTCGAGACATCCTTGAATTTGCACGTGGCGGTAAGACGATTAAATTGGCGGATATGGTTGTGGGGATTGTCCTTCTCATCACCACGGAATTTGTTGTTTTGGATCATCGACAACAAACCCGTTTTCACCTCAAAATTCTCCGCAAGGATTGCGGGAATCACAATAGCTTCTCCATAACCCTCGGTGGGTGCTTGAAGTAACTCCATCATAGTTCGATTCGCCATGGTTGGTGCTTCTCGTACAATGGGTTCGTCAATAGGAGACTCCTCACTAGGATAAGTTGGAGTGGGAGTTTTGTTCTTTCGTTTACGTGCACGTTTTGCTTTATTACGAGTTAGCATAAACGTCACGTACAACGTGGAGACGAGCAAAGAAGATTCTTTTTGGTGTTTTGTATTTTTCAATTTTTTTTGTGGTTTTTGATGGTATTAACTATTTGGAAATTGGTGAAATGTATTAAGTAGACAAAAATCTACAAATCTCCTCCTTAATCAAATCTCTTGATTAAAGAAGCCTCAAGGAATGAAAACGATCACGTGAAGTGAACGCCTTCGATGACTTTAGAACGATGGTGGAACACCAAATCGTTCAAGATGGTTTAATCAATGAAACCAAGAAAATATATATGATATGTAATAATACTTTGGGCGGCAAAACCCTCGATTCACTCTCAAAATCAAATACGCACAAGCAAGCGGAGGAAACGAGGCGGCGCGAAGCACTTAAGAGCCTTTTTCCTTTAGGTCGTGAAATACAACCGCCTTATACCCACCTTATAGTTTGTATTTTCAAAATTAAGCTTCACGAAAGTATTTATCTATTTTTGCCTTTTTCTTTGGTTTGAGATTCGAATACAATGATTGGGTAATGACCTCCCAAGTCAAGGTTGTGATTTCTCACGTATTTGGAGTACTTGTGAATTTATTGTTCTACGTATACAATATAGTAATAATATTCACACAAAAACCGAAAAACGATAATACGTATTAGTAGAGTGCTACTAATACAAATACTAATTATGGCTATAAAAAACAACAATGGTTCAATCAAAACACAACACGCCTCCCCGGCAGCGGCGCCAAAAATTGATGTAGTGTTTTTACTACCCTTTAGGAAAAGAGCAATAAAATAGGGCTAGTAGGCACGACGATTTAGGAAAACCGTGTGTGAATGACCCTAAGGTGAGTTCGTTCTCGAGGAGGCTAGTGCGTTGTGAATTGAATTGATTTTGATTGATGATTTTATTAACAAGAAAAGAAAAATAGAAATAAGAAAGAGATGATGGTTACGAAGACGGATCGAGCTAAGACGAAAAAGCGTTCACGTAAAACCGTAAATAGTGCCAAAATTAAAAATTTTAAACCTAAAAATTAATTAAAAGCTAAAACACGTCTAAAATAATATAAATAAGAAATAAAATCCAATAAAAATATTTTAAAACCTTTTATTAATTAAATATTCAATTTTAAATGCTAATTAAAGCCCTAAAATTAAATATAATTAATCAAAATGTCCAAAATATGATTTTATTGAACAAATAACTTAATTATATTATCTAAAGACTAAAAAGTATTTTTCCTAATTTTTAAAAACTATTTTTCTATTTTTTAATCACTAAAAACTATTTTAAAACTAAAATAATTATAAAAAATAATAAAATAATGCTAAAAATAATTTACCAATTTTAAAAATCCTAAATAACTCTAACGAACAGAAGAAAATTAAAAAAGTTTGAAAAATATTAAATTTACCACTAAAAGACAAAACTAGTTTAATTAAAACCCTAATTATACTAAATTAATTCTAAAAAATAATAAAAAGATGAACAGTAAAAACCTTTTTAACCAAAAATCTTAAAATATTATTCTAAGTCTAGGAAAAATGTTTAAACTAAAAAATATAAATTTTTGCCACTAAATGACAAAAACAGAAATATTAAAGTTAATTAAAAATGCTATTTAATCTAAAAAATATAAAATGAACAGTAAATAAAAATCTAATTAATCAGAAAAATCAAAAATTAAATTAGAAAAATAACAAAAGTGGTTTCAAGTCCTAACTCTCAAAATCACCCACTAAAGACAAAAATACAAACTTTCTGAAAGTGACATGTCATGGACTTTTGTCCTTATGCTTAGTAGTGGTAACTTGTGTGCTGCCAGTGGGAAAGGAGTTCCCACTACTAGTGCAATTTTTTGATATGTGGATGTTTAAGCTTAGGAAAGCTATTTGGAATTGGATTCTTTGGACAGCAAGGCACCCCCACACCAATTGGGTTGTGGGGAGTCTGAGTAAACACAAAAAAACACCAAGTCTCAAGCAAAGATCAAGCAAAAATAAGCACAAAAGTTTCTGATTAAGGCAATGTTTTCTGATGAACAAATGACCAAATTTACTTGCACAAATTTGAGATTCCAAGGCCAATAACTTGCACACAATCAAATCAAATGGCATATAATCAGTTCACAATCCTTAAAGAACCTAAAATCTAGCAGACTTCCAAATTGGTGACCAAATTTCCACAAAAATCAAGCAGAACAAGCAGTTTCTGATTTGTGCTATGTTTCTACCCTTTTTTAGCATGCAAATTGGTTCTAAAGTCTACCAAATAGAAACCCTATGCTAACATACAACTACTAGTAACCTGGTGAGTGGATATGACTGGTTTTAACACAAGATTAATAACATTAATCCAAGTTACACCCTTATCCCAAACACCCCTTTATCTACTGAACTTGAACTTTTAACACACCAAATGACTTTAAATCACATTCAAACTGACTTAAACAACTTATAACATGTATACAACCAATAAACCAGTTAAATCAAACACTTAACAAACCTATAACCAACAATTCACAAATTTCATGCAAAATCAACTTAAATTGAAAACTGAAAAAGGAACAAGTAAGCTACCTTGTTGGGCCTACATCCAGGCCCAACAGTGACTGCTATGTCACCTCCAAATAGACTCGGGTCTATGTTGAACCTTTGACAAAGAACTAGCAATGAAACCTGCCAAAAATGAACAAACACAATATGGCAACTTTTCTGATTTTTCTTCTTTCTTTTAAATCTTTTCCAAATAACTCAATTGTTTTTTCTTTCACAACACTTAAACCAAACAGCTTGAAATCCAGGAGAATCAAACTCAAAACAAGATTTCACCAAGAAAAGTCAATTTTCAGAAACTTTTTTTGAAAATCTCAAACACAAAATGTTTGAGTAAAAATTTAAATGGAACTCAGATTTTTACTCACAAAAAACACCAACTTTTAAACAAGTAAAAAGGAATTACAATTTCATCACAAGAAAATACCAAACTTTTAATTAATTTAAAAAGGGATTACAATTTTTGAGCAAAATCTGGAACAAAACTATAGGGACACATGCGTCTCCTATATATACTACTGAAAGGAAAATTCTAGAACTACAAAACCCTAGTACATGAAATTCCCATTAAGTCCTTGGTCTTCTCTTGAAAATTTAGTCAAAATTCTTCTTGTGAAGGAAAATGACATGCCAGCTGTTGGAGTCTTGATCTTGGACGTTAAAATCTTCTTGGGGGCCAAGGAGTCATTGTGGGTCGTTTAATTGGTCGGGTGTAGGGTTTTGAGGGAAAGGGACGGGGCAGGGGAGGGTCCCACAAGACACATGGGTGTGTCTTGTGTGGATTTGGGATGTGGGATTAGGTGAGGGTGAGTCTAATTTGTAATCTGGAAAGTTTAGATCAAAAACCCTTTGGTTTGAGGTTAATTGGACCTGGGATAGATTAGGGTTCGTGGGGGATTAAGAAGGGTGTTTAATCTAATTTGGGTAAATTAAATTTTTAAAAATCAGTTTGGAGGGAAGGGATTAGGGGGGTTTGACTGGTTCGTTTGACCAGTTTAATAAACTGGTTGGGTTTGGGTGGGTATTGGGTTGGTTTAGTGGGTAGGGTTGGGTAAATGGGTAAATGGGTGGGTTATGGTGACGTGTAATGAGCTGAATGGTGGAATGGGTTTGGTTGTCTTGGCAGTTACGGCCCCCCAAGGTTTTTATTTCCTTCACTTTGTAATAATAGCTAATAAACTTCATTCCCTTTGAAAATAAGTTTCAACATTTGGCATTTTTGGCACATCAACTTATTAAACTTGAAACAAGGACTTCTTATGCCAATTCTTCATTCTTCAAGGACTGATCTTGTAAATTCTTGATAATTTAGGGACCTCAATGCAATAATTGAGATTTGCAAGGGTATAAATTGACAAGACTTCAATTCTTCAGAGACCAATCTTGTACAATCTTCAAACTTCAAGGTCATAATTGGAAATTCCAGATTTGGGCCCGGTTCATTGTGCGGCTTCGTTTCCCGTGTTCGTTATTGAATGATTCTTGTGATCTTTTGCCTTTTCCTCAATATCCGTACCTAAAATACACAAGTAACAAACACGAGCATATATTTGGCAGTTTTAATGATATTTAATGCATTTTAAGCCTGATTTGGACGATGAGACTATGTATAAAAGCAGTCTCATCAGTCCTTATAGTCCAATATCTTCTTCACTCCAAGTCCTTATGAGCTATTTGAAAGAATAAACAAGACACAATAAGTACTTTTATGTAAATAAGGTTATCAGATTAAGTCCTCAATTTTAACAGTATTTTACGAACGACCATAAAAATCCATTGGCGACTCTTTTTAACATGCGTAAGTTATGTAAACAACTCCAATGCCAATTTACATTAGAAAAATGTTAGTTCTCGCCGAGGACAAACCCTATAAAAGTATCTATATATCTATAGCTATTTGCTCACCCGGTATAATAATCACGTGGTAAGTAAACATCCTTAAGGGGGCCAAACTCTCCAAATGGTCCACGAAGATCTTGCAAAAACGAACAGATTTGTGATTGATATTTGATTACTAATAATCCGAACTTTATCCGGAGAAACAAATAGAATGAAAGGAAGAAAAAGTTCTCGTATAACGACTAGCATTTCAAAACTAAAATCATCAATCTCTATGAATTTGAAAAAGATTACGTTGACTGTCCAAAATCAAAAAGCTCATCCTATCAACATCATTAAGAGATTGTGTTTAAAAATGAATAGTAGGTTTACATATGACCAAATAAAACGGTCAAGTGTAAATATTGTCAAAACCTTTTTCACATCAACACGCTATAAGATACAGATTTTCTACCACATTAGCAAATGATACTACAACCAAAGTGACTTTCTTGAAAATGTTGAACAGATCAACTTCATCCATTCAAAAGCACATTTTCCCAGTGTTGCAAATATCGGATTACTTGGCGAGTGATCACTACAAAATTCGTGTGCTGAGGAATTTTAACCGAATCGGGCAAAAAATTCAGATGGGTCAACACACGGGTAACTAGGACCAACTCGGTCAAAACATAAAATTCGATTCTTTGAGGTGTTATATTTATGTCGTATTTATAATTTCGAGTTTCTGCATAGAATATTCCAACTGGAGTACTCCCTGTCTAGGCCGATTACTCGCTACGTGAACGTAAATAAGGAGCACAAATGTGAACCTTTTTCCGGCCCGATTGCTAGGTATTACCAAGTGATCGGATGAGCCTTGGATGGAACATGTCCGATAAATCTGCTGACTTTGAAATCCTTGCGGATGTAAGGATTATGCAGACTTGGTCAAACTGTTGACAATAACCCATATGGCATCATGCTTCTTCTGAGTTTACGGTAATCTGGTACCCAAACATCCTAGCCTGTTGGTGTTATATCTTACACTGTTGGTATGACATGTACTTAGATATGAACGTAACTGTATCCTGCTTCATAGAAACTTGATACATAGGAGTTGCGAAACTAGGAGTCTCTGAAATTAGACTTCTCTTGGCGTAGGATTTTCTGGAACACCTAACGTAGTGTAGGGTTCTCACCTTTACGCATAAGCTGAGTCATGGTAAGATTAACCGTGAGAATCCATGTGATTCAGCGTGTCACTGTAATCAACCAGAATTTATATTGGAAAATTTTAGGGTGAAATTTCTCCTGTCGTAGAATTTGCAACATAGTGCAAATATGGTCTTCCTGCTCTTCTCTAGACTTAGAGAAAATCATGTTGTCCTTGATGAAAACACTGATGAATTAGTTTATGAGTTCATGGAAACTGAATTTATTAAGTCCATAATGCTGCTGGAGCATTTATGAGACTAATACAAAATCATGAATCTAGCATGACCGAGTCGTGTACGAATAGCAGTCATGGAAATGTCCTGCTCTTTCACTCGTCACTGTTGGCAGCATGATCATGAATCTGATCTTGGAAAAATGCTTAATACCCTAAAGTCGATTGAACATGTTGTCAATATGTGGAGGAGAATAACGGTTATGAATGGTGATTTGTTTAAATTGACGGTAGTCGACACATAATCTCATGTTACCGTCCTTCTTCTTGAAGGTTCTTCTGTAATGTATGGGAAGATTTTGGAATAATCGACTGGTTATGCGTAAAAGGACTTTAATGGTCGTGTCTTAACTGACAGCTAGAAAATTTAGCAGCCATGGCTAACAAGGCACGTGCTTGTAAAGCATAGATAAATTGTACAGATTTTCCTGATGGAAAACCATGATGAATGTATTCAGGAGCCTGAACATTACTATGCATTATCATGAATCGTAGCATGGTGTGTTGTTCATAGTTGATAATCAGGATTAAATTCAACTCGCATCTGTCCGAGGTAATGCTTTAGCAGCTTGGATCTTATCATTAGGCTGACGGAAAACCTTCGTATACATGGGTGATATGAATGGTGTCCTTTATGGTCATGAATATATGAAATATGGGTGCAATAAAGGAAAGTGTCATAGAGCCAACGTGACAGTTCTCACTGATACGTCGGTGATGGTACTGAAATTCTTGTGGCCCGATTAATACATGGCACAACAAAAATGGATATAACCTTTGGAGGGCACCCTGAATTTCTTAGGTATGTTCCAGAAAGACGTGAGTCATGTGTCTTGACTCGTGTCTTGAGAAAAAGTGCTTATGACATGTGTCTTGACTGATGTCTTGACATGTGTGTTTAGCAAAAGTGCGTGAGACATGTGTCTTGACTGATGTCTTGACATGTGTCCCTAGGTGTAAAATGAATAAAATTCAAACTCTTAGGTTATTTTTCCAGCATTGGCGGATCGGTTGGACTACTGACCCTTGTATTTCTGATCACGTCCGTGGCCGGAGCTTCTGCTGCGATTGCTAGGATCGTTGCTGTCACAGTAGTGATTATTATCATCTTGTCTGTTAGTTCCATGACAGTCATTATCATGACTGTGATGTAACTATTCAGCTGAGTGGCCGGCTGGTACCGGTTCTTACTCATATGATTGAATCGACAACTGAATAACGTGTGACATGTAACTAAGAATTAGGGACAATGATTGATGAAAATAGTCTGGTGGTGAAGCATCTTCTCGTTCGATCGCTTTGATCTAACGCCTTTGTCTTCGTCTTGTAAGATCTATAGGTTTGTGAACAGCATCAACATCTCGTAGCGTCTCCAAAATAATCAGCAGCATCAACTTTCGTAACATCTCCCAGTTATGCGCGACATCAGCAATCTTGTAGAGTATCAGCAAGTGGAGTACACCTGAGATGGTTTAGAATCGACAAGCGAATACTCGTGAATTATTGCAAGTGAAATACACATAGATTACGGTATGTATAATACACATGGCATACGGTACATGGAGTACCCATGGAATGCGCATGAAATGATCGGTATGGGGTCGATCATCTGACATGATTTGAAAGGAAAAATAATCGGTTAAACGGTTAGAAAACCATCATGACAACCTGACAATGCTAGTAAAGACATCATTCTAGTTGCATAGAGAAACGCTAACAGTGTGGTTAAACGAAATTCAACGATGACTTGCCTGAAAGCATGATTAATGAAAACCAACCATGACTATCATGAAAGCAGGATTAAATGAAATCCAACAATGTCTTGCATGAAAGCATAAACAACAAAAGAGACGTAAGACGTAATCAACATGAAGACGAAATCATCATGAAGAAATATGAAACAACTTAACATGAAGGAGTATATAACATAATCAGCATGAAAGTGATGTTAACCATGATGGTATGAAAACATACTTGACATAAAGACATAGTAACTTATGAGGGGACATGAAAAAGATTTATGCCAATAAATCATGAGAAAAAAATTTATGCATGAAAACAGTGTTTGCATGCATGATGCGACTTATGAAAACCTTTATATGCGCGAGGGTAAACGCCTATGGTCAGTTTACCCAAAACAAAAGACATGGCGAGGGGACGCCTATAGGTCGGTCCCAAAGTTAAAAGTTTCGATAAAATCACATGGGACTAAATAGGGCAAGTCTTGTACCAACCGTTACTTAGTCATAAACCTACGACATTGATACATGGAATAACTGAGTGAAACTCAGCTGTCAAACTTAACATAAAAAAAATTATGTGACCAATTATGAACTACTGGGGTTATGTCCACATTAGTCACAGTTCACCAGGAACATCATGCATGAAACACTGACACATAACTAAGTATGGATGACGGTTGTTCATCCACATTAGTAAAACAATACCGATGAAAACATCATGGTAAAAACAACAAGGTGCTGAAAACATCAATACGTGGGATAACAAGCATTGACTTAGGAAGCTTCTGGTGACTACCCGCTAGTCACAGGTCGAGTTTTAGATCCTACAGGTCGAAGCCTTGGGCTCTGATACCATAATTGAAACACCCCACTTTGATAAGTGGACCGTTACGCGTAATTATGGCGTGTCATCAAAGCATGCAAGGTAATATGTAGTAAAACATACATGAGCATAGGGAAAACCGGAATCAAACATCGGTTCCCAAACATAAGCCCAAAGCATAATAAAGTAAATGAATTGGGAAAGACTAAACAAGCATAAGTATATGGGCAAAAAGGAGAAGAAGTCTATGGCAGCTTCCATCCTATGCAATTCCTCCAAATGCTCGAGTCCGTCCTTGGGTACCTGCCGTTTTGGGACATGGAAAGGAAAGTAACGACTGAGCATAATGCTCAGTGCACGGATATACAACATAGTATAAATGGCTGAAACATAACAAGACTAATAGCAGCGGAATAACATAAGTTCTAAGCAATCTGGATTCATGTTCATAAAACATGTTTTATAGTTTGAAAAGACTTATGTTTCAATGAAAATATGTTTTAATTAGCCAAATAGCCCATATAGGTCATGAGGTTCCACCGTGCATGAATACACTAAGGGGAGACCTCGTCATGCAATTAGAGGGGTTTCCTCTAATTAAATAGTCTGGGTAGGAGGGATCAGCTCCTAGTGAAGGATGCAAGGCACATATCGCATTCACTCTGATAATACTGATAAACATGTAACTAGGATGCACCCATACGCCCCACATGATAATATAATATAATGGCCAAAACTGAAAAGGGATGCCACGAGCAATCACTTCGCCGTGAGGAAGTCATAACACTGGTGCGTCTAGTGTTATGGTTATGGTACCTCCATAACTAGGTGACACTAGTCATGCATGTATATGGCTTAGGCTCTTACTCTAACATAAGTAATCAAACATATAAAACAAATACTGGGAAAACAGTTGGCTGCAGACGGGGAATCTTAATAAGGAAAGTATGTCCATACTGAAGGACGGGAAATTCGTACCTTATGTCCAGTGAACGAAGAAGACGAACGGAAGAGTCCTACTTCGATCTCACTAATGCTACATAAATAGTATACGTGTATAAGTATTCTGATTACTGAGTACGTAACTGATTTTATATCAAGTCTTAGCTTGTTTTGTATGTTCACGTCTTGTTTTACTGATTTTAACGTTATGCTATGTTTATCATGTATTCTATATATTTTGATTAAGTATTACTTGTATCTTTTGTATTATTATACTTGTTGTGTAATAAAAAGTGACATGACCTCAAGGAGCCTTAGGGTGTGGGGCATGTAGCACGAACCTTGTCATTAGAGCCTTAGGGTGTATGGCATGGTAAGTGGGTGAATAAAAATTGATCAATAAAATCAATTCCCTCGTTTATCGTTCAAGGAGCCTTAGGGTGTGGACAATAGACGGGGAGCATGTTTACATCTTAAAGAGCCTAAGGGTATATGATGTGAATTTGCTAAACTCCACATAAAGTCTACATGACTTTGGAGGAATAACTAATAAGTAGTACTATTTGGCCAAATTTGGGGTCTGGGAATTTATTCCCCAAATCGTGTTAAATCATCCTTGATGTGGGCTTACTTTAGTGACAATGTTTTTTAGGACGAGGTTAGGTTTTGAGTGTCGGGTTTGCACCGTTTGGCCGTCATTTTTGGAATATTAATTATCAAATAAGTCAAATGAGCCTACGGGTGAATGACAATCAATAAAATCTAGAGATACAAAGTAGGAATTGTAGAAAGAGTACTACACAATTGTCTTATATAAGTGGTTTTAACTTGAGGACTTATGGTAAACAATGATCTCGTTTTTAAGCTTGGTATGGGGAACGTGAAACTTGAGGGTGATTAATATTCATGACACCAAAGCCCTAATTAAAGTCTTAGATTTCTTTACAAGTTTCTTCCATCAAATAATTTCCAAGTTAATAAATCGTTATAACTTTTGTTTCCTTTAAAGTTTTTATCTTTTCGTCGTCGTAGTAGTAGTAATAGTAATAAAGGCCGAGATGGATTAATTATGAGAAAAATGTAACTTTATGCTTCAAAACTATGCATTGCATGGGGTCATTGCAATGGTCAAGTGTAGGGGATTTAATAAGTGTGTAAACACTTATCCTTTTGCCACTAAAATCAAGGAAAAACAAGACCTAATCATGTGTTTATGATCGTAAAAGTCGGAATTACGCGTGGTTTTGTGTTTTGTTTTAAAATAGGTACAAATGATCTAAAGGAGAGAAAACACGGGATTTCACGGTCAAATGTTGAAGAAAAGTCCAAAAAGAGACAAAGACAAAAGACCAAAAGTGTGCCGAAGATCACGAAAACCGGAAAAATCAACACGGTTTTGAAGAAAAGATCGACAAAGCCGAAATCGAGCTCGTTCTTAGTGGATTTAATATTATTTGAGTTTAATGGGCCTTGTGGGTCCCACATTTGCTTATTGGGCCCACAAGCCCAATTGGAAAATTGAACTATACGGATCAAGGCCCATTTATGGGATAAAAAGTTCATGTTTTAAATCTAAAGCCCAAAAACAATTTATCTTGGGACGGAATGGAGGAAGTATTGGGCTCCAAAGCCCATTTGTCTACAAATGGAACGAATGTAAAGTGAATAAAATTTTTCACTTTGCTGGTCAACTCTATACATATCCCAGTCAAAGTTTATCCCTAATTAACCACTTAACCTCACACGTGTTTATCACTTATCCCACACAATAATAAACTTTTACCCCACTCACCCCATTCATTCGATACAAACGAAGTGAATTTTCTCTCACCCACTTCCTTCTTCTCCACAAAAAACGCAGCCATACCCCCAACCCCTAATTTTTACTATCAAAAATTAACACACCCAAAATTGGGGGTTTTACCCAATTCGTGTGATTCACACGGATTGGGATTAAATCCCCATGGTTTTCGGGGTTAACACTTACTTGTGGTCCTCTTATCATGTCCAACGTGGCCAATCTTTATGATTTGATTGGCTATGCCACGTTCCATACCCAAATCCACCAATAAAATCGATCCACCTCATCTACCAACTAGCACAACAAACACATCAGGTGCCATGCTGGCAATCCAAGTGATACAAGGGCGTTTTTCCACCGTAAGATTGAAGAAAAAGAAAAGAGAGAAGAAGATTGATGGATTCTACGGCTAGGATTTGTTGCTTAATGTTGAAGCTAAGAAGAGGGTTTCTTGGGGTTTCTCCTATAAAACCCCTCCTATCTGTAATTTTGGTGTGCCTTTTCCTTTATTTTAACTTTTATTTCTGAAAAATAGAATTAGGGTTTTATGTAATTTCAATTTCAATCAAGCATTGTACTCTTTTTTTATAAATGAAATTTCAGTTTTATTAAATTCTTGTCTCGTTTTATTATTATTGCACTTAATTTTAATTTTGTTTTGATTTAATAATTGTTAAAATAAAAAGATAAGAGATAATTTCCCCTACTGGGAAATTATATAAAAAAATATATATTGTGTTCGTTATTATATTTTGGGTCTGCTTATTTCTATCTATTGTCGACTGCTTATTAGGCCTGTTTGGTTTGATCTGTTTATGCTTATTGTTCTGTTTGGATTCGTTGTATTTGGAATCTGCTTATTTAGATTGGTCAATTTTGGTATTTGTCTGTTTTGATTTAAGCTTTAATAGGTTGTTTAGATTAGCTTATTAGTTATCTGCTTATAGCATGGTTAGCTTATCTTAGATATATCTTAGTTATCTGCTCTTTTATTGCTTTTCAGTTTCGTTTGGTTGCTTATTATTTTAGATAGTTTATATCAGCTTATTCTGTCTTTTTCATTTTAGCTTATTAGTTTAAATTGCTTAATTGGTTTATTTGTTTTCATTGCTTATTTGTCTTTGCTGTTTGGCTTATTTGTTTCTTTCACTAGCTTATTACTGCTGCATATAAACACTCGGACACAATTGGTCTGAGTGAGTCAAAGATCCAAAAAGAATTATTTAGCAAAAATATCGTCTCTGCCAAGATTCGAACCCTGGACCTCCTGTCCAGGAACCCAACAGCATAACCATCTGCTCTAGACGTTTTCTTGTGTTTGTTTTCTTACAATTTAATTAATATAGGAATTTTTAATTTGGCAGTTTTAAATTAAATAGATTAAATTAAGTTTTTAGTTTAATTTATATAAAAGTTTTATTTCATTAATTCAGTGATAAAAATATAAAAAGTTTAAAAAAATATTTTATTTACTTTTATAATTTTAATTTAGTTTTCAATAGAATTTTAATTAAGTTTATTCCAATTAAATTATTTTAAAATAGATTTTATTTAAAGTTTTTGAAAGTCTTTAGTTTAAAATTAATTAGATTTCAATTTAGATTGAAGTTTTATTTTAAAATTTATTTAAATTGTTTTAATAGTTTTTAATATTAAATAGATTTTAGTCTAAAAATACTAAAAATATAGTTACCAAGAACAAATTAGATTTACGTTAAACCGGATATCAATTCGAGTCGAGTCGAGGAAAAACGAACATTCATTGTTAAAAATAGGATTGCAAAACCTAGTATTAAAATGGCGCCGCTGCCGCTTCGCTCGTACGATTGATGATTTTTTCGTGAAGACGTTTGGATTTTGGGATCCGTTCATTTTGAACGTTACGTTTCTTGTTAACAAAATCAAAAATACAAAAAAATCAAAAATTTAAAAATACAAAAAAAATTAAAAAACACAAAAGCAAATTCTTTCCTAAGATTTGCACAAAAAAAAATTAAAAAATCCAAAAAGTAATACTTTTCCTAAAGTATTACACCAAAAATATTACGTATTATTGTTATTTCGATTTCTTTCGACACTACCATGGATAATCGTCCGATTCGGGAAATATTGCAAGAAGAGTGTTATAAGATTATGTCCGAGGAGTGTTCGACTTGTGGCGGACCTCATGCTTATTTTAATTGTGACAAAACTTATGAGAAGGTTTATAATAATGAGGAAAGTATGTGTTATGATACTAATACTTATTTTGTCCCACATTTGCTTATTGGGCCCACAAGCCCAATTGGAAAATTGAACTATACGGATCAAGGCCCATTTATGAGATAAAAAGTTCATGTTTTAAATCTAAAGCCCAAAAACAATTTATTTTGGGACGGAATGGAGGAAGTATTGGGCTCCAAAGCCCATTTGTCTACAAATGGAACGAATGTAAAGTGAATAAAATTTTTCACTTTGCTGGTCAACTCTATACATATCCTAGTCAAAGTTTATCCCCAACTAACCACTTCACCTCACACGTGTTTATCACTTATCCCACAAAATAATAAACTTTTACCCCACTCACCCCATTCATTCGATACAAACGAAGTGAATTTTCTCTCACCCACTTCCTTCTTCTCCACAAAAAACGCAGCCATACCCCCAAACCCTAATTTTTACTATCAAAAATTAACACACCCAAAATTGTGGGTTTTACCCAATTCGTGTGATTCACACGGATTGGGATTGAATCCCCATGGTTTTCGGGGTTAACACTTACTTGTGGTCCTCTTATCATGTCCAACGTGGCCAATCTTTATGATTTGATTGGCTATGCCACGTTCCATACCCAAATCCACCAATAAAATCAATCCACCTCATCTACCAACTAGCACAACAAACACATCAAGTGCCATGCTGGCAATCCAAGTGATGCAAGGGCGTTTTTCAACCGTAAGATTGAAGAAAAAGAAGAGAGAGAAGAAGATTGATGGATTCTACAGCTAGGATTTATTGCTTAATGTTGAAGCTAAGAAGTGGGTCTCTTGGGGTTTCTCCTATAAAAACCCCTCCTATCTGTAATTTTGGTGTGCCTTTTCCTTTATTTTAACTTTTATCTCTGAAACATAGAATTAGGGTTTTATGTAATTTCAATTTCAATCAAGCATTGTACTCTTTTTTTATTAATGAAATTTCAGTTTTATTAAATTCTTGTCTCGTTTTATTATTATTGCACTTAATTTTAATTTTGTTTTGATTTAATAATTGTTAAAATAAAAAGATAAGAGATAATTTCCCCTACTAGGAAATTATATAAAAATATATATATATTGTGTTCGTTATTGTTGACGATGGTGATGTTGATATTGGGTAAATAAGGTGGTGTTGGTTGATTCGTTTCGATTTATAGGGGGTACAGCGCCCACCCTACTGCTCAAAGGAAATCGTCATAAGGTTTGTGTTCTTTTTATTTATTTATTTTATTTTATATGTTAAATGTTTATTTAGTTATGTTTATGATTTGAGCTTGAGATTTGAGTTTGTTTAAGCTTTGAGTTGTTTGCTTAAATTTCTAAGCTGTTTGATCTACTTATTTATCTCGGCTAGGCTTTAGCTTATTTTGGTTAAATGTTTTAAGTTTGTTTAGTTTTAAGTTCTGTTTAATCTGCTTTAAAAAATAAGTTTGTTTGTTTCGAGTTATTATATTTTGGGTCTACTTATTTCTATCTATTGTCGACTGCTTATTAGGCCTGTTTGGTTTGATCTGTTTACGCTTATTGTTCTGTTTGGATTCGTTGTATTTGGAATCTGCTTATTTAGATTGTTCAATTTTGGTATTTGTCTGTTTTGATTTAAGATTTAATAGGTTGTTTAGATTAGCTTATTAGTTATCTGCTTATAGCATGGTTAGCTTATTTTAGATATATCTTACTTATCTGCTCTTTTATTGCTTTTCAGTTTCATTTGGTTGCTTATTATTTTAGATAGTTTATATCAGCTTATTCTGTCTTTTTCATTTTAGCTTATTAGTTTAAATTGCTTAATTGGTTTATTTGTTTTCACTGCTTATTTGTCTTTGCTTTTTGGCTTATTTGTTTCGTTTTACTAGCTTATTACTGCTGCATATAAACACTCGGACACAATTGGTCTGAGTGAGTCAAAGATCCAAAAAGAATTATTTAGCAAAAATATCGTCTCTGCCAAGATTCGAACCCTGGACCTCCTGTCCAGGAGCCCAACAGCATAACCATCTGCTCTAAACGTTTTCTTGTGTTTGTTTTCTTACAGTTCAATTAATATAGGAATTTTTAATTTGGCAGTTTTAAATTAAATATATTAAATTAAGTTTTTAGTTTAATTTATATAAAAGTTTTATTTCATTAATTCAGTGATAAAAATATAAAAAGTTTAAAAAAATATTTTATTTACTTTTATAATTTTAATTTAGTTTTCAATAGAATTTTAATTAAGTTTATTCCAATTAAATTATTTTAAAATAGATTTTATTTAAAGTTTTTAAAAGTATCTAGTTTAAAATTAATTAGATTTCAATTTAGATTGAAGTTTTATTTTAAAATTAGTTTTATTTAAATTGTTTTAATAGTTTTTAATATTAAATAGATTTTAGTCTAAAAATACTAAAAATATAGTTACCAAGAACAAATTAGATTTACGTTAAACCGGATATCAATTCGAGTCGAGTCGAGGAAAAACGAACATTCATTGTTAAAAATAGGATTGCAAAACCTAGTATTAAAATGGCGCCGCTGCCGCTTCGCTCGTACGATTGACGATTTTTTCATGAAGACGTTTGGATTTTGGGATCCGTTCATTTTGAACGTTACGTTTCTTGTTAACAAAATCAAAAATACAAAAAAATCAAAAATTTAAAATACAAAAAAAATTAAAAAACACAAAAGCAAATTCTTTCCTAAGATTTGCACAAAAAAAATTAAAAAATCCAAAAAGTAATACTTTTCCTAAAGTATTACACCAAAAATATTACGTATTATTGTTATTTCGATTTCTTTCGACACTACCATGGATAATCGTCCGATTTGGGAAATATTGCAAGAAGAGTGTTATAAGATTATGTCCGAGGAGTGTTCGACTTGTGGCGGACCTCATGCTTATTTTAATTGTGATAAAACTTATGAGGAGGTTTATAATAATGAGGAAAGTATGTGTTATGATACTAATACTTATTGTGTCCCACATTTGCTTATTGGGCCCACAAGCCCAATTGGAAAATTGAACTATACGGATCAAGGCCCATTTATGGGAAGTTCATGTTTTAAATCTAAAGCCCAAAAACAATTTATTTTGGGACGGAATAGAGGAAGTATTGGGCTCCAAAGCCCATTTGTCTACAAATGGAACGAATGTAAAGTGAATAAAATTTTCACTTTGCTGGTCAACTCTATACATATCCCAGTCAAAGTTTATCCCCAATTAACCACTTCACCTCACATGTGTTTATCACTTATCCCACACAATAATAAACTTTTACCCCACTCACCCCATTCATTCGATACAAACGAAGTGAATTTTCTCTCACCCACTTCCTTCTTCTCCAAAAAAACGCAGCCATACCCCCAAACCCTAATTTTTACTATCAAAAATTAACACACCCAAAATTGGGGGTTTTACCCAATTCGTGTGATTCACACGGATTGGGATTAAATCCCCATGGTTTTCGGGGTTAACACTTACTTGTGGTCCTCTTATCATGTCCAACGTGGAAAATCTTTATAATTTGATTGGCTATGCCACGTTCCATACCCAAATCCACCAATAAAATCGATCCACCTCATCTACCAACTAGCACAACAAACACATCAAGTGCCATGCCGGCAATCCAAGTGATGCAAGGGCGTTTTTCCACCGTAAGATTGAAGAAAAAGAAGAGAGAGAAGAAGATTGATGGATTCTACGGCTAGGATTTGTTGCTTAATGTTGAAGCTAAGAAGAGGGTTTCTTGGGGTTTCTCCTATAAAAACCCCTCCTATCTGTAATTTTGGTGTGCCTTTTCCTTTATTTTAACTTTTATTTCTAAAAAATAGAATTATGGTTTTATGTAATTTCAATTTCAATCAAGCATTGTACTCTTTTTTTATTAATGAAATTTCAGTTTTATTAAATTCTTGTCTGTTTTATTATTATTGCACTTAATTTTAATTTTGTTTTGATTTAATAATTTTTAAAATAAAAAGATAAGAGATAATTTCCCCTACTGGGAAATTATATAAAAAAATATATATTGTGTTCGTTACTGTTGACGATGGTGATGATGATATTGGGTAAATAAGGTGGTGTTGGTTGATTCGTTTCGATTTATAGGGGGTCCAGCGCCCACCCTACCGCTCAAAGGAAATCGTCATAAGGTTTGTGTTCTTTTTATTTATTTTTTTATTTTATATGTTAAATGTTTATATAGTTATGTTTATGATTTGAGCTTGAGATTTGAGTTTGTTTAAGCTTTGAATTATTTGCTTAAATTTCTTTGCTGTTTGATCTGCTTATTTATCTCGGTTAGGCTTTAGCTTATTTTGGTTAAATGTTTTAAGTTTGTTTAGTTTTAAGTTCTATTTAATCTGCTTTAAAAAATAAGTTTGTTTGTTTCGAGTTATTATATTTTGGGTCTGCTTATTTCTATCTATTGTCGACTGCTTATTAGGCCTGTTTGGTTTGATCTGTTTACGCTTATTGTTCTGTTTGGATTCGTTGTATTTGGAATCTGCTTATTTAGATTGGTCAATTTTGGTATTTGTCTGTTTTGATTTAAGCTTTAATAGGTTGTTTAGATTAGCTTATTAGTTATCTGCTTATAGCATGGTTAGCTTATTTTAGATATATCTTACTTATCTGCTCTTTTATTGCTTTTCAGTTTCGTTTGGTTGCTTATTATTTTAGATAGTTTATATCAGCTTATTCTGTCTTTTTCATTTTAGCTTATTAGTTTAAATTGCTTAATTGGTTTATTTGTTTTCACTGCTTATTGTCTTTGCTGTTTGGCTTATTTGTTTCGTTTCACTAGCTTATTACTGCTGCATATAAACACTCGGACACAATTGGTCTGAGTGAGTCAAAGATCCAAAAAGAATTATTTAGCAAAAATATCGTCTCTGCCAAGATTCGAACCCTGGACCTCCTGTCCAGGAGCCCAACAGCATAACCATCTTCTCTAGACGTTTTCTTGTGTTTGTTTTATTACAGTTTAATTAATATAGGAATTTTTAATTTGGCAATTTTAAACTAAATAGATTAAATTAAGTTTTTAGTTTAATTTATATAAAAGTTTTATTTCATTAATTCAGTGATAAAAATATAAAAAGTTTAAAAAAATATTTTATTTACTTTTATAATTTTAATTTAGTTTTCAATAGAATTTTAATTAAGTTTATTCCAATTAAATTCTTTTAAAATAGATTTTATTTAATGTTTTTAAAAGTCTTTAGTTTAAAATTAATTAGATTTCAATTTAGATTTAAGTTTTATTTTAAAATTAGTTTTATTTAAATTGTTTTAATAGTTTTTAATATTAAATAGATTTTAGTCTAAAAATACTAAAAATATAGTTACCAAGAACAAGTTAGATTTACGTTAAACTGGATATCAATTCGAGTCGAGTCGAGGAAAAACGAACATTCATTGTTAAAAATAGGATTGCAAAACCTAGTATTAAAATAGCGCCGCTGCCGCTTCGCTCGTACGATTGACGATTTTTTCTTGAAGACGTTTGGATTTTGGGATCCGTTCATTTTGAACGTTACGTTTCTTGTTAACTAAATCAAAAATACAAAAAAATCAAAAATTTAAAAATACAAAAAAAAATTAAAAAACACAAAAGCAAATTCTTTCCTAAGATTTGCACCAAAAAAAAATTAAAAAATCCAAAAAGTAATACTTTTCCTAAAGTATTACACCAAAAATATTACGTATTATTGTTATTTCGATTTCTTTCGACACTACAATGGATAATCGTCCGATTTGGGAAATATTGCAAGAAGAGTGTTATAAGATTATGTCCGAGGAGTGTTCGACTTGTGGTGGACCTCATGCTTATTTTAATTGTGACAAAACTTATGAGGAGGTTTATAATAATGAGGAAAGTATGTGTTATGATACTAATACTTATTTTGGCTCCCCTAGTTTTCCTACAACTAGTGACCCACCACAATATGATCAACGGTTTTATGGGGAATTTCAAAATCAAGGGTTTTCAAATAATGAAGGTTTTCCAAATGAAGACAATTTTCAAAACTATAATCAAGGGAGTATTTCACAACCTCAAATAGATTTAATTCTTAATAAACTTGAGGAACATGATAGATTCTTAAGAGAAATGCAAGAGGAAACCGATAGGAAATTCATGCTCATTTTAGAAACCTATCAAGCTCAATGTGATATTGAGCCGTCTTTGAGAGTTGATATTGAGGCTAACACCACTACTAGTAGTGATGTTCCCACTGTGGATCCTTCCATCTCTCCGCCAATAAAGGAGAGACAAGGCCCGGAGATTATCATGAGTTTTACTCACCCTCCGGTGTTGACACCCACGGATACTATTAGCTCTCCTCTTTCCTCACCTATTGAGGAAATTCCCGAGATTATACTTGAGCCTCCATTACCCATTGATGACCCCATTTCTTTTATGACTCCTTCACCTACTCCTTCAAATGACTTTATCAAATCCTCTTTGAGAGACATGTTTTGATAAACCAATTTTTGAGGAGTGTGAAGAACTTTATAATGAGTGCATAGAAGAAGCACCCTTAATTTGTCCTTCACCTAAGGAGTTTGTAGATAGGGATGAGTTATCTTGTGATTCCGACTACATTTTTAATTATTCCTCGGGTTCGGATGAGGATGATTCTCCTATTTTACCAAAACCGACTTTTGAAAACCATGATACTAATGATTTATCGGATACTTTTATACCCCGAGTATTGAGAAATTCCATCACGAGGATGCTTTTTATGATCCCGTGTTATTGTATTTCTCGCATGAGCTTAATTGTGATCATGGTATTGATGAGAAGGCAGATGGAGTTTTAAAACTTGATATTGATATTGATTTTGAAAACTCGGATTTTGATAAATTCACATTTGCCTCTTCACGAATTACTTTTGATTCTACCATCTATTCTCTTCCACATATCACTTTTAGTGATGATGATGGTTTTCTCATTCCCGAGATGGATGAGTTTCTTGATACTCCCGTGGATGATAAATTCACATATGTTGAGAGGACCTTTTTACCTTTGATGACTTATCCTCCTGCCTCTCATTTATTATGTTCATCCGAGACCGAGGATAAGATTTTTGATCCCGGTATTACATTAGAGGCTTCCCCATGGACCATTTAATTCGGGGCCGAGTCACGCTCGTGACTCGGTTAACAAAAACAAGCGCTTCTCGGGAGGCAACCTGATGATCTATCTTTTATCTATTTTCTACAATAAGTGTAGGGGAGCCGTGTAGGTTGTTTGTTTTGTGTGTTGTGTTATGTGCAGGGACATGTGCTTAATGATCCACTTTTGGTGTTTTTGACGCGACTCGTGTTCCCGTGTTTCCCGTGTACCCGGTTCCATCGATAAGTTTTTGCTATTGTGATTTATACTTGTATATAAATAAAACAAATATATGAAATCACGTTAGTTGTCTCTTCCTTGGCTCGATTTAAACAACGTACTCAATGTCCTAAGTGTAGGGGAGTTTATTCTCCCACATGCTTAAACATTGAGGACAATGTTTATATTAAGTGTAGGGGGGATTTCTATCGAAATTTTAGTGGGCTTTTCCATGAATTTGACCTCATTTTAAGCGGAAAATTTAAAAAAATTTCAACGTTTTTCAAATTTTTGATCTATTTTAGCCTTGTAGTATTTTCTTTTATTTTTTTCCTTTTATCATCGCATCTTATTTATATTTTTCATTTCAAGAATAAAGTCAAAAATAAATAAATGAATAAAATGGTTTTAACAAGTTTAGATATCTTTGATATATTAGGCCCGTCGTGAGTATTTTGACTCAACCCGAGTTTACTTATCCGAGTTTACTCTAGCTAGTATCCTTAACCATATGGACCTTAACTGGTTTATTAGGCTAAGCATCCACGAGTCTCATTCTTTGAGATTTTTAATTGTGGAGAACGAGAGATGATAGAGTTGATAATAAGTTTAAGGGTTAATTTTTGCTTATATGGTTTTTGTGGCTCTTTCTTCCCGCTTGTATATTTTAGTTGCTTAATAAATGAGGATTCTTGCGGTGTAGATTCGATATCTTAACTCTTAGCCAAATCTTTATTCTCCTTGTAATTAAATCACGAACACATTAAGGGTGCAAGCGTTGTGGACTTCCGACTAAGGTGGCTCATAACCACTAAGTAGGAGGTATTCAGACCATGGGACCGCGGAATTTGGCCTACTATATATATCATAAATAAAGAAAGAATAAGATTAAAACATGACCTCAAGGAGCCTTAGGGTGTGGGGCATGTAGCACGAACCTTGTCATTAGAGCCTTAGGGTGTATGACATGGTAAGTGTTGAATAAAAATTGATCAATAAAATCATTCCCTCGTTTATCGTTCAAGGAGCCTTAGGGTGTGGATAATAGACGGGGAGCATGTTTACATCTTAAAGAGCCTAAGGGTATATGATGTGAATTTGCTAAACTCCACATAAAGTCTACATGACTTTGGAGGAATAACTAATAAGTAGTACTATTTGGCCAAATTTTGGGTCCGGGAATTTATTCCCCAAATCGTGTTAAATCATCCTTGATGTGGGCTTACTTTAGTGACAACGTTTTTGAGGACGAGGTTAGGTTTTGAGTGTCGGGTTTGCACCGTTTGGCCGTCATTTTTGGAATAATAATTATCAAATAAGTCAAATGAGCCTACGGGTGAATGACAATCAATAAAATCTAGAGATACAAAGTAGGAATTGGAGAAAGAGTATTACACAATTGTCTTATATAAGTGGTTTTAACTTGAGGACTTATGGTAAACAATGATCTCGTTTTTAAGCTTGGTATGGAGAACGTGAAACTTGAGGGTGATTAATATTCATGACACCAAAGCCCTAATTAAAGTCTTAGATTTCTTTACAAGTTTCTTCCATCAAATAATTTCCAAGTTAATAAATCGTTATAACTTTTGTTTCCTTTAAAGTTTGTATCTTTTCGTCGTCGTAGTAGTAGTAATAGTAATAAAGGCCGAGATGGATTAATTATGAGAAAAATGTAACTTTATGCTTCAAAACTATGCATTGCATGGGGTCATTGCAATGGTCAAGTGTAGAGGATTTAATAAGTGTGTAAACACTTATCCTTTTGCCACTAAAATCAAGGAAAAAGAAGACCTAATCATGTGTTTAATATCGTAAAAGTCGGAATTACGCGTGGTTTTGTGTTTTGTTTTAAAATAGGTACAAATGATCAAAAGGAGAGAAAACACGGGATTTCACGGTCAAATGTGGAAGAAAAGTCCAAAAAGAGACAAAGACAAAAGACCAAAAGTGTGCTGAAGATCACGAAAACCGAAAAAATCAACACGGTTTTGAAGAAAAGATCGACAAAGCCAAAATCGAGCTCGTTCTTAGTGGATTTAATATTATTTGAGTTTAATGGGCCTTGTGGGTCCCACATTTGCTTATTGGGCCCACAAGCCCAATTGGAAAATTGAACTATACGGATCAAGGCCCATTTATGGGATAAAAAGTTCATGTTTTAAATCTAAAGCCCAAAAACAATTTATCTTGGGACGGAATGGAGGAAATATTGGGCTCCAAAGCCCATTTGTCTACAAATGGAACGAATGTAAAGTGAATAAAATTTTTCACTTTGTTGGTCAACTCTATACATATCCCAGTCAAAGTTTATCCCCAATTAACCACTTCACCTCACACGTGTTTATCACTTATCCCACACAATAATAAACTTTTACCCCACTCACCCCATTCATTCGATACAAACGAAGTGAATTTTCTCTCACCCAATTCCTTCTTCTCCACAAAAAACGCAGCCATACCCCCAACCCCTAATTTTTACTATCAAAAATTAACACACCCAAAATTGGGGGTTTTACCCAATTCGTGTGATTCACATGGATTGGGATTAAATCCCCATGGTTTTCGGGGTTAACACTTACTTGTGGTCCTCTTATCATGTCCAACGTGGCCAATCTTTATGATTTGATTGGCTATGCCATGTTCCATACCCAAATCCACCAATAAAATCGATCCACCTCATCTACCAACTAGCACAACAAACACATCAAGTGCCATGCTGGCAATCCAAGTGATGCAAGGGCGTTTTTCCACCGTAAGATTGAAGAAAAAGAAAAGAGAGAAGAAGATTGATGGATTCTACGGCTAGGATTTGTTGCTTAAGGTTGAAGCTAAGAAGAGGGTTTCTTGGGGTTTCTCCTATAAAACCCCTCCTATCTGTAATTTTGGTGTGCCTTTTCCTTTATTTTAACTTTTATTTCTGAAAAATAGAATTAGGGTTTTATGTAATTTCAATTTCAATCAAGCATTGTACTCTTTTTTTATTAATGAAATTTCAGTTTTATTAAATTCTTGTCTCGTTTTATTATTATTGCACTTAATTTTAATTTTGTTTTGATTTAATAATTGTTAAAATAAAAAGATAAGAGATAATTTCCCCTACTGGGAAATTATATAAAAAAAATATATATTGTGTTCGTTAATGTTGATGATGGTGATGATGATATTGGGTAAATAAGGTGGTGTTGGTTGATTCGTTTCGATTTATAGGGGGTACAGCACCCACCCTACTGCTCAAAGGAAATCGTCATAAGGTTTGTGTTCTTTTTATTTATTTTTTTATTTTATATGTTAAATGTTTATTTAGTTATGTTTATGATTTGAGCTTGAGATTTGAGTTTGTTTAAGCTTTGAGTTGTTTGCTTAAATTTCTAAGCTGTTTGATCTGCGTATTTATCTCGGTTAGGCTTTAGCTTATTTTGGTTAAATGTTTTAAGTTTGTTTAGTTTTAAGTTCTGTTTAATCTGCTTTAAAAAATAAGTTTGTTTGTTTCGAGCTATTATATTTTGGGTCTGCTTATTTCTATCTATTGTCGACTGCTTATTAGGCCTATTTGGTTTGATCTGTTTACGCTTATTGTTCTGTTTGGATTCGTTGTATTTGGAATCTGCTTATTTAGATTGGTCAATTTTGGTATATGTCTGTTTTGATTTAAGCTTTAATAGGTTGTTTAGATTAGCTTATTAGTTATCTGCTTATAGCATGGTTAGCTTATTTTAGATATATCTTACTTATCTGCTCTTTTATTGCTTTTCAGTTTCGTTTGGTTGCTTATTATTTTAGATAGTTTATATCAGCTTATTCTGTCTTTTTCATTTTAGCTTATTATTTAAATTGCTTAATTGGTTTATTTGTTTTCACTACTTATTTGTCTTTGCTGTTTGGCTTATTTGTTTCGTTTCACTAGCTTATTACTGCTGCATATAAACACTCGGACACAATTGGTCTGAGTGAGTCAAAGATCCAAAAAGAATTATTTAGCAAAAATATCGTCTCTGCCAAGATTCGAACCCTGGACCTCTTGTACAGGAGCCCAACAGCATAACCATATGCTCTAGACGTTTTCTTGTGCTTGTTTTCTTATAGTTTAATTAATATAGGAATTTTTAATTTGGCAGTTTTAAATTAAATAGATCAAATTAAGTTTTTAGTTTAATTTATATAAAAGTTTTATTTCATTAATTCAGTGATAAAAATATAAAAAGTTTAAAAAATATTTTATTTAATTTTATAAGTTTAATTTAGTTTTCAATAGAATTTTAATTAAGTTTATTCCAATTAAATTATTTTAAAATAGATTTTATTTAAAGTTTTTAAAAGTCTTTAGTTTAAAATTAATTAGATTTCAATTTAGATTTAAGTTTTATTTTAAAATTAGTTTTATTTAAATTGTTTTAATAGTTTTTAATATTAAATAGATTTTAGTCTAAAAATTCTAAAAATATAGTTACCAAGAACAAATTAGATTTACGTTAAACCGGATATCAATTCGAGTCGAGTCGAGGAAAAACATGATACGTGAACAATTTTGAACGTGATACGTGGAGATATCGTGAGTGTAATATAAGAAACATATGGTGATAAATGATACGTGTAACATGTCGTGAACGTGATACGAGAAACCTGGAATGAACATGACATGTGAAACATATCGTGAACTTGGAATAACAGCGGCGGTAACGCCAAACGCTATAAGATGAGACGTGGAATGTGACGTGAGACGTCTGTCTGAGGATAGAGAGTTATACTAAACTTGAGTCTGGTCTCTCAAGTTCTTGCAAAGCCTCCCAGAACGAAAATGAACATAAAATCGTAAGCCATGATACGGTCATGAATGTGAATAGTGTCATGAACGTGAGTGTGAAAGCAAGTCATAAAATTAGAACAAGGATGTGAACGTAAATGAGGAGCACAAATGCGAACCTTTGTCTGGCCTGATAGCTGAGGGATTACCAAGTGATCGGATGAGCCTTGGCTGGAACATGTCAGATAAATCTGCTGAGTCTGAAATCCTTGCAGATGTAAGCTGCAGACTTGGTCAAACTGTTGACAATAACCCAGATGGCATCATGCTTCTTCTGAGTTTACGGTAATCTGGTACCCAAAATCCATGGAGATCATGTCCTATTTCTATCTACAATTTCTTATGATGGAAGGGAACAAACATCCTAGCCTGTTGGTGTAACACCCCATTTTGATAAATGGAATGTCACGCGTAATTATGGCGTGTCATCAAAGCATACAAGGATAAATGTCTAAACATTACATGACTATAGGGAAAACCGGAATCAAACATCGGTTCCCAAACATAAGCCCAAAACATAAATAAAGTAAATGAAATGAACAAATACTACACAAGCATAAATATATGAAGGCAAAAGGAAACAGAAGTCTATGGCAACTTCCATCCTATGCACGTCCTCCAAATGCTCGAGTCTGTCCTTGAGTACCTACCGTTTTGGGACATGGAAAAGAAAGTAACAGCTGAGCAAAACACTCAATGCACGGATATAGACATAGTATGAATGACTGAAACATAATAAAGACTTAATAGCAGCGGAAATGTATAAGTCCTGGAAAACCTGGAACATGTTCATAAACTGGTTTTATAGTTTGAAAAGCCTTATGTTTATCTTATTAAAAATTGTTTAACATGTTAACCATTAGCCAATATAGGTCATATATATCAACGTGCATGAATACTTGGAGGGGTGACCTCGTCATGCAAATTAGAGGGGCTGCCTCTAATTTAATATACAGGTTTTGGGTAGGAGGGATCAGCTCCTTGTAAAGGATGCAAGGCACACACCACATTCACACTGAGTAATCTGCTAAAAACATGTAAACAAGGATGTACCCATATGCCCCACCTGATAATAATAATATGGCCAAAACTTGAAAGGGACGCCACGAGCTATCACTCCGCCGTGGTGAAGTCATAATGATCGATGTCGAAGTGCCGGTCAAAAATAACCTAATTACCTTATACTAGATAGGGTAAGCGGGTATCGATCCACGAAGAATATGTGGTTTTGGTTTAAGTTTTTGGGTGATCACTGATCAATAAAAATTTTGGTTTTAAAATCTAACAACTAAAATACTTTTGATAATAAAAATGCTGATTAAAAATTAAAATAATTATTAAACTAATAATAAAGCTAGAAAAAAAATAAAGATGTAAACAATTAAAAGAAAAATGCAATCCCTTCCAGCTCCTAATATTTATGGTTGATTACACTTATGGATTATCGAAACTTTTTAGTTCGTTTACAAAGGTTATTTCGACTTAATATGAATCAATTAATGTCGGCATTTAATATGTTTATCAATGACTCGCAATAATAAATCTTATATTAATCCAACCAATAATTATGTTTTAACAATTTATTTAGGTACAACTTATGTTGATTATACAACCATCTTTTTTTACTAAATAAAATAAGTATGAATCGTTAACTAACAATAAATTGTCTCACACAAATAATTAAACATAATATTAAATCGATAAAAATAATTTGTAAATAAATAATAAATCAATGTAATAAAAATATGATAATCCAAAAGTAATGATCAAACCATAAATAAAGCTACTGGAAGGAATTACTACAAAATTAGCCGGACATCGCGGTACACTCGACCCGCTGTCCGCTATTCATCACAACAAGTATCGTCTTTTTTTTTTATTCTTGTAGCAGTCTTTTTTTTTTGTAGCAGTCGTTTGAGGAATTACAAAGACGAATTTTCTTTTTATTCTCTTCAATGTGCAGCTAAAAGATGATACCCCAATCCAATCATCAATGCTTGTCGTCTTCCTTCAGTCCCCAAAATTCAAGTGTATCTTCTTTTCTATATTATAAATGCGGTTGTGGTTTTTTTTACCAACTACGGACGAATTGTTTTTAATATCTTACCAACGACGGCTCAAAGAAAATATCCCCTTGGCACCCTCTTTTTTTGTATTTATATACTACCGTTGTCGGTGAGTTATTGGGTATTGGGCCCAAAAGTTATTATTTTTTTATTATTATTTTTTTTTCTCTTTTATTCTTTTGCCTTATAATAACTTTGACCCAATAAAAAATAACCCAACGCCAACAATTGCTCAAACGAAGCCCAGACAAATAAAAGTGACCGAAAATATTGTGACGCGCTCAAATCTTTTTCTTCAATATTTCTTCTTCATTTATCGGCGCTCACAATGTCTTTTCTCCAAAAAATTAATTAAGCGGCCATTTTATTACATTTCGCTCGTAACCTACATAATCACAAAACACACTCAAAAGTACATGTATAACAAAAAAATAAATATATAACTAGGCTAAATTAACATGCTATTAGGTGTATGCAAAATACACCAATCAGATCTCCTCGCACTTAACCTTTACTTGTCCCAAGTAAAAATAAAATAAAAATAAACAAGCATGTTAATTTCATAATTTTTAATCATACTATTGAAATTTCATCAAAAAGATCACATTCAACCTAATACACTAATAACCATCCTACATGATAAATAATCCAAAATGATTACCAATATTTTTGTCCTTCTTAAACGCTTAGCATAACCATTCCCATTGATTCCATTTACTTTATATTTCATATAATTAACCATGTGTCCAACGTACCTAATGCACACCTATAATCAATCTAAACATTAATCTAAACAAGAGGTGAGAATATCTTACACCTTTTATAACGTTGGAGTTTTTATACTATAAGAGCAAATCATAAGCCATCATACTTTAGCTTATATACTTTCACCCTTTTTTTTCTTTTTCTTTTTCCTTTTTTTTCAATTTTTTTTATCATTTTATCATTTTTCTTTTACTTTTTTTTAGCCATTCAGGACTGATGAGACTGCTTTTATACATGGTCTCATCGTTCTTTTTGGACTTAAAATGCATTAAATATCATCAAAATACCCAAATATATGCTTGTGTTTGTTGCTTGTGTATTTTAGGTACGGATATTGAGAAAATGACAAAAGATCACAAGAATCATGCAAAAACGAACACGGGAAACGAAGCCGTACGATGAACCAAGCCCTAATGAAGAATTTTCCAAAGAAAACACTTGAAGATTTAAAGAATATTGAAGATTGGTCCTCCAAGTTTGAATAATTGACACTTTATACCCTTGTATCTTCATAATTACAAGTTTGGTCCCTAAAGTTTGTCAAAATTACAAAAAGGACCCTTAACTTTGAAGAATTGGCAAATTTAGTCCCTCAACAAAACTAAATTGTCAAAAATGGTCCTCCAAGAAGTCAACCAACAAGTCAATGCCTTAAAGTTTGAAAACATGTCAAAATCAGCCCTTGGAATATGAAGAAATTGCATGTTTAGTCCTTGTTTCAAGATTATAAAAAGATTGTGCCAAAAATGACAAATCAGCAAAGTTATTTACAAAGGGGGTTTTGTTTTGAGCTGATTGAATCAAAGAGACAAGAAAGAAGGAGTTCAGGGGGTGTTTCTGCCAGACAACTAAACATATTCCACCACTCCCCTTTTGACACGTCACCCCCACCAGTCCATTTCATCAAAAACGAACCAGTCCATAATTATTTAACCTATCACAAAACCTTTTGAACCCACTCTCTTTAATTAAACATATTTAATTACTAAAAGTGGGGGAAACACGAATTTGAAACTAATTCCCCTTAAACACAATCAAAACTACACCTGCTACTCCATAAACCCTAGAACCAACCCAGTCCTAATCACCCTTTTCCCTCACTCAAAACCTAATTAACCTTGGGTAAAATGATGATTACCCAGTCCCCAACACTTCCCCACACCCAGAAAACGACTACACCTTTCCCTGTCCCCTCACAAGGTTCCCCTGACCCCACTCTTGTGCAAGAAAACAAAGGAAGCAGTCATCCAACGGCTCCAACACATTTCCTTGCTCCCAAAGGACCAAATATACGTCCAAGATCGTCTTCACACAGCTGGCCATCACATGGGCGATTTTTGACCAAAGACTTCCAAGGGCAGATTTGGGTTTTCAAGTAGATTAGGGTTTAGGTCTTTTCCCTTTGTAATATTTTATTCAGGAGACTAGAACCTTCTTACAAGTAGTATAAATGGGATGACTTGTATCCCATTTTAGTTGTTCCAGTTTTATGTAAAATTTTTCTTTTATGAATTAATGAAAAAGTTTTTATCCTGCATAAGACTGAGATCCATTTTACTTTCCAGTATTTTTAGTTTTAAAGTTTGATTTTCCTGAATTCATTTTAAAATCTTCAAGTTTGTTTTTAAGAATTTCACTTGTTTTCAAAAAATTTTCAGAAACTTATTTTTTAGCTTACTGCTATAAGCCATTCAATAAGCTTATTAAACCAAGCTTATTGAATCTCTTATAAGCTTGTTCTTTCTCTCTTTGTTGTTTGTGGTGTGCAGGAAACAAGAAAAAGCTAAGGCTATTTCTCACCTTATTTTTGTCATTTGTGCTCAAGCTAATCCCACTCCCACAAGGCTCAGCACAAGCCCGAGCTTGTAGGAGGTGGCTTATCAGCCACTGTTGGGCTTGGAAGTAAGCCCAACAAGGTAGCCTTTGTCTTCTCCTTTTAATTTTCATTTTTCTGAAAATTATATGCTTTGTGTGATTTGCATGAAAAAGATGTTATATGATAGTTTAATGGTATGATTTGAGTTTATTTAGTATCTTATGCATGTTTAGAAGGATTTAATCCAGTTTGGTAAAGTTTTGTGTTGATTCAGTTTGAAAAAAGTTGATATAAGATTTTTAAGGGGTGTTTGGATCTGCTAATTAAGTAAGGATTTGAAAGGGTTTTGTGTTTTAAACTTGTTAGAAGCAATCATTAGGTTATTTATAGGTTGTGCATTGTTTGTATGCTCAGTCTTGGTGAAGTTTACACACAAATGCATGCTTAAACCTTGAAAAACTTAGCTAAAATCAAAAACTGCCATGGTTCATGATTTTTGCATGATGTTTGCCTCTAAGCTTGAAATCTGATAAGAGATAGGTTATTACAAGATTTGAGATTGATTGTGTGCTAGTTTGTGTACTTGTGTGCTAAATCTTGGCCTTTAAAATTCGTCATAGAACCAATTGCACCAGCAAAACACCCCAGGCCTTGTTTCTGATATTCAGTCCCTTACTTGTGCTAATTGTGTGTTATATCTGCATTGTGCTTGGTGTTTTTTGTGTTTAAACTGACTCCCCACACATCCATGAGTGTGGGGGTGCCTTTGTTTCCCATCAAAATTCAGTAACAAGCTTGAAATCAAGCTCAAAATCACCAGATCCGTTTTTTTTCATTGTTAGTGGGAACTCCTTTCCCACTGATAGCTTTGCTGTTCCCACTGCTTAGCTAAAAGACAAACACCAACCACTTGTCACTATCAGAAAGTTTGTATTTTTGTCTTTAGTGCCCAAAAAGTTGAATTAGATCTTGAAACCAGTTCCATTATTTTTCTTATTTAATTTAGGATTTTTCTGATTAATAAAAATTTTATTTACTGTTCATTTAGTAATTTTTAGATTAATTAGCTATTTTTTATTAACTTTAAAGTTTCTGTTTTTGTCTTTTAGTGCCAAAAAGTAATATTTTTCAGTTTAATCAATTTTCCTAGACTTAGAATAATATTTTAAGGTTTTTGGTATAAAAATATTTTACTGTTCATCTTTTTATTAATTTTTAGAATTAATTCAATTTAATTAGGGTTTTAATTAAACTAGTTTTGTCATTTAGTGGAAAATCTAATATTTTTCAAGCTTTTTCATTTTTCTACTGTTCATTAGAGTAATTTACGGTTTTTAAAATTGGTAGATTATTTTTAGCATTATTTTATTTATTTTTATAATTATTTTGGTTTAAAAATAGTTTTTAGTAATTTAAAAATAGAAAAATAGTATTTAAAAATTATAAAAAATACTTTTTAGTTTTTAGATAATATAAGTAAGTTATTTGTTCAATAAAATCATATTTTGGACATTTTGATTAATTATATTTAATTTTAGGGCTTTAATTAGCATTTAAAATTGAATATTTAATTAATAAAAGGTTTTAAAATATTTTTATTGGATTTTATTCCTTATTTATATTATTTTAGACTTGTTTTAGCTTATAGTTAATTTTTAGGTTGAAATTTTTAATTTTGTAGCTTTTTGCGACTTTACGTGTACGCCTTTTTCGTCATAGTTTAATTCGTAATCGTAACCGTCTTTTCTTTCCTTTCTCATTTCTTTCAAAATAATCTCAAACAAAAATCAACTCTTAACACAACGCACTTGCCTCCTTGGGAAACGAACTTGGACTTCACTTGGGTCATTAGTGCTCGGTTTTCCTAAACCGACACTTAATACTACCACTATTTGTACTTCCTTTTCCTAAAGGTCGTATTTTACTACATCATTTTGGCGCCGCTGCCGGGGAGGCGTGTTGTGTTTTGGTTGAACCATTGTTGTTTTTTTTATATATATTAGCCATAAAAGTATTTGTGTTAGTAGCACTCTACTAATACGTATTATCGTTTTTCGTTTTTTGTGAATATTATTACTATATTGTATACGTAGAACAATAAATTTACAAGTACTCCAAATACGTGAGAAATCACAACCTTGACTTGGGAGGTCATTACCCAATCATTGTATTCGAATCTCAAACCAAAGAAAAAGGCAAAAATAGATAAATACTTTCGTGAAGCTCGATTTTGAAAATACAAACTATAAGGTGGGTATAAGGCGGATATTATAAAATATATCCTAAGGAAAAAGGCTCTTAAGTGCTTCGTGCCGCCTTGTTTCCCCGCTTGCTTGTGCGTATTTGATTTTGAGAGTGAATCGAGGGTTTTGCCGCCCAAAGTATTATTAAGTATCATATATATTTTCTTGGTTTCTATTGATTAAACCCTCTTGAACGTTTTGGTGTTCCACCATCGTTCTAAAGTCATCGAAGGCGTTCACTTCACGTGATCGTTTTCATTCCTTGAGGCTTCTTTAATCGAGAGATTTGATTAAGGAGGAGATTTGTAGATTTTGGTCTACTTAATACATTCCAAAAATCCAAAAAAGTTAAAAACAATCAAAAACCACAAAAAATTGAAAAAGTAAAAACACCAAAAAGAATCTTCTTTGCTCGCCTTCTCGTTGTACGTGACATTTATGCAAACTCGCTCTAAAGCAAGACGTGCTCGTAAACGAAGAAACAAATCACTCACTCCTACTAGTGAGGACTCTCCTATTGACGAACCCATTGTAGTGAAAGAAGCACCCATGGCTAATCGAACTATGATGGAGTTGCTTCAAGCACCCACCGAGGGTTATGGAGAAGCGATTGTGATTCCCGCTATCCTTGCGGAGAATTTTGAGGTTAAGACGGGTTTGTTGTCCATGATTCAAAACAACAAGTTTCGAGGGGACGAAAAGGACAACCCTCATAACCACATTCGCCAATTTAATTGTCTCATCGCCACATGCAAGTTTAAGGATGTTTCAAACGACTCGATTAAGATGATGCTTTTTCCGTATTCCTTAGCGGGGCCCGCAAAAATTTGGTTAGAGAAAGAGCCACCCAATTCTATATTGACGTGGAAGGATCTCGTTTCAAAATTCGTGAACCAATTTTTTCCGCCCTCTAAGACTACGCACTTGAAAAACGAGATTTCAAAGTTTTCGCAAGAGTATAATGAGAGTTTTTCAACGGCTTGGAATAGGTTTAAGGAAATGTTGCACGAATGTCCTCATCATGGTTTTTCTGACTTGCATCAAATAGACACGTTTTACAATGGCTTGAACGATCATGAGCGTGATTATCTTAATGCCGCCGCGGGTGGTAATTTCTTGTGTAAGACGGTCGAGGAAGCATTGTTAATTATTGAGAATAGGTCTAAGGTGTATAGTCCTCGTAGCACATCGAGTGTTCGTAAGGCTTCGTCTTCATCTTCACCTAGTTTGTCACACACCGTTGATGCTTGCCAAGTCGAGGCTAATTTGGAAAACAAAATTTTTGATATAGTGAAAGGCTTGTTAGTTGAGTTTAAAGTTGGTGAACAACCCGCTCCCGCTACGATTAAAGCGGTTGAGGTTTCTTGTATGTATTGTGGTGGAGCTCACGATTATTCCGAGTGCATTACCAACGGTGGTAACACTTCGAGTGCCTTCGCGGCCGCGGGAACTTATAACCAAAACGGTCAAGTTCCTCGCACTAATCAATTGACTCCACCGGGTTTTTCACCAAATCAAAATGCTAACAATTATCGAAACAATCAAGTTGGTTACC
This sequence comes from Glebionis coronaria, assembly GCA_025667525.1. Taxonomy (NCBI): domain Eukaryota; kingdom Viridiplantae; phylum Streptophyta; class Magnoliopsida; order Asterales; family Asteraceae; genus Glebionis; species Glebionis coronaria. Next base: position 107,429 of record JANFOE010000479.1, on the reverse strand, counting down.
AAAGCAATCAAAGGAACAATTTTAAGGGTAATAACAACTATGGGAATCAAGGGAGTAGTAGTAGCCAATTGCAAAATCAAAATCAAAACCGTAATTTTCAAAACACAAGTCAAGGTTTTCAAAATACTAAAGAACTTCCAATGGACTTTTTGAATTACGCTACTTCAAATGATAAGATTTTGGAAAACATTCAAGAGCAAATGGCTAATCAAGCTAAGGACACGGCTAAGAATGCAAAGGAGTTAGCTAATTTTATTAAGGAAAATCTAGCCATGAGAAATGAGTTGAAAAATGATTTTGCTAACCAAATTCGAGGTCAAAACAACAAGATAGAGCAAAGTCATGCTAGGCTTGAACAAAGAATTGACCAAAAAGCCGCTAGCCAAGATTTGAAGTTTAATAGTCAAGATGCTAAGCTTAATGCAATTTTAGAAGCCGTCATGGGGAACAAAGCCTCTACTTCGGGTAGTTTGCCTAGTAACACCGTTTCAAACCCGAAGGGAGAGATGAAAGTGATTACCACACGTAGTGGTAAGGCACTTAAAGAACCAACTCCTCAACCAATTACTCCAACGGTGGAGGAAATTGAGGAATAACCCGAGGTGGTGGTCGAAAAGGAGCATATTTCAAGCCCACAAAGTACCGCTCATGCCACACCTACGGTTGACCCATCACCCATTTTGGAACCCGAGATTCCAAAGGCTATGCCTATGCCCCAACCCACACCACCCTTGCCTTACCCATCGAGACTTAGGAAGGAGAAACGACAAGAGCGCGACAACTACCAATTTGAGCTTTTTATGAAAATGTTTCGTGATTTGCATTTTAATGTGAGTTTCGCCGATGCTTTGGTCATGATGCCTCGATTTGCCGCTAACTTTAAGAGTATGTTGAACAACAAGGAAAAATTACACCAAATGTCTAGTTGTTCGTCGGTTTATCTTAATCGCATACCTCAAAAAGTCGGTGATCCCGGTAAATTTTTGATCCCTTGTGCAATTCAAGATATGGAAGAATGATATGCCTTGGCCGATCTTGGTGCTAGCATTAACTTGATGCCACTTGCAATCTACAAGTCGCTCAATCTTCCTAATCTTACTCCTTCACGAATGTCTATTGAGTTGGCCGACCATTCCACGATTCTTGCATGTGGTTTGGCGGAAGACGTTTTTGTGAAAGTGGGGAAGTTCTACTATCCCGTAGACTTTATTGTTGTTGACATCCCCACGGATCCTCAAGTTCCTCTTATTTTAGGTCGTTCGTTTTTAGATACGTCTATGGCTTTAATTGATGTACATGCTAGAAAGATCACCTTACGTTTCAACGACGAGGAACTTGTTATAAACGCAACTCAAAATTCTCAACTTTCTCATGTTTATTCCGTTGCTACCATAAACCTCGTTGATATGATCGACGTGGTTTGCGAGGAATTTTCACAAGAAGTTTTAGGGTTTGGTGATGAAGAAACTAGTGGCAATCCCACTATGTTATATCCAATTCTTGATAATTCGACACCAACCTTCACTCCTTTCGAAGGTGGTGGTTTTACGTTGGAAGAATTCGATGTTCCACGTACTTGTGACGAAGACCTCGACAACGATGAGGACTTCTCGATTATCAAGGATTTTCTCAACGATTTCCCATTTCCTCCACCCGGGGAGGTTATGAGTATCGAGCCTAAATCTTCACTTGAGGAACCACCTATTCTTGAGTTGAAAGATTTACCTCCTCACCTCGAGTATGTCTATTTGGAGGAGGACGACAAGTTTCCGGTTATTATTGCGAAGGAACTTTCGGATGATGAAAAAACCGCACTTGTCGATGTTCTTAAAGACCACAAAGGGGCGATTGCGTGGAAGTTATCCGACATTAAGGGAATCGATCCCAAATTTTGTACACAAAAAATATTAATGGAGGAGGATTTCAAGCCAACAATCCAAAGTCAAAGGAGGGTGAACCCCAAAATTCACGACGTCATCAAAAAGGAGGTCCTTAAACACCTTGACGCGGGAATGATTTACCCTATTTCCGATAGCCCTTGGGTGAGTCCTATTCATTGTGTCCCTAAAAAGGGAGGGATGACCGTTGTGCCAAACGATGCCAACGAGTTGATTCCCACTAGACTCGTGACCGGATGGAGAGTGTGCATTGACTATCGTAAGTTGAATGAAGCCACTCGAAAAGACCATTTTCCCTTGCCCTTCATGGACCAAATGTTGGAGCGTCTTGCGGGAAACGATTTCTATTGCTTTTTAGATGGTTTTTCCGGTTACTTCAAAATTCCCATCGATCCTCGTGATCAAGAAAAAACTACGTTTACGTGTCCATATGGAACGTTTGCCTATCGTAGGATGCCATTCGTACTTTGCAATGCACCGGGAACTTTTCAACGATGCATGATGGCTATTTTTCATGATATGATCGAAAAGACGATGGAAGTCTTCATGGATGACTTTTCCGTGTTTGGTGATTCCTTTACTTCGTGTTTGTCGAACCTAGAGAGAATGTTAAAACGTTGTGAGGAAACCAACCTTGTGCTCAATTGGGAAAAGTGTCATTTTATGGTTAAGAGTGGAATCGTCTTAGGGCACAAGGTCTCGAAAGCGGGGATTGAGGTAGATCAAGCTAAGGTAGACGTCATCGCCAAATTACCTCATCCCAAAACCGTCAAGGGAGTTAGGAGTTTCCTAGGCCACGCGGGCTTTTATCGTCGATTTATCAAGGATTTCTCGAAGATTTCTCGACCCATTACACATCTTCTTGAAAAAGAAGCACGTTTTGTCTTTGACGAAGATTGTGTACGAGCCTTTGAGATCCTTAAGAGGAAACTAACCGAAGCTCCCATTCTTGTTGCTCCAAATTGGAACCTCCCCTTCGAACTAATGTGTGATGCAAGTGATTACGCTATTGGGGCCGTTTTGGGGCAACGTCATGATAAGCACTTCTTGCCTATTCACTATGCTAGCAAGACAATGACCGAGGCTCAACTTAAATACACTACAACGGAAAAGGAGTTCCTTGCCGTGGTGTATGCATTTGAGAAATTCCGACCTTATCTCGTCTTGACGAAATGCATAGTGTATACGGACCACTCGGCTATTAAGTATCTCATGGCAAAGCAAGATGCTAAGCCGAGATTACTTCGTTGGATTCTCCTCCTTCAAGAATTTGATCACAAAATCGTTGACAAAAAAGGAGCCGAGAATCTAGCGGCCGATCATCTCTCTCGTTTGGAAGATCCTCACCAAAGTGTTTACGAGCCCAAGGAAATCACCGAAACATTTCCACTCGAGACACTTGGTGTAGTGAATTCCAAACTTGATTCTTCTACCCCATGGTTTGCGGATTTTGCAAATTACCATGCGGGTAACTTCATCATTAAGGGTATGACGACTCAAGAAAAACGAAAATTCTTTCGTGATCTCAAGTTCTACTTTTGGAACGGCCCTTACTTGTTTCGAACTTGTGCGGATCAAATCATCCGATGTTGTGTTTTTGGCACCGAAGCTTCTAACATCCTTAGAGCTTGCCATGAGGGACCCACGGGTGGTCACCACGGTGCTAATCTCACGGCTAAGAAGGTGTTTGATGCCGGCTTCTTTTGGCCTACTATTTACCGAGATGCACAAGATCTTGTGAAGTCTTGTGATTCATGCCAACGACAAGGAAAAGCCTCACAAAAAGATGAAATGCCACAAAATATCATTCAAGTATGTGAGATCTTTGACATTTGGGGCATAGACTTTATGGGGCCGTTCCCATCATCTCGTGGTAATAAGTACATTCTCGTTGCGGTTGACTACCTTTCTAAGTGGGTGGAGGCGAAGGCCTTGCCCACTAATGATGCTCGTGTGGTAGTTAAGTTTTTGAAAAGCTTGTTTGCTCGGTTTGGAACCCCTCGTGCGATCATAAGCGATCGTGGAACCCATTTTTGTAATGACCAATTCGAAAGAGTCTTAAGGAAATATGGGGTTACACATCGGCTTTCTACGGCTTATCACCCACAAACGAGTGGGCAAGTCGAGGTTTCAAACCGAGCGTTGAAGAGGATCTTGGAAAGATCCGTGGGGGAAAACCGACAATCTTGGTCGGATAAGTTGGACGATGCTTTATGGGCCTTTAGGACCGCTCATAAGACGCCCATTGGGTGCACTCCCTATAAGCTTGTGTATGGAAAGAATTGTCATTTGCCTATCGAGTTAGAACACAAGGCTTATTGGGCCCTAAAGCATTGTAATGATGACATGGAGACCGCGGGAAAACACCGGAAAATGCAATTAAATGAATTGGATGAATTAAGGGATATTGCTTATGAAAATTCATTGATTTATAAAGAAAAAACTAAAAAGTTGCATGATTCAAAAATTAAAAACTGGGTTTTTAACATTGGGGATCAAGTTTTACTTTTTAATTCAAGATTGAAAATATTTTCCGGTAAATTGAAATCCCGTTGGTCCGGTCCATTCACCGTGACTCAAGTATTTCCGTATGGGACCATCGAGCTAGCTCAAGATGATGGTCCTAACTTCAAGGTGAATGGACATAGGTTGAAGCACTACTTTGGTGGGGAAGTTCCATCCTTGAACTACCTCGACCAAGTCACCTTCCCCAATGATAATTAGTATTGAGGGGATCGAGTCGAGCTCATGACTCGGTAATCAAAAACGAGATGCCTCGTGGGGGAGTCCCATGCTTATCCTATGTACATATTATCGCTTTCTTAGTCTAATGTAGCTTACGTGTGGGGATTCGTGCCCTTCCAACCTTTGTTCCGTGGTTGTTTGTGATATGTGGTTTTTAGATCATGATCTTCACGATTGGAGCCTCTCGTGTTCGTTTTATGGGAGCACTCGATCGTTTGCTTTGGAGACATTTCTCAATATACATGATATATCCTTTGATGTTCTAACCTTAGGTTTTTAGCACACTTCATAAACGGCTATTAATTTATTGGTTACACCCTTTCCATGCTAGATTAGGCATTCGACTACGTCTCTAGTATGGGGGTGTTTGCACCCCTAGACTCGAAACATTGAGGACAATGTTTAACTTTAGTATGGGGGGTGAATAGATACTTGCCTTGCCAAACCTTCACGCTTTCCAAAGTTTATCGTTTTGTTTATCGTTTTGTTGCAAAATAAGGCTAAAAATGGCCAAATTTTAAAATTTTTCTCATGTTTTATAAGTGTTTGAAGACACGAATGTAGATTTTCCGATGGCGAGAATAAGAGTAATTTTTGACTCGACCGTGCGTGTTGAGCACTTAGCTTTGATTCCTTAACTACACATTAGGCTAAGTCTCTTAAATGAGGACGAGAAATGATAGAGTTAATTATAAGTTACTATGCTAAACGTAGAGTACTCGTATTCTTTCAAAAACTCATGTGTTCTCGTTGTTTGCTTATTCTCCCTTCGCATGTAAATATTTTTTGCTTAATAAATATTGACTTAGCGATTTAGTTAGGATTGTTGGGTTTCTAGTCTTTTCTAGTAACTTCCGTGTAATTAAAATGGGAAGACATTAAGGTATCGCCAGCGTCACGGTTTTGAAGTATTGGCACCCTAATAATCGAAAGCTTCACCTAATAATAAGATTTCAAGTGCTCACCTAAATCAAGCAAACAATTTGAAGCCCCACAAGGCCTAAAATCTATGCAAAAATTAAAAGTGAATCAAGCCTTAATCTTCGAAGCTTTAAAGATCCAAAATTCGCTTTAGCGTGAGGATATACGTCTTTGGCTAATAAAACCACCGATGAGGCGGATAATAAAAGGCAAGGCAAGACCGAAGTCATAATAAAAGCTTCATGGCGAAGGTGAATAAAAGATGGAGGTAAACCAAAGATAATAAGGCCCTTCCGTTAGGGGGCGTATAAAAGTCTTGGTAATAAGTCTCATGTTCAAAACCGTTATAAAACCGTGTTTATCGATTCTTCTTGTCAACTTAATTTTTTAACATCGTCGTCTATTAGGAGGGGTTATTGATTTGATGGTCTTAGTTACACCGTTAAGACTCTATTTTTAGACCTAAATCTCTATTATCGCATAAGTCAAACAATGTATCCTCGTGAAACATTCAAGACATCATAAAATATAAGAGATACAACTTAGGAATAATGGGAGAATAAGTACGTGATTAGGGCATATGAGTAGTGTTAGCATTACTAACTTATAATGACAATGATCTCGTTGCATGCTTAGCATGGAATTGAAGTGAAAATCGAGGACGATGAAATTATTTCTAACGAAGCATTCACGTGTTCTTATTCTATGAACCTAAACGTCCCATTTTGCGATGAAAATCATACATTATGTCTATAACACAAGTAGTAGTAATAGTAGTAGTGTAGCTATTTTATCATTCCAATAAAGTGAATAAAAATGAATTTTGGAGATGCTACGATACTTTATTCTAGCATTGCGTGAGGGCACGGCAATGGTTTAGTATGGGGGAGTGATGAGACTGCTTTTATACATGGTCTCATCGTTCTTTTTGGACTTAAAATGCATTAAATATCATCAATATACCCAAATATATGCTTGTGTTTGTTGCTTGTGTATTTTAGTTACGGATATTGAGAAAATGACAAAAGATCACAAGAATCATGCAAAAATGAACACGGGAAACGAAGCCGTACGATGAACCAAGCCCTAATGAAGAATTTTCCAAAGAAAACCCTTGAAGATTTAAAGAATATTGAAGATTGGTCCTCCAAGTTTGAAGAATTGACACTTTATACCCTTGTATCTTCATAATTACAAGTTTGGTCCCTAAAGTTTGTCAAAATTACAAAAAGGACCCTTAACTTTGAAGAATTGGCAAATTTAGTCCCTCAACAAAACTAAATTGTCAAAAATGGTCCTCCAAGAAGTCAACCAACAAGTCAATGCCTTAAAGTTTGAAAACATGTCAAAATCAGCCCTTGGAATATGAAGAAATTGCATGTTTAGTCCTTGTTTCAAGATTATAAAAAGATTGTGCCAAAAATGACAAATCAGCAAAGTTATTTACAAAGGGAGTTTTGTTTTGAGCTGATTGAATCAAAGAGACAAGAAAGAAGGAGTTCAGGGGGTGTTTCTGCCAGACAACTAAACATATTCCACCACTCCCCTTTTGACACGTCACCCCCACCAGTCCATTTCATCAAAAACGAACCAGTCCATAATTATTTAACCTATCACAAAACCTTTTGAACCCACTCTCTTTAATTAAACATATTTAATTACTAAAAGTGGGGGAAACACGAATTTGAAACTAATTCCCCTTAAACACAATCAAAACTACACCTGCTACTCCATAAACCCTAGAACCAACCCAGTCCTAATCACCCTTTTCCCTCACTCAAAACCTAATTAACCTTGGGTAAAATGATGATTACCCAGTCCCCAACACTTCCCCACACCCAGAAAACGACTACACCTTTCCCTGTCCCCTCACAAGGTTCCCCTGACCCCACTCTTGTGCAAGAAAACAAAGGAAGCAGTCATCCAACGGCTCCAACACATTTCCTTTCTCCCAAAGGACCAAATATACGTCCAAGATCGTCTTCACACAGCTGGCCATCACATGGGCGATTTTTGACCAAAGACTTCCAAGGGCAGATTTGGGTTTTCAAGTAGATTAGGGTTTAGGTCTTTTCCCTTTGTAATATTTTATTCAGGAGACTAGAACCTTCTTACAAGTAGTATAAATGGGATGACTTGTATCCCATTTTAGTTGTTCCAGTTTTATGTAAAAATTTTCTTTTATGAATTAATGAAAAAGTTTTTATCCTGCATAAGACTGAGATCCATTTTACTTTCCAGTATTTTCAGTTTTAAAGTTTGATTTTCCTGAATTCATTTTAAAATCTTCAAGTTTGTTTTTAAGAATTTCACTATTTTTCAAAAAAATTTCAGAAACTTATTTTTTAGCTTACTGCTATAAGCCATTCAATAAGCTTATTAAACCAAGCTTATTGAATCTCTTATAAGCTTGTTCTTTCTCTCTTTGTTGTTTGTGGTGTGCAGGAAACAAGAAAAAGCTAAGGCTATTTCTCACCTTATTTTTGTCATTTGTGCTCAAGCTAATCCCACTCCCACAAGGCTCAGCACAAGCCCGAGCTTGTAGGAGGTGGCTTATCAGCCACTGTTGGGCTTGGAAGTAAGCCCAACAAGGTAGCCTTTGTCTTCTCCTTTTAATTTTCATTTTTCTGAAAATTATATGCTTTGTGTGATTTGCATGAAAAAGATGTTATATGATAGTTTAATGGTATGATTTGAGTTTATTTAGTATCTTATGCATGTTTAGAAGGATTTAATCCAGTTTGGTAAAGTTTTGTGTTGATTCAGTTTGAAAAAAGTTGATATAAGATTTTTAAGGGGTGTTTGGATCTGCTAATTAAGTAAGGATTTGAAAGGGTTTTGTGTTTAAAACTTGTTAGAAGCAATCATTAGGTTATTTATAGGTTGTGCATTGTTTGTATGCTCTGTCTTGGTGAAGTTTACACACAAATGCATGCTTAAACCTTGAAAAACTTAGCTAAAATCAGAAATTGCCATGGTTCATGATTTTTGCATGATGTTTGCCTCTAAGCTTGAAATCTGATAAGAGATAGGTTATTACAAGATTTGAGATTGATTGTGTGCTAGTTTGTGTACTTGTGTGCTAAATCTTGGCCTTTAAAATTCGTCATAGAACCAATTGCACCAGCAAAACACCCCAGGCCTTGTTTCTGATATTCAGTCCCTTACTTGTGCTAATTGTGTGTTATATCTGCATTGTGCTTGGTGTTTTTTGTGTTTAAACTGACTCCCCACACTTCCATGAGTGTGGGGGTGCCTTTGTTTCCCATCAAAATTCAGTAACAAGCTTGAAATCAAGCTCAAAATCACCAGATCCGTTTTTTTTCATTGTCAGTGGGAACTCCTTTCCCACTGATAGCTTTGCTGTTCCCACTGCTTAGCTAAAAGACAAACACCAACCACTTGTCACTATCAGAAAGTTTGTATTTTTGTCTTTAGTGCCCAAAAAGTTGAATTAGATCTTGAAACCAGTTCCATTATTTTTCTTATTTAATTTAGGATTTTTCTGATAAATAAAATTTTTATTTACTGTTCATTTAGTAATTTTTAGATTAATTAGCTATTTTTTATTAACTTTAAAGTTTCTGTTTTTGTCTTTTAGTGCCAAAAAGTAATATTTTTCAGTTTAATCAATTTTCCTAGACTTAGAATAATATTTTAAGGTTTTTGGTATAAAAATATTTTACTGTTCATCTTTTTATTAATTTTTATAATTAATTCAATTTAATTAGGGTTTTAATTATACTAGTTTTGTCATTTAGTGGAAAATTTAATATTTTTCAAGCTTTTTCATTTTTCTACTGTTCATTAGAGTAATTTAGGGTTTTTAAAATTGGTAGATTATTTTTAGCATTATTTTATTATTTTTTATAATTATTTTGGTTTAAAAATAGTTTTTAGTAATTTAAAAATAGAAAAATAGTATTTAAAAATTATAAAAAATAATTTTTAGTTTTTAGATAATATAAGTAAGTTATTTGTTCAATAAAATCACATTTTGGACATTTTGATTAATTATATTTAATTTTAGGGCTTTAATTAGCATTTAAAATTGAATATTTAATTAATAAAAGGTTTTAAAATATTTTTATTGGATTTTATTCCTTATTTATATTATTTTAGACTTGTTTTAGCTTATAGTTAATTTTTAGGTTGAAATTTTTAATTTTGTAGCTTTTTGCGACTTTACGTGTACGCCTTTTTCGTCATAGTTTAATTCGTAATCGTAACCGTCTTTTCTTTCCTTTCTCATTTCTTTCAACATAATCTCAAACAAAAATCAACTCTTAACACAACGCACTTGCCTCCTTGGGAAACGAACTTGGACTTCACTTGGGTCATTAGTGCTCGGTTTTCCTAAACCGACACTTAATACTACCACTATTTGTACTTCCTTTTCCTAAAGGTCGTATTTTACTACATCAAGGACCGTTTCTTATACAAGTCATCCCGAACGCTTATACACTCCTTTTTAAGGTTGATATAAAGACCAATTATTTAGAAAAATAAATATCTATCCTATAGGTGCATACTAAGACACATCGACACATGGAACCGGTTAATTTAGGCTGTATTAATTAAATGGGAATAATTATACTTCGCGCCTATTGATACATCACATGATGGAGTTATCTACCACATAGTATAATTATACAATGCACTAAATTAAACTAATCTTCCTAATTTCATTACAACAATACAAGGATTGAGTTATTTCACATAAAATTGTCTCAGCTAAGTGCAATGCTATCCATCATAAAAATTGGCGTCTGACCCATGCTAACAACTAAAGTATCACCTTGCGCGGGTGACGAAACAGATAGGCAAGCCCAACATATGACTACCACCAATAATTATGACAGTTCTCCAACTCTTTTCTAAGGCCACCGTGCGCGGGCGGCGAGCCGAATAAGATCAATTTCAATTGTCCTAACCCAACTATTACATTACTATATTTCATATTATTTATTCAAACTTCCTACTCGATCTAAGCAAAGGTAAGTAGAGGGAATTCAACCGGCGAGGTTTGATCATCTAAATTATACATATGCCTAACTATATGCAAACAATCAAATCAATTTGATAACTAAATTATACAATAGAATCGGGTGCACCTGATAATTATGGCCAAATCCTCTAGCTTGCTCCAATAAATCATCCACAAGCTAATCTTCCGAATCTGAAAACACTCAACAAACATATATGTAGAAGAAACTTCCACATCTAATTAGCACAAGACTCTTATAATGTGATTTAAAATTTTAAAAATTTTCAATTTTTCCCAAAAATCACATTTTAAGCCATTTTGACCAAAATTTCACACAAAAACATGTAACACATGTGCCACCCCCCTCAACTTAAAGCATTGCATTGCCCCTAATGCAAAAACTTTAAATTGAAATTTTGGTTAAAAAATCAATTTGACAAACTCACATAAGACAAAAACCTAACTCACTTTCGTAGGAATCACGGTTGCATTTAGCGTATGCAACAAGCCTTTAAACCACTCGGTAGCCCGACTGGATGAGTTTTGTCTCGTGAGGGTTTGTAGTGAAAACACCCACAAAGTTCCACAAACCACGGGTTGCCTCCCGCAAAGCGTTAAGTTTACCGTCTTCAGCCAGACATAACTCGTATGAGCTATTGAGACGGTTGGAATGGTTCCATGTAAACCACATCCACTGTTTCCATCTGATCACTTTCCAACTCAACATACGGCTTCAAACGGTATCCATTAACTTTAAACGGCTCTCCACCCACCATATTTTTTATTTTAATGGCTCCGTGTGGTAAGACTTGAGTCACAACATATGGACCCGTCCATTTACTTCTCAACTTTCCAGGAAAAAGTATAAGTCTAGCATTGAATAACCAAACTTTTTGACCAACCAAGAATGATTTCTTGGTGATGTGTCGGTCATGAAAAGCTTTGGTTTTCTCTTTATAAATCCTAGAACTTTCATAAGCATCACGTCTAATCTCATCCAATTCGGATAATTGAAGTTTCCTAGAACTACCCGCTTTCTCTAAATCCAGATTAACAGTCTTAATCGCCCATTCAGCCCTATGCTCTATCTCAACCGGTAAATGACATGCCTTGCCATATACCAACTTATACGGTGACATACCCAAAGGAGTCTTAAAAGCCATCCTATATGCCCACAAAGCATCATCTAACCTCAAGGACCAATCTTTCCTATCACTACGAACGGTCTTTTCTAAGATTCGCTTAATCTCCCTATTAGATACTTCAACCTGTCCACTAGTCTGTTAGTGATAAGGGGTAGCTATCCTATGATTAACTCCATAGTGTTTCAATAATTTTCCAAATCTAAAGTTCTTAAAGTGAGATCCCCTATCACTAATGATAGCGTTAGGAATTCCATGTCTAGCAAAGATATTCTTCTTAACAAACTTAAGAACTACACTATGGTCATTGGTTCTAGTAGCCTCAACCTCTACCCACTTAGACACATAATCAACGGCCACTAAAATGTACACATTACCATGGGAAGTGGGGAATGGTCCCATAAAGTCAATACCCCACACGTCAAAGATCTCAACAACAAGTATGGGATTCATAGGCATTTGGTCATGCCTTGAAATCCCACCAACTTGTTGGCAACGAATACATGTTTTCACAAAAGACTGGGTATCCTTGAATATAGTCGGCCAAAAGAAACAGCTTTGTAGGACTTTATGCCCAGTTTTCGTAGCACCAAAGTGTCCACCACATGCATAAGAATGGCAATGAGCCAATATGTCCATATTCTCGTGGTCGGGCACACATCTCCTAACAATTTGGTCAGCACACACCTTATAGAGCTCCGGATCCTCCCAAAAATAATGCTTCAACTGGGAGAAGAAGTATTTTCTTTGTTGATTGGACCAAAAATCCGGAAGCTTTTTAATAGCTAGGTAATTAAATATATTTGTGTACCACGGAACCTTATAAACCTCAAATAGTCTTTCATCCGGAAAGCTTTCCTTAATCACATCAGAAGGGTTGAACAGTGGGGGGATAATTCTAGACAAATGGTCGGCAACTACATTTTCTGACCCCTTTTATCCCGAATTTCTAGATTAAATTCCTGTAAAAGCAAAATCCACCTAAGCAACCTCGGTTTTGTCTCTTTCTTAGTCAACAAATGTCTTAAGGCACTATGATCTGAAAATACTATCACCTTAGAATGCCTCCAAATATATGACCTAAACTTATCAAGAGCAAAAACCACAGCTAACAACTCTTTTTCAGTAGTGGTGTAATTCATTTGAGCTTCTTAAAAAGTCTTACTAGCATAAAAGATTACAACGGGTTTCTTATCGACCCGCTGTCCTAAAACCGCCCCAGCGGCATAATCACTCACATCACACATGATCTTGAAAGGCTTCGACCAATCAGGTGATTGCAGAATAGGGGCTTCTACAAGCTTTTGCTTAAGCATGTTGAATGCTTTAAGACATGATTCATTAAAGTCAAAGCGTGCATCTTTTAAGAGTAGATTACAAAGAGGCTTTGATATTGCACTAAAATCTTTAATAAATCGCCTATAGAACCCGACATGACCAAGAAAAGAACGCACACCTTTGACGGTAGTGGGAGGAGGAAGGGTTGAATTACTTGAACTTTGGCACGGTCAACCTCAAACCCTTTTTCTGACACAACATGCCCTAATACAATTCCCTCTCGAACCATGAAATGGCTCTCCTCCCAACTAAGAACCAAATTAGTTTCGGTGCATCTTTTTAACACACTTTCAAGCTGATCAAGGCAGCTTTCAAAGGATTGACCAAAGATGGAGAAATCATCCATAAATATCTCTACAGATTCTCCAACCATTTCAGAAAAGATACTCATCATACACCGCTCAAAGGTAGCGGGTGCATTACACAGGCCAAAAGGCATTCTTCGAAATGAAAACGTCCCATATGGACATGTAAACGTAGTTTTGGCCTGGTCATCAGGATGGATGGGTATTTGATTATAACCGGAGTACCCATCCAGGAAGCAATAGAACTTCTTACCATAAAGCTTCTCAATTATTTGATCAATTAAAGGTAGTGGGAAGTGATCTTTAGATGTGGTATTATTCAGCTTACGGTAATCTATACACACTCTCCACCCAGTAACTGGTTGGGTTGTGAGTTTATCCCCACTCTCGGTTTCCACAACAGTGATTCCGGCCTTTTTAGGCACCGTTTGAGTGGGACTTACCCATTTACTATCCGAGATAGGATAGATGATACCAGCATCTAACCATTTAAGAACTTCCGTCTTCACTACCTCTTTCATATTAGGATTCAAACGCCTTTGCGCATCTCTGGATGGCTTAATATCTAGGTCCGTAACAATTCGATGCATACATAATGAAGGCCTAATCCCTTTCAAGTCTGCAATTTTCCATCCCACTACTGCTTTGTACTTGGAAAGCGCTTTTAGAAGTGCTTCCTCTTGTGATTCAGAAAGATTAGAAGCAACAATAACGGGTAACGTATTATTAGGACCTAGAAAAGCATATTTGAGATTGTATGGCAAAGGTTTTAGTTCAAGAGTTGGAGGCACCTCTAGAGACGGCTTTGTGGCCGTGTCAAAAGTAGAAGGCAAGGGCTCCACTTTATAAGACCAAGGTGGTTTTTGATGGTCCAAAGAACTGACCAAACACTCTTGAATCTCTAGAACTTCAGCAACATCAAGAATCTCCTCATTATCACCAGTTAGATATAATTCCAAAGGATAATCCTTAAGTATATGGGATGCATGCTTTTGGACTTCCTCGTTGATCACATAAACTTGGTAACATTCATTCATCGTAGGAGAATTCATAGAATTAAACACATTTAATCTTATCTTCTTATTATCGAATGCAATATCCATGGCGCCAGTCCGACAATTAATCCTAGCATCTATCGTGGCTAAGAATGGGCGCCCAAGGATAATAGTTAGTTGAACATCCTTGTATTGTGACTCGGTGTCCATAACAAAGAAGTCAACTGGGTAATAGAAATCATCAACTTTCACAATAACATCCTCTAAGATACCTCTAGGAATTTTGGTAGATCGATCGGCTAAGGAAATAATGGTGTCTGTCTTACGAAGAGTTCCTAAGTCATACTTATCAACCAAAATAGCAGGAAGGATGTCGATACTAGCACCAAGATCAAGGAGCGCCTTCTTAATGGCAATATTTCCAACCACAACTGAAATCAAGGGTGCTCCAGGATCTTTGAATTTAGGAGGAAGGGAGCTAGATTAGACTGCACTAACATGCTTAGTTAGGTCAATCTTTTTAGGAAAAGACGCCTTCAGCTTCCTCTTCTGGGTACACAAGTCCCTTTAAAACTTGGCATATGCAGGAATTTGCTTGATAGCATCAATAAGGGGGAGATTGATCTTAACTTGCTTGAAAGTCTCCCACATATCCTCAGCATGAGGACCCTTTTTAGATAACCTTGCAGATGTCGATTTTTCCAAAGCCGTAGGGTAAGGTGTGCTTGACACACCACCCTCCTCAACTTCGGGAGATTCAGTAGCTTTAGGATTCGGTGTTGTTGGTTTAGGAAAATCATTTAACAAATCATTCACCAACTCAGAACCGGACTTAACATTATCAGAATTTTTACCTTCAACAATAATTTCGTCATCAGTAACGAAATCCTCGACATCAAGAGAATTTGGAATTCCCTTGTCATTGTTGTAGATTTTACCGTTTCGAAGAGACGTCACCATATTCACGTGCTCATTTCCATTTTTCTTGTGTGCGGGATTCATGGTGGGGTAGCTCGGTAGCCTTCCCTCATCTCTTTTGCTTAATTGATCCGCTAATTGACCAACTTGTCTCTCAAGAGCTGCAATAGATTTAGTAGTGGTCTCGTGTCTTTGATTAGTGACCTCAATATTTCTATTAATCTCTTGATTGTTGGTAGACAATGAATTCATAAGCCTATCAAACTTTCGGTCAAGATTCAAGAGACGGTTGTCATCTTGCCCTTGGCCCTGATTTGGATATTGTTGTTGTGGCCTATGATTGTAAGAATTTTGTTGGAAGTTAGATGAATCACCACCCTCATACCTTGTTTTGTAACCATAGTGTTGTTGTTGGGCATTATTAGGGCGATTGTCTTCATCTTTCCAACGGAAGTTGGGGTGATTGCGCCATCCAGGATTGTAACTTTCGAAGAATGGTTCATTTTGTTGACGACCTCCATATACTCCATTCACCTCCTCATTTGGTGGCGCCCCCCAACTTTGACAATTATCGACTGAGTGACTCGGATCACCACACATTGAAAACCCACTATGCGACACATTAGACACCTTTGGAACACCTTTTCCTAGATTTCTCAACAAAAGATCAACTTTCTTACTTAACTCGCTAATTTCAGAATTTGTGCCACGTTGGTTTGACACAAAATTGCCGGAAGATGGGTGGTTGTTTCGATCCACTGAAGCTTGGGTCTTGGAACCTTTGCTTAGTTTTTCAAAAAACTCCCATTCTTCCTCCATAGGTCGCGAGAAAAACATACCCCCACTAGTGCAAATTGTTGGTTGTTATAATCCAACCCACCATAGAAGACTTTGACAAGCTCCCATTTTAGAACATCGTGATGAGGGCATGTTCTTAATAACTCCTTAAGTCTACTAAATGCTTCATGAAACTGCTCGCCTGGGATTTGACGAAAGGATTTAATCTTATTTCTAATGGCAACAGTTTTACTTATAGAATAAAATTCCTCAAGAAAAGCAGATTGTATTTCAGACCATGAGTTAATACTGCCTGGCTCAAGAGATGAGAACCAGTCCTTAGCTTGATCTTTAAGAGAAAAAGGAAAAAGGCGAAGTCTTACCTCATCCTTGGTAATGATATTAACCTTATGTGTGTCAGCAATTGAGAAGAATTCTCGCAGATGTGCATATGGCTCCTCACGACCTCTAAACACTGGCAAGATTGCTATGAGGTTCGGCTGAATCTTGAAGTTACTTGTAACCCCTTTAACCGGATTCGGATAAACGATAGGTGAGGGATCCTCGAAGATCCCCGGCCTGTAATAAGAATCAACACCCCGTGGTGGGGATTCTTCTCCGCTACTACTTCCGCTAGCATCTCCGCCAACATCTTCATCACCTGGCATTTCAGCGAAAAGCTCTCCTAAACCTGAAAAATCAAGATTAGTAGAAAACTGTTGAAACGTCTTCCTTCTTAACCGTGCACTTTTCTCAACCTCAGGATCGTAAGCTAACAGTGATGTAAATCTCGATCTACGTGTGCGCATACACTAACTTGCACACTCACAAGAAACAAAACAAAACAACCAAAACAAGAAAAATAAAATCTTTTTTTATTTTTTATTTATTTTTTAAAAATATATTAACAAAAACTTAAACGAAAAGCTCACTAGTCCCTGGCAGCGGTGCCAAATTTTTTATCAACGTCGAAGTGCCGGTCAAAAATAACCTAATTACCCTATACTAGATAGGGTAAGCGGGTATCGATCCACGAGGAATATGTGGTTTTAGTTTAAGTTTTGGGGTGATCACTGATCAATAAAAATTTTGGTTTTGAAATCTAACAACTAAAATACTTTTGATAATAAAAATGTTGATTAAAAATTAAAATAATTATTAAACTAATAATAAAGCTAGAAAAATAAAATAAAGATGTAAACAATTAAAAGAAAAATGCAATCCCTTTCAGCTCCTAATATTTATGGTTGATCACACTTATAGATTATCTAAACTTTTTAGTTCGTTTACAAAGGTTATTTCGACTTAATACGAATGAATTAATGTCGGTATTTATTATGTTTATCAATGACTCGCAATAATAAATCTTATATTAATCCAACCAATAATTATGTTTTAACAATTTATTTAGGTACAACTTATGTTGATTATACG
Organism: Glebionis coronaria; assembly: GCA_025667525.1. Taxonomy (NCBI): domain Eukaryota; kingdom Viridiplantae; phylum Streptophyta; class Magnoliopsida; order Asterales; family Asteraceae; genus Glebionis; species Glebionis coronaria. The sequence continues at coordinate 89,969 of JANFOE010000479.1, read as the reverse complement.
ACCATCTTTTTTTACTAAATAAAATAAGTATGAATCGTTAACTAACAATAAATTGTCCCACACAAATAATTAAACATAATGTAGGATTGTAAATCTTGCTTATGTTTTTAGAGAGAGAAAGAGATAGAGAGATGGTGGATTTCACACAAAGCTAGAGAGAGAAAGTAAGAAGAACTATGTGAAAATTATGAAACCACACACCCTCTCCATCAAAGGAGAGGGTTTATATACCCAAGCCTTGTAATGGGCTTGGGCTTACACGTTTGGGCCGGCCTACACATGTTGTAGGCTTGGCTTGGACTTGTTTGATAAATAAAGAGTGTTAACTAAACTACGAGCTATTATATGGAGTATCGTTGGAGTGACCGATCCTTCTTAATACGTAAAACGTATTTCTAACAATCTCCCCCTAAGGGAGGTTACTCCAAACAAGGGCGTTACCCAAGTTACAATAATAAAATAAACCTAGCATACTATGCTTGTCTTGAGCTCGTAGTCTTCGTCTTTCTTTTTCTTTTTCTTTTATGGTGAACATGCTGATGTGATCTTTGATATCAATCTTTGATCATCAATCTCTTGCCTTGATCTCGTGCATCCATCACTTGTGATCTTCGCCTCTTCGTGACCTCACGCCCCACATACTTATACCTTCGTAATTCTTGAAAGCTTCAGAGTTTGAAACAGCGGAAGACTTAACTTTTAGGCTTTCTTGAATTAGATGAGATATTAAGTGCATAAAGTATACGCATGCAGGGACGACTTCTTATTGGATCCCGCAACGCCACCGTCTTCAAATGCCGCAACATAAGTAGACACGAACGAAATGGCTTTGAACATTTCATTCTAATTCGGTAGCATTTTACCTCCGATCGGTGAAGACCGTTGGACGATATTAGATATCGTACCCGTGACGGATAGTTTCAATTAAGTAACTTCCTGACAGGATTTCGCGGGTAAACCTGTTCTCTTTACTCGACCGTCCAAAGCTGACTGCGAACGTAAAGAGTGAATCATTTGGATAAAATTATCCGCATGATTTGAAGCCGTCAATTCATGTTCCTGGAACAAGTGAAATTCAATTAAGAACCGCACCATCGTTGCTTTCCAGTTGTCACGAGCTTGATTCGTATAGAATCTTGCAAGTTACCTACCAAGTGCTGTTTGAGGTTAACACTAGAAGGATTTCCACTCATCACTATGAACACTAAGGTATCACTCTGAGTGTTCTGGCAAGATCACTAAGATATTGCGTAGAGGCTTGGAACGTGTTTAAATTCAGTTAAGAATTAAACCACTGTTGCTTTCCAGTTATCACAAGTTTGATTCATAAAGAATCGCACAAGTCACCTACCATGAGCTTTTTGATATTCGCTCAAGAAGGATTTCCATCTTCATTGTAAATACTTTCGTATTACTCGGATGTTCAGGCAAGATCATGAAGATTTTGCGTAGGACTCTTAAGATCTTACTTTTCACAGTGTGTGAAGAAGCAAGGAATTATGAAAGTGTGTCCTAATGAGATATTTGATGATCTCAAATAGCTCTAGACTCGATCGTGCATTTTGGATTTTAGTGATCGGAGGCTGGAGAGGAGTGCCACCTTTTCAATACCAATTTATTCGGAGTGAATAAATCAATAGATAACGTGTTGTCTCCGTGTGATTAAAACAAATACCTTTTGAGAGATATCTGAGTTAGCTGGGATAGGTTGTGCATTGCGTCACTGGGTCCATGATGTCTGTCTTCAATATCAAGAATCATTAACAATGATCTCAATAGCATATGTATTGACCCGGTTTCTGCCTAAAGTTGTAAGGAGGGCTTCTTTCTTTACACCCTTTATCTTTACAATTCTTTTTCATTCTTCAACCCCTTCAATGCTTACCAATACGTCATAACTAGCACCTTGTTGTGATTGTTCCAGTGCTAACTTAAGTACTTGGTCGGCATTCAGCTACATTCACAATCTTTCTCCATCTTTCCTAAGGACTACTATTTCTAGCTATGGAATGTCCTTGGGAAGATTCCTCCGGTTCTAGAAGAATCATAGGACTTAACCTATCCTACCATCCTTATGTCACCACAATCTTCATCGTCGTGAAATAAATGGGTTTTGGGTAAGTATATGTCACCATGAAAATCCATTTTGATATGCAAATCCATTTTGCTCCCCCTTAACATATGCCACGATATTCGAAAACATTTCGCACATGTCGGGATGAGCCAGCACATTAAGTCAAACCATTTGTGATAATATCCCATATTAAATCACATTTTCTCCCCCATATTAAAAATATTAACCCAATCGATGTTTTTAATATCAATTGATTTAATGAAGTTTTAACAAAGGTTTTGGGAAGAAAAATGCAAGTCCATTTCATCTTCATGATATCAAATGTATGAGATATGATATCGATTTGTAACATGATCACATATTCACCATATTAGAAAAGAATTGACAAGGTTGGACCTGATAGATGAGAACATCATATGATAAGATCAAATGGTTCTTGTCAGCATATGTTGGTCGCCTCGTCACGTCTGAAGTCATCTCTTGACACCACATGTACGATTGGTATTGTTGTTTTGACACCAACTTGTGAACTTGGCACGTTCGGCATCGAAGATTCTGAATGCTTGACAATTGCTCCCCCTCAATTGTTGACCCGTGTTCTATCGAAAGAGTTGTAGTCGTCGGTTGAGTAGTCGCATCGTCAAGTATGTAGATACCAATTGTAGATAGCATGGTTGTAGAGATGATAGCTTCATAAAAACAAGACTTCTCTTGTTTTAACAAATAAATGCACTGAGGCGTACATAGATTTGTGTTAGACCAAGTTATAAAGTAAACTTGATCCCTTACAAGGTTTTAAAGTAAACCTTGCCCGAGAAAATTAATTCCCGTTGTGAGCCAAAGCTTTCATAAGAAATACTTGACTTTAATATGAAAACCGGGTTGCAGTCTGAAATAACTACAAGCCATTTGGCATGTTTTATGAAATATTTACAACTTTTGTACGAACTCTATTTATGGCGCCGTGTCAATATTAATCAACATTTCTAAGGCCGTAAATATTATCGTACCAAAAGACATGCCTTTGAAAAATAAAGTAAAAATATTTTTGGATTTTTATGAATTTTTCAATTTTTATGGTTTTTATATGGTTTTATATTTTTGTATTTTGCTTTTGTGGATAAAAATATAAACAATATATACAGATGATCACCAAGGATACGGAGAATAGTTTTACCAAGACTATTCTTTCGCTTCATCTGCTAGTTCCTTTAGAGTCTCAGGCGATAAGGTTCTCATTCCTAGCTTGTCGGCCAAAAATTCAATTCGAGCGCGATCTAAAGCCTTCGTGAAAATATCCGCCAATTGATACTCAGATCGGACAAAGTAAAGCTCTATTACTCCATTTTCCACTTGCTCCTTGATGAAGTGGTAGTGAATGTCAATATGCATCGACCGGGAGAATTGAACATTGTTGCAGCATAAAGCAATTGCACTCTTGTTGTCGCAGTACATCGGAATTTTGTTGAAACCTAGACCATAGTCGGTTAATTGCGATCTCATCCAAAGAATTTGAGCACAGCAACCGGACATAGCTATGAATTCTGCTTCCGTACTTGAAATTGCAGCGCTTTTCTACCTTTTCGATGCCCAACTGATTAGTCGATCTCCTAGTAGTTGCAAAGTTCCACTCGTGCTACGCCTTGTATCTTGACAACCCGCGTGATCCGCATCTGCATATGCCATTAGTGCAATAGAAGAGTCCTTCGAATACCAAAGTCCCCGATTAATGGTTCCTTTAAGATATCGAAAGATCCTTTTAACAGTAGCTAAGTGTAACTCAGTAGGCCTAGTTTGATACCTGGCACACATACATATAGCAAACTGAAGATCAGGCCGACTGGCTGTGATATACAGAAGAGTACCGATCATTCCACGATAAAGTGCCGGATCAACGGCAACTCCATGTAGATCTGCATCAAGCTTAGTTCGTTCCACCATTGGAGTATCCACGGGGTCGCAAGATTCCATCTTATACTTCTTAAGCGATTCAAGGGCATACTTGGATTGATTGATAAAGATGCCTCTGGGACTCTGAGATATCTGAAGACCTAAGAAGAATGATACCTTGCCCATCATTGACATCTTAAACTTGGAAGACATGAGTGTCCCAAACTCATCCGATAAGGTTTGGGTCGAGGCTGCAAATATAATATCATCAACATATATTTGTACCATAATCATATCTTTACCTCGTTTCTGAATGAACAGCGTAGGATCCACCTTGCCTTTTGCGAAGCCTTGTGTAATGAGGAATTGTGACAATAGATCATACCATGCGCGAGGAGCTTGCTTCAACCCATAGAGAGCCTTCTTAAGCTTGTACACATGATTAGGATAATTAGGATTCACAAAACCATCCGGTTGTTGAACATAGACCTCTTCCTTGAGTTCACCATTAAGAAATGTCGTCTTCACATCCATCTGATAGACGATCATATTCATATGGGCTGCATAAGCGAGGAATAGTCTAATAGCTTCCAAACGGGCAACAGGTGCAAAGGATTCTATAAAGTCGATGCCCAATAATTGCTTGTATCCACGAGCTACTAGTCGAGCTTTGTTTTTCAATATTCCGCCTAACTCATCGACTTTCACCTTGTAAACCCATTTCAAAGTGAGTAACTGCACTTGATCCAGGCATGGGACAAGTTCCCAAACATCAAGACGTATGAATTCCTTAAGTTCTTCTTGCATAGCTTCTATCCAACAAGATTGAGTAAAAGCTTGTTGTCATGTCTTAGGTTCAACTTCAGTGAGAAAAACATCAAAGTGACAAAACAGTGCACTTTCTTGTAACTGACTTCGTGTGGATACTGGACGATTAGGGTCACCAATAATAGAATCTATAGGATGATCCTTTGTCCACTTGCTGTCATGTTCACGAATCCGTGGATTGGAGTAAACTGTAGATGGAGCTTTTTCTGAGGTGGACGACCCGGCTTGATTAGAGGCGGGAATTGGTACACCAAAGAATGGAAGTTCACGCATTTGAGCGAATTCCAAATTGTGATCATCATCATCCTCTTCATCATCAATAGGCATGACGTGGGTAGTTGTTACATGTGTTGGTTGAGAATTACTTGTGGATGGTATATCTTGACCAATTGTAGGTGCAGATGTATCTGATTGTGCTTCGTTTGCTGGAGCGACAACTTCGGTTACCGGAGCTATTACCTCAGGTTCTGGAGCAACAATAGTTGGAGGAGTAAAGAATTCATCAAAGAACGGTTGAAACAACGTATCCCATTCAGTCCTAGAAGGTGGTGTAAATGATGATGAAGTAGGGTTGTTTGGGACAAGACCAGAGCTAATGTTAATGGGTCCCATTTCATGAAGTGCGGGTTCAGAGCTGCTTTGCTCAGAAGCCATTGCTGTCAGCTCATCAAAATCAACATTCATAGTTTTGAGGATCTTGCGAGAGTTACGGTTGTAGATTCGGTATGCCTTCTTTGCGGGGGCGTAGCCAATGAAAATACCAATATCAGCCTTTGGTTGAAGTTTTCCCAAATTGTTACCATCATTATTTGGATAGCAAAGAGAACCAAATACATGAAGATATGATAAATCTGGTACATTTCCATGGAGAAGCTCATAAGGTGTTTTACCATGGCGTTTACGAATTAGTGACCGGTTTTGGGTGTACACTGCTGTAGATACTGCTTCTGCCCATAAGAACAATGGAGCCTTTGCGTAAATTAACATGGTTTGAGTAGCTTCCATAAGTGTGCGATTTCGCCTTTCAACGACACCGTTTTGTTGTGGAGTGCGAGCAACGGATGTTTCATGAGATATGCCAACTTCTTCATAATAATCACGCAAGATTTGATTCACAAATTCGGTTCCATTATCAGTACGAATGCGTCGGACAGTAGTGTTGAGACGTACTTGAATCATCTTGAGAAATCCGATGATGAATTTAGGTGCCTCATTTTTTGCTTTAAAAAATTTCACCCATGTAAACCGAGAGTAATCATCGACAATGACGAGGATGTACTTTTTGCCACTAAGACTTTCAACATGCATTGGCCCACAAAGATCCATATGCAACAGATAAAGTTTCTCTTGGTTGGTGTCTTCCGTCTTGGGTTTGTAAGATTTCTTAGTGCTTTTCCCCATTGTACACGCGGAACACAAATGATCCTTGTGAAATGAAAGTTTAGGAAGACCACGAACAAGTTCGTTTTTCGCCAAATGATTAATAGCGTCAAAGTTAAGATGAGATAACCGTCGATGCCATAACCATGACTTAGTCTTCGATGCTTTGGAGAGAAGACATACGGGAGATCGGCCATCATGTCTTGTAGAGACAAAGTATACAAATTATTCCCTCGAGTACCTTTCAATAAATCAACCCCTTCCAAATTACGAATGAAGCAGGTATGCTCTCGAAAAGCAACTTCTAGGTTTGCATCACAAAATTGTCCCACAGAAAATAAGTTGTGACCGAGACCTTCCACATAATACACTCTTGAAATTATAACATTCCCAATATGATATTCACCATAACCCATTATCTTTTCAATATGATCATTTCCAAATCGAACCATACCAAGAAACTTGCTGACGAAATTTCTGAGCTGAGAGCGATCTCCGGTCATATGCTTGGAGCAACCAGAGTCCAAATACCAGAGAACAATTTGGACCACCTGTTTTCAATAAAAACAGTAGACAATGCATTGGAAACTATTGGTTCCGGAGTGTTAGCAAATACAGATATAGAATTATCAGAAGTGCTAACATTTTTGAGACCCTTAGATTTCCTGCGTTATCTAATCTGAGTTTTAGCACTAACAGGTTTTACAGTTCCAACTTTCTTAGGTTTTGGATTATTCGCGGGCACTACAGTGGGAGTAGACCTATTTAAAGGGCACTTGGTTCCTACAGTAGTGTCGGTGTTCCTAGTTAAAGGACACGCTTGTGTTTTGGTAGCCTTGGTACTCCTAGTTAAAGGGCACGCTTTCTTCACTTCAGTGGGAGTGATCCTAGTTAAAGGGCACATATTTCCTACTATAGTGAAAGTTCTACCAGTGGGGCGCCACATCCAACCAACTTGGGTTAACACTTTCCCAGTCGGTTTCCATTCTAATCCATTTTTCCGGGCATACATCTCATTCACATGGTCAATAAGGCAAGAATCATGACGACTAGAAAACATACATTCATTGCAATTCCAACATTTCAAATTAGAATTCACACTAGGCTTAGAACGCTGCACAACCGCAGAGCCTTTAGGTTTAGCTACATGATTCTTTTTATTCAAAACAGAAATAACATTCCTAGGATGGGCTTCTACTTTCTTCTTCACTTGACTACTAGATGGGGGCAAGATCCTATCATTCTTCTTGTTTCTCTTAAGCTTAGATCTTTGAGCCTTATTAGTGGTGCTTACTCCTGTAGAAGGCAACACGGGAATATTAGAAGCTGGTTTTGATTCTGCCTTATCTTTAGTGACCAAAGTTTGAGATGGCTATAAGGTTCCTTTTGATTTCACTAGAGGACGATTCTGAGATAGTGGCTGTGTTATCCACAACATTCTTACCTTTTAGAGTTCGAAGTGTTTCCTTTAACTCAGCCAAGACCAGATTCTTATCACAAATTTGTTCCTTCAAATCAGATATTTCCACCGACTTTCGATTCAATTGTTCAATCAATGATTGATTTTGTGCAGTGGTATCAACACATGCGGGCTTTACTGAATCGAAGAGTCGTGTATTTTTCTGTTTTAAGTTATCAACTTTGGACAAAATCTTGGAAACTCGATTATCTAGATCAAGTTTAAAATTCTCAGCGGCCTCAAGTACGTTCACACAGTTAAGCTCCTTAGATTTCTCTATGTCTATCGGCAAAGAGTTAGCAACTTTGTCACTTGGCTGACGCTGTCTTGATTGTAAATTCAATCGAAAATTCTTTTCAAAATTTGCATCATCGATATTAACACCTTCGAATGACGTTTCAAAGATTTCTTGAATAAATTTTTGCTTGCATTCAAGCGAAATACGATGTGTTTGAATCTCATCAAAACGTTTTGAAAGTGAAGAATATGAATCTTGAAGCTTTAAAAATTCAGCGTCAGATTCGTGACAAGTACTATCTACCACATTATCCACAGATTCAACATTATGCACAATAGAATTATTATCAACACTGTTATTCACACAGACGGAAACTAGATTATGAGACATCACTTGATTCAGAAGCAGATCATTATGGCGTGAAACCCGTTCTATTTCAAGTAAACTGTTTTCATAAGCATCTTCCATTTCATTGAAAACACGTCTAACTTCTTCTATTTCCAAAAACAAATCTTGATCAATATTACGAAGACAAGCTTTAACATTGTTTACAAAAGGAACAATTTCATCTCGAAACGCAGCTCTAGTGTGCTCAAAGTTCCATTCACCTTCCGTTATGGCCGTGGCCGTCGTACGTTCCAAAATGACCTTGTCAAAATCGGCTAAGTGTTGGTGAACCGTATTTAAGTTAACGGACGCCTTACTTACCGGTGGAATTAACTTCGTTAAATCCTTTTTGACGAGTGTAGGAGACGTACTAGGAAGGTTTTCATTTGACAAACTTTGGGGCACAAGAACTGTTAATTATGCTAATTCCTTTTGTAAGCGAATGCGTGTCTTTTTCGAAAATTGATCTTTGTTATGTTGATCATAATCAATTGTATGGAATTTTGAAAGCATTTTAGAATGAGTTTCATCCCCAAGTGATTGTGTCTCCTCAGTACTACGAACAAAAGGTGCTTCTTTCGATTTTCCAATTATGGTCATATCATAAAGACCGGGAATATATTCCTGAGCTTGTTTCGCATAACCGGGATTAGGTGGTAAATCTTGAAGACGTTTAAGTTCGATTTCTTTAAATGATTTAGTTAAAAGATGAACCTTTTCTTTGGAAGAGTATTGTTTTAAAAGCTGTTGTTCTTTGAATTTAAGAAGTTTGGTAGCATTAATTTCCGATTCAACCTTTTTAGACTCGAGAGTTTCGAAATCCATTTTAAGTTTCTGAAAATCATTGACAACCGACTCTTTTTCTTTTAATTCATTGGAAAGATTAGCTTTTAATGATTCTATTTCTTTCAAGTGTTCAATCTTTTCAAAACGAAATTGGTCAAATTCAGAACATGTTATTTTCTCTTCTTGAGGGACCATTTCAAAAGTTTTGACCTTTTCTTTATGCAACGCAAGCTCAGCAGTTAGGGTGGAATTCGTATCTACGGATTGTCTGAGGGCCATATGCATTTGATCAATTATATGTTTAGGCACCATGACCAAATCATGTTGAGCATAAGATTCCATACCCGTCATAGCATTTGGTTGAGGTTCACTCAAATGTGTAGAATTGGGTACCACATCATTTGAGTTACTAGTTCCCAAATGCTGTTCGAGGTTGTCATTTTCATGCCCAACTTGATGTTGGTTATCATCAATATTATTAGATGTGGTTGGTACCTCACTGATGACATCAGAACCGTAGTGAGAAAGATTAGCAACGAGAGCAGCTTGGGCAGAGTGAATGTCATCACAATCTGAATCATAAGCATCAAGATCATCTGCTTGTTAAGCTGCATTAGAAGTAGAAACGACTGCAATGCCTTCAGTATCTGCTGCCCCTGGGTCTGCAAGAAATGCTAACTCCTCTGAATCCAAGATCTTCCCCTTAGACTGAGCATCAACCAAATACATCTTCTCACGAAACCATGCATCATCCCTCCTCCTTTTCGGCTGAGTGCATTCCTTAGCCATATGACCTTGTCCTCGGCAATTGAAGCAAGTCACAACCTTCTTAGGACCAATAGGACTCCCATTTCCACTAGCTTGAGAATTCACAGCTTGATTGTTCCCAGTCCTTGTAGGAGGTCCATATGAATTTTGCCTTCCCTGAATAGGTTGCACCGTCACTTGACCATCTTGAACAGTGGCTTGTTGTCGAGGATTTGATGAGTTGCGGAGTTGATTGTTTGTTGGTGGAAATCCTCTAGTTGGAACAAGTTTTGACAAGTAGGCTGTGAGATGGTTTAGAACATCAGCTGGCGTATCATTTGGAGTAAAGACCGGTGCTTGGATTGGTGGAAGTTCATTAGAGTAGAAAGCTTGTGCTGGTTGTGCTTCAATTGGAAAATATCCTTGTTGAGGAGTATAGCCCAATGGAGAAGTGTTTGGCTTGTGATGGTGATGTCTGATATGGTGGTTGCTGCGGAAAAGATTGTTGATGAACACCTTGTTGAAATGCTTGCTGTGGCATCACTAGTGGTGGATAAGATGGTTGTTGTGGTTGCTGATAGTTGTGTGGTGGTGTCTGCTGCAAGTATGATGGTTGCTGATAAGTATAAGCCATGTTTTGTTGAGAAGCATACATTGCAAGTGGATCATGAACTTGAGGAGTAGACAACCGAGCCTCGATCACATGGCATTCGTATTGTTGAAGAAAAGCTTGAAGTTGATCCACATTGGTGTTATGCAAGTCCTTAGCCAATTTAACATCCGTCACGTATTTTTTCCATTCTGAAGGAAGAGTGTTCAAATACTTGGTGTTCAATTGAAAGGTAGAAATTGTCATGCCATAGATATTGAGCTCATTCAACAATAGGGTAAATCTCAGATAGTAATCATTAAGAGTCTCCCCTGGCACATAGGCAAACTTATCAAAAGTATCATAAAGCTTACACTCTCGTTCTTGTTTAGTTAACGAGGTGCCTTGCATGAGAACACGAATTCTATCCCATAACTCTTTGGCAACTTTATGTTTGCTGACGAGTTTGTAGACATCTGGAGGAAGGGCTTGGAGAATGATGTTTGTAGCATACTTATCACATTTGTCTTGAATCTTCATATCTCCGGTCAATTCACCCGTTGTACGAGGACGAGTAGTTGTACCTTCCGTCACTGTCCATAATCTAATGGTCCATTGAGCACCGATGCCCAAATGAGATGTCCATTCTCCTTGTTCAACATATAAAGTTCCATTCGGGAAGCCCATTCCTCATACATAGTCTTTACCAACATTGGTGGACGATTATCCGTACCCGAGAGGATGGACTTATCCGTAAGAGATGTGTACTCCATTTCAATAAGTTAAGATTTACAATCGTTGATCGATCAATGAAAGAAAGTAAATGTGTTTGTTGTTGTGAGTTGAAGTCGAGAAACAATGTTAAAATCCCCTAAAATATGTTCTCAATAAACCAAAAATTCCAAGTCAAAATTACACACGATTTAAGGAATAATTTTGTTATCGGAATGTTGATCGGAATAGTGATCGGAATATCAGTCGGAATAGTGATCGGAATAACCTTGATCGGAATAAACCCTAATCGGAATGTACCTGATCTGAATACCAAATCTGAATGCCAATCGGAATGTCGTGATCGGAATACCAAATCTGAATACCAATCAGAATACCAATCGGAATGCCGTGATCGGAATACCAAATCTGAATACCAATCTAAATACCAATCGGAATGCCGTGATCGGAATACCAAATCTGAATACCAATCTGAATACCAATCGGAATGCCGTAATCTGAATACCAAATCTGAATACCAATCTGAATACCAAAACCTTATTCCGATTACACTGATCGGAATGTACTATAAACCCTTTTCCGATTACCAGATCGGAATAATGCCCACTTTTCTCGGACAAAACTCAACCAATTCGTGATTTTAAGCCAAAAAATGATCAAAACACCCAAAAATTTTGTGTTTTTAGCCAAAGTAACTATATCAAATCCCTACCACAACTATGTAGAAGATTTGTATCAAGAAAAAACCATCAAAAACACAAAAAAAAAAATTTGGACGTGTGGAAATGGATCAAAAATGGCGTATGAATCAAGAACACAAACACGTGAACAATACAATCATCCCATGGCTCTTGATACCATTTGTAGGATTGTAAATCTTGCTTATGTTTTTAGAGAGAGAAAGAGATAGAGAGATGGTGGATTTCACACAAAGCTAGAGAGAGAAAGTAAGAAGAACTATGTGAAAATTATGAAACCACACACCCTCTCCATCAAAGGAGAGGGTTTATATACCCAAGCCTTGTAATGGGCTTGGGCTTACACGTTTGGGCCGGCCTACACATGTTGTAGGCTTGGCTTGGACTTGTTTGATAAATAAAGAGTGTTAACTAAACTACGAGCTATTATATGGAGTATCGTTGGAGTAACCGATCCTTCTTAATACGTAAAACGTATTTCCAACACATAATATTAAATCGATAAAAATAATTTATAAATAAATAATAAATTAATGTAATAAAAATATGATAATCCAAAAGTAATGATCAGACCATAAATAAAGTTACTGGAAGGAATTACAACAAAATTAGCCGGACATCGCGGTACACTCGACCCGCTGTCCGCTATTCATCACCACAAGTATCGTCTTTTTTTTATTCTTGTAGCAGTTTTTTTTTTGTAGCAGTCGTTTGAGGAATTACAAAGACGAATTTTCTTTTTATTCTCTTCAATGTGCAGCTAAAAGATGATACCCTAATCCAATCATCAATGCTTGTCATCTTCCTTCAATCCCCAAAATTCAAGTGTATCTTCTTTTCTATATAATAAATGCGGTTGTGGTTTTTTTTACCAACTACGGACGAATTGTTTTTAATATCTTACCAACGACGGCTCAAAAACAATATCCCCTAGGCACCCTCTTTTTTGTATTTATATACTACCATTGTCGGTGAGCTATAGGGTATTGGGCTCAAATGTTATTATTATTATTTTATTTTTTTTCTCTTTTATTCTTTTGCCTTATAATAACTTTGACCCAATAAAAAATAACCTAACGCCAACAATTGCTCAAACGAAGCCCAGACAAATAAAAGATGATCGAAAATATTGCGACGGCCAAATTTTTGATCGACGTCGAAGTGCCGGTCAAAAATAACCTAATTACCTTATACTAGATAGGGTAAGCGGGTATCGATCCACGAGGAATATGTGGTTTTAGTTTAAGTTTTGGGGTGATCACTGATCAATAAAAATTTTGGTTTTGAAATCTAGCAACTAAAATACTTTTGATAATAAAAATGTTGATTAAAAATTAAAGTAATTATTAAACTAATAATAAAGCTAGAAAAATAAAATAAAGATGTAAACAATTAAAAGAAAAATGCAATCCCTTCCAGCTCCTAATATTTATGGTTGATCACACTTATGGATTATCGAAACTTTTTAGTTCGTTTACAAAGGTTATTTCAACTTAATATGAATGAATTAATGTCGGCATTTATTATGTTTGTCAATGACTCGCAATAATAAATCTTATATTAATCCAACCAATAATTATGTTTTAACAATTTATTTAGGTACAACTTATGTTGATTATACGACCATCTTTTTTTTTACTAAATAAAATGAGTATGAATCGTTAACTAACAACAAATTGTCTCACACAAATAATTAAACATAATATTAAATCGATAAAAATAATTTATAAATAAATAATAAATCAATGTAATAAAAATATGATAATCCAAAAGTAATGATCAAACCATAAATAAAGTTACTGGAAGGAATTACAACAAAATTAGCCGGACATCGCGGTACACTCGACCCGCTGTCCGCTATTCATCACAACAAGTATCCTCTTTTTTTTATTCTTGTAGCAGTCTTTTTTTTTGTAGCAGTCGTTTGAGGAATTACAAAGACGAATTTTCTTTTTATTCCCTTCAATGTGCAGCTAAAAGATGATACCCCAATCCAATCATCAATGCTTGTCGTCTTCCTTCAATCCCCAAAATTCAAGTGTATCTTCTTTTCTATATAATAAATGCGGTTGTGGTTGTTTTTACCAACTACGGACGAATTGTTTTTAATATCTTACCAACAGCGGCTCAAAAAAATATCCCCTGGGCACCCTCTTTTTTTGTATTTATATACTACCATTGTCGGTGAGTTATTGGTTATTGGGCCCAAAAGTTATTATTATTATTTTTTTATTTTTTTTCTCTTTTATTCTTTTGCCTTATAATAACTTTGACCCAATAAAAAATAACCCAACGCCAACAATTGCTCAAACAAAGCCCAGACAAATAAAAGATGACCGAAAATATTGCGACGCGCTCAAATCTTTTTCTTCAATATTTCTTCTTCATTTATCGGCGCTCATAATGTCTTTTCTCCAAAAAATAATTAAGCGGCCATTTTATTACATTTCGCTCGTAACCTACATAATCACAAAACACACTCAAAAGTACATGTATAACAAAAAAATAAATATATAACTAGGCTAAATTAACATGCTATTAGGTGTATGCAAAATACACCAATCACATAACACTGGTGCCTCCAGTGTTATGGTTATGGTACCTCCATAACTAGGTGAAACTGGTCATGCATGTATATGGCTTTAGGTATTCTAATTAAACATAAGCAATTCAAAAACATATAAAACATATACTGGGGAAAACAGTTGGCTGCATACGGGGAATCCTAATAAGGAAGAATGTCCATACTGAAAGGACGGAGAATCCGTACCTTGTGTCCAGTGAACGAAGAAGACGAACGGAAGAGAGTCCTACTTCGGTATCACTAATGCTACATAAATACATACGTGTATAAGTATCTGATTACTGAGTACGTAACTGGTTTTATATCGTGTCTTAGCTTGTTTTATATGTTCATGTCATGTTTTACTGATTTAAGCTTGATACTGTGTTTAACATATATTCTGTCTATTCTGATTAAGTATTACTTGTATTTCATGTGTTATTATACTTGTTGTGTAATAATAAGTAAGTTTCCAAAAATAGAAAGTTTCCAAAAATAGAAAGTTTCCAAAAATAGAAAGTTTTCAAAAATAAAAAGTTTCCAAAAATAGATTCACTGCTTAAATAGATAAGTTTTTAAAAATAGAAAGTTTCCATAAATAGATTAGTTTTCTTAATTAAATAAGTTTCTAAAAATAGAAAGTTTCCAGAATTAGATATAAGCTGGATAATTATGCTAATTATATAAGCTTAAGTGTTTACTGATTAATATTCTAAGTCATGTAATTATATAGTATAGTTTATTAATAATTTCATGTGAATTAAATAAACTATAGGTTAAAGTATTTAATTAAATATAACATGGTTTAATTAACTAAAAGTAAAAATACTTAGGTTAAAACACGTGTTATTAACTATTAATAATATAACCTAAGTCATGTAAATTAATTAATCATAAGTCATGTTTTTAATAATTAATTAATTATATAGTCTAATTAAATGGAAGAATACTTAGGTTAAAATTCACGTATTAATAATAAAATTAATAACCTAAGTCATGTAAATTAAATTAATCATGTTCATGCCTTTAATTAATTTAATTTAAGTCTTGTAAAAATATAACTTGTAAAAAAAATATTTAACCTTGTAAAAATAGCTCATGAACCGGACCGTGTTTTAAATCTAAACATGTGTGAACCGGGCCCGTGTTTTAACCCATGAATCGGACCCAAAAACACCACCATACCCTGACCTAGGTCGGGGTTTTCCCTTCCTTGCTGCTGCCGTGACACCACCACCACCAAACCGAGACCTTAAGGTCTCGGTGGTGTGAATAAACCCAAGCCGAGACCCCCTTGGGCTTGGTTAGGTGTCGGCCAACAAGCAAACACCCCTTAACACATACTTGATTATACCCCATGATTAAAACAACATGTTTACACTTGTTTTTAATTAGTTTATTAAAAACATTCATGATTTTATGTGATTAATAAATCAAAACATAAAAGAAAAGAGGTTAGGGTTTATACCGATTATGTAAATCAAATGAGGATGAACGCACAACGATCCTTGCAATAAATCTAGCACCAAAATCAAACCGAACACCCCTCTTGGTGTTCTTATACCCGGCGGCCAAAGAAGGAGAAGAAAGGGGATTAGGGTTTCTTGCTTTTTCTAAATTTTGTGATTATGAAACATGTTTTTCCCTTTTACCCTTGTTTAGTAAATTTGCATGGGCTTGGCCCGTGTTTTCTTGTTGTAGCCATGGGTAGGGGCCCCACATGGGGTAACCCGAACATTTTCCGTGTCTAAATTATAAGGGTGTTCTCGTGTTCGTGTTTTACGTAATTTAATTAGTTATCGTTCGTGTCTTATTATATTTATTCGTGATCGTAATAAATATACATACATACGTAATATTAGCTCGTGATTAATTTACGTTCATGATTTCATGTTCGTATGTTCGTGATTATAATTATTATTGAAATAATTATCTTGTGTTAATACGTAATAAATACTTATCGTGTTATAACATGTACGTAATACTTGTAATTCTTTTTCGTGAAATGTAAACATGTTATAAAAGTAAAGTTCTAATCATGTACGTAATATCATAAGGGTACTATTCATGGTAAAAGCATGCGGGTTTTACAACTCTTCACCCCTAAAAAGAATAATTCGTCCCCGAATTATAGATAAAGTAAACTAAAAAGAACATACCCGAATCAAACTGAGAGGGTATGAAAGATAAAAGGACATGCAGGTCATGGTAGAAATGAGCGTGGAACGTGACATGTCTTGAAAGGACATGGAACATGACGTGACTGAAAGGACATATCTAATCGATAAGAGAAAAACGGATAAGAAGTCCGAATGAACTTGTCCATTTCCAAGTGGCTTCCCGCTTGGAACGGTTCCTTCATATGATCTTGGCACAATGATCAATCTTGGTCCTCCTGGCCTTGACTTGAACATCCTTAAAAGTTCATGGTTATCAACGAAAGATAGATCCCCTGAATTTGATCGAGGGAATAAAATTAACGTGCAAGGGTAACTGAAACGTTATGGTGCAAAACAATCTAGCTTAACTGATAATTAGCGACGATGCGCGAGACATATTGAAATGTAGTACGTGAAAAATTTTGAACGTGATACGTGAAAAAATTTGAACGTGATACGTGGAGATATTGTGAGTTTAATAAGAAAAAACATACGGTGATCAATGATACGTGTAACATATCGTGAACGTGATATGAGAACGTAGAATGAACGTGACATGTGAAACATATCGTGAACATGGAATACGGCGGTGGTAACACCAAACGCTATAAGGTGAGACGTGGAATGTGACGTGAAAAGTCTGTCTGAGAATAGAGAGTTATACTAAACTTGGGTCTGGTCTCTCAAGTTCTTGCAAAACTTCCCAGAACGAAAATGATCGTAAAATCGTAAGGCATGATACGATCATGAACGTGAATAGTGTCATGTACGTGAGCGTGAAAGCAAGTCGTGAAATTAGAACAAGGACGTGAACGTAATTAAAGAGCACAATAAGAACCTTTGTCTAGCCCGATAGCTGAGGGATTACCAAGTGATCAGATGCGCCTTGGCTGGAACATGTCTGATCTATCTGTTGGTTCCTGAAATCCTTGCAGATGTAAGGATTATGCAGACTTGATCAAACTGTTAGAAATAAACCAGATAGCATCTTGCTTCTTCTGAGTTTGCGTTAATCTGGTGACCAAAATCCATGGAGATCTTGTCCCATTTCTGTTCACAATTTCTGCTGGTGGAGAAACATCTTAGTCTGTTGGTGTTCTATCTTAGCCTGTTGATATGTCAGGTACTTAGATATGAACGTAACTGTATCTTGCTTCGTAGAAACTTGATACATAGAAATTTGCGGAACTATAAGTCTCCAAAATTATACTTTTCTTAGCGTAGGATTTTCTAGAACACCTAATATAGTGTAGGGTTATCTCCTTTACGCATAAGCTGAGTCATGGTAAGATTAACCGTGCGAATCCATGTGATTCAGAGTGTCACTGTAATCAACCAGAATTTATATTGAGAATTTCAGGGTGAAATTTCTCCTGTTGTAGAATTTGCAACATAGTGTAAATATGGTCTCCCTGATCTTCTCTAGACCTTAGAGAAGGTTAGGTTGTCATAGATGAAAACACTAATGAATTTTTTTATGAGTTCATGGAAACTCAATTTATTAAGCCTATAATGCTGGTGGAGCATTTATGAGACTAAAACAAAATCGTGAGTCTAACATGACCGAGTCGTGTACGAATAGCAGTCATCGACATGTCCTGCTCTTTCTCTCGTCACTGTTGGCAACATGATCAGGAATCCGATCTTGGAAAGTGCTTAACACCCTAAATGAATCTGATCTTGTCAATACGTGGAGGAGAGTAACGGTTATGAATGGTGATTTGTTTAAAATCGACGGTAGTCGACACATAATCTCATGTTACCGTCCTTCTCCTTGAAGGTTCTTCTGGAGTATATGGGAGGATTTTGGAATAATCCTCTGGTTATGCGTAAAGGACTTCAGTGGTCGTGTGTTAACTGACAGCTAGAAAATTTAGCAGTCAAAGCTAACAAGCACATGTTTGTAAACATAGATAATTTGTACAGATTTTCCTGATGGAAATCAAGTTGAATGTATTCAGGAGCTTGGACATTACTGTACATGTTCATGAATCTTAGCATGGTGTGATGTTCATAGTCCATACTTAGGATGAAATTCAACTCGCATCTGTCCGAGGTAATGCGTTAGCATTTTGAACCTTATCATTAGGCTGAAGGAAAACCTTCGTATACATAGAGAATACGAATGGCGTCCTTTATGGTCATGAATACATGAAATACGGGTGCAAGAGATGAAAGTGTCCTCGAGCAATCGTGACAGATCTTACTGATACGCCGTTGATGGTACTAAAATTCTTGTGGCCTGAGTAATACATGGCACAACAAAATGGATATACCCTTGGAGGGTACCCTGAATTTCTTAGAAATGTTCCATAATTGGACGTGAGTCATGTGTCTTGACTCGTGTCTTGGGAAATGTAAGCATGACATGTGTCCTGACTGGTGTCTTGACATGTGTCTTCAGAAAGTATATGTTGGAAATACGTTTTACGTATTAAGAAGGATCGGTCACTCCAACAATAGTATATGTAATAGCTCGTAGTTTAGTTAACTTGATATTAAACAAGCAAGGCCAAGCCAAGCCTACAACATGTGTAGGCCGGCGGCCCAATGCAAGCCCAAGCCCATCATATGGGCTTGGTATATAAACCCTCTCCTTTGATGGAGAGGGTGGTGTGGTTTCATATTTTTCACATAGTAAACATTTCTTTCTCTCTCTAGCTTTGTGTGAAATCCACCATCTCTATATCTCTTTCTCTCTCTAGAAACATAAGCAAGATTTACAATCCTACAAATGGTATCAAGAGCCATGGGATGATTGTATTGTTCATGTGTTTGTGTTCTTGATTCATACGCCATTTTTGATCCATTTTCACACGTCAAAAATTTTTTTTTGTGTTTTTGATGGTTTTTTCTTGATACAAATCTTCTACATAGTTGTGGTAGGGATTTGGTATAGTTACTTTGGCTAAAAACACAAAAATGTTTGGGTGTTTTGATCATTTTTTGGCTTAAAATCACGAATTGGTTGAGTTTTGTCCGAGAAAAGTGGAAATTATTCCGATCTGGTCATCGGAAAGGGGTTTATAGTACATTCCGATCAGTGTAATCGGAATAGTGTTTAGGTATTCCGATCACAGCATTCCGATTGGTATTCAGATTGGTATTCCGATTGGTATTCAGATTGGTATTCTGATTGGTATTCAGATTTGGTATTCCGATCACAGCATTCCGATTGGTATTCAGATTTGGTATTCAGATTACGGCATTCTGATTGGTATTCAGATTTGGTATTCCGATCACGGCATTCCGATTGGTATTTAGATTGGTATTCAGATTTGGTATTCCGATCACGGCATTCCGATTGGTATTCAGATTGGTATTCAGATTTGGTATTCCGATAACGGCATTCCGATTGGCATTCAGATTTGGTATTCAGATAAGGTACATTCCGATTAGGGTTTATTCCGATCAAGGTTATTCCGATCACTATTCCGGCTGATATTCCGATCACTATTCCGATCAACATTCCGATAACAAAATT
This sequence comes from Glebionis coronaria, assembly GCA_025667525.1. Lineage (NCBI taxonomy): Eukaryota > Viridiplantae > Streptophyta > Magnoliopsida > Asterales > Asteraceae > Glebionis > Glebionis coronaria. Next base: position 69,955 of record JANFOE010000479.1, on the reverse strand, counting down.
ATTCCTTAAATCGTGTGTAATTTTGACTTGGAATTTTTGGTTTATTAAGAACATATTTTAGGGGATTTTAACATTGTTTCTCGACTTCAACTCACAACAACAAACACATTTACTTTCTTTCATTGATCGATCAAAGTTTGTAAATCTTAACTTATTAAAATGGAGTACACATCTCTTACGGATAAGTCCATCCTCTCGGGTACGGATAATCGTCCACCAATGTTGGTGAAGACTATGTATGAGGAATGGGCTTCCCGAATGGAACTTTATATGTTGAACAAGGAGAATGGACATCTCATTTGGGCATCGGTGCTCAATGGACCATTAGATTATGGTACTGTGACGGAAGGTACAACTACTCGTCCTCGTACAACGGGTGAATTGACTGGAGATATGAAGATTCAAGACAAATGTGATAAGTATGCTACAAACATCATTCTCCAAGCCCTTCCTCCAGATGTCTACAAACTCGTCAGTAAACATAAAGTTGCCAAAGAGTTATGGGATAGAATTCGTGTTCTAATGCAAGGCACCTCGTTAACTAAACAAGAACGAGAGTGTAAGCTTTATGATACTTTTGATAAGTTTGCCTATGTGCCAGGGGAGACTCTCAATGATTACTATCTGAGATTTACCCTATTGTTGAATGAGCTCAATATATATGGCATGACAATTCCTACCTTTCAATTGAAAACCAAGTATTTGAACACTCTTCCTTCAGAATGGAAAAAATACGTGACGGATGTTAAATTGGCTAAGGACTTGCATAACACCAATGTGGATCAACTTCAAGCCTTTCTTCAACAACACGAATGCCATGTGATCAAGGCTCGATTGTCTACACCTCAAGTTCATGATCCACTTGCAATGTATGCTTCTCAACAAAACATGGCTTATACTTATCAACAACCATCATACTTGCAGCAACCACCACCACACACCTATCAGAAACCATCTTATCAACCACCAGTGATGCCACAACAAGCATTTCAACAAGGTGTTCATCAACAATCTTTTCCGCTGCAACCATCATATCAGACATCACCATCACAAGCCAACACTTCTCCAATGGGTTATACTCCTCAGCAAGGATATTTTCCAATAGAGGCACAACCAGCACAGGCTTTTTACTCTAATGAACTTCCACCAATCCAAGCACCGGTCTTTACTCCAAATGATACGCCAGCTGATGTTCTAAACCATCTCACAGCCTACTTGTCAAAACTTGTTGCAACTAGAGGATTTCCACCAACAAACAATCAGCTCCGCACCTCTTCAAATCCTCGACAACAAGCCACTATTCAAGATGGTCAAGTGACGGTACAACCTATTCAGGGAAGGCAAAATTCATATGGATCTCCTACAAGGACTGGGAACAATCAAGCTGTGAATTCTCAAGCTAATGGAAATGGAAGTCCTAGTGGTCCTAAAAAGGTTGTGACTTGCTACAATTGCCGAGGACAAGGTCATATGGCTAGGGAATGCACTCAGCCGAAAAGGAGGAGGGATGATGCATGGTTTCGTGAGAAGATGTATTTGGTTGATGCTCAGTCTAAGGGGAAGATTTTGGATTCAGAGGAGTTAGCATTTCTTGCAGACCCAGGGGCAGCAGATACTGAAGGCATTGCAGTCGTTTCCACTTCTAATGCAGCTTATCAAGCGGACGATCTTGATGCATACGATTCGGATTGTGATGACATTCACTCTGCCCAAGCTGCTCTCGTTGCTAATCTCTCTCACTACGGTTCTGATGTCATCAGTGAGGTACCAACCACATCTAATAATATTGATGATAACCAACATCAAGTTGGGCATGAAAATGACAACCTCGAACAGCATTCGGGAACTAGTAATTCAAATGATGTGGTACCCAAACCTACACATTTGAGTGAACCTCAACCAAATGCTACGACGGGTATGGAATCTTATGCTCAACATGATTTGGTCATGGTGCCTAAACATATTATTGATCAAATGCATATGGCCCTCAGACAATCCGTAGATACGAATTCCACCCTAACTGCTGAGCTTGCGTTGCATAAAGAAAAGGTCAAAGCTTTTGAAATGGTCCCTCAAGCAGAGAAAATAACATGTTCTGAATTTGACCAATTTCGTTTTGAAAAGATTGAACACTTGAAAGAAATAGAATCATTAAAAGCTAATCTTTCCAATGAATTAAAAGAAAAAGAGTCGGTGGTCAATGATTTTCAGAAACTTAAAATGGATTTCGAAACTCTCGAGTCTAAAAAGGTTGAATCAGAAATTAATGCTACCAAACTTCTTAAATTCAAGGAACAACAGCTTTTAAAACAATACGCTTCCACAGAAAAGGTTCATCTTTTAACTAAATCATTTCAAGAATTCGAACTTAAGCGTCTTCAAGATTTACCACCTAATCCCGGTTATGCAAAACAAGCTCAGGAATATATTCCCGGTCTTTATGATATGACAATAATTGGCAAATCCAAAGAAGCACCTTTTGTTCGTAGTTCTGACGCGACACAGTCACTTGCGGATGAAACTCATTCTAAAATGCTTTCAAAATTCCATACAATTGATTATGATCAACATAACAAAGATCAATTTTCTAAAAAGACCCGCATTCGCTTACAAAAGGAATTAGCTGAATTGACAGTTCTTGTGCCCCAAAGTTTGTCAAATGAAAACCCTCCCAGTACGTCTCCTACACTTGTCAAAAAGGATTTAACGAAGTTAATTCCACCGGTAAGTAAGTCGTCCGTTAACTTAAATGCGGTACACCAACACTTAGCCGATTTTGACAAGGTCATTTTGGAACGTACGACGGCTTCGGCCATAACGGAAGGTGAATGGAACTTTGAGCACACTAGAGCTGCGTTTCGAGACGAAATTATTCCGTTTGTAAAGAATGTTAAAGCTTGTCTTAGTAATCTTGATCAAGATTTGTATTTGGAAATAGAAGAAGTTAAACGTGTTTTCAATGAAATGGATGATGCTTATGAAAACAGTTTACTTGAAATAGAACGAGTTTCACGCCAAAATGATCAGCTTCTGAAGCAAGTGATGTCTCATGATATAGTTTCCGTCTGTGTGAATAAATGTGTTGATAATGATTCTACTGTGCATAATGTTGAATCTGTGGATAATGTGGTAGATAGTACTTGTCACGAATCTGACGCTGAATTTTTAAAGCTTCAAGATTCATATTCTTCGCTTTCAAAACGTTTTGATGAGATTCAAACACATTGTATTTCGCTTGAACGCAAGCAACAATTTATTCAAGAAATCTTTGAAACGTCATTCGAAGGTGTTAATATCGATGATGCAAATTTTGAAAAGAATTTTCGATTGAATTTACAATCAAAACAGCGTCAGCCAAGTGACAAAGTTGCTAACTCTTTGCTGATAGAAATAGAGAAATCTAAGGATCTTAACTGTGTGAACGTACTTGAGGCCGCTGAGAATTTTAGACTTGATCTAGATAATCGAGTTTCCAAGATTTTGTCCAAAGTTGATAACTTAAAACAGAAAAATACACGACTCTTCGATTCAGTACAGCCCGCATGTGTTGATACCACTGCACAGAATCAATCATTGATTGAACAATTGAATCGAAAGTCGGTGGAAATATCTGATTTGAGGGAACAAATTTGTGATAAAAATCTGGTCTTGGCTGAGTTAAAGGAAACACTTCGTACTCTAAAAGGTAAGAATGTTGTGGATAACGCAGCCACTATCTCAGCTTCGTCCTCTAGTGCAATCAAAAGGAACCTAATAGCCGTCACACCACTTAACAAGGGCCCTAAGACTAAACCATCTCAAACTTTGGTCGCTAAAGATAAGGCAGAATCAAAACCAGCTTCTAATATTCCCGTGTTGCCTTCTACAAGAGTAAGCACCACTACTAAGGCTCAAAGATCTAAGCTTAAAAGAAACAAGAAGAATGATAGGATCCTGCCCCCATCTAGTAGTCAAGTGAAGAAGAAAGTAGAAGCCCATCCTAGGAATGTTATTTCTGTTTTGAATAAAAAGAATCATGTAGCTATACCTAAAGGCTCTGCGGTTGTGCATCGTTCTAAGCCTAGTGTGAATTCTAATTTGAAATGTTGGAATTGCAATGAATGTATGTTTTCTAGTCATCATGATTCTTGTCTTATTGACCATGTGAATGAGATGTATGCCCGGAAACATGGATTAGAATGGAAACCGACTGGGAAAGTGTTAACCCAAGTTGGTTGGATGTGGAGCCCCACTGGTAGAACTTTCACTATAGTAGGAAATACGTGCCCTTTGACTAGGATCACTCCCACTAAAGCGAAGAAAGCGTGCCCTTTAACTAGGAGTACCAAGGCTACCAAAACACAAGCGTTTCCTTTAACTAGGAACACCAACACTACTGTAGGAACAAAGTGCCCTTTAACTAGGTCTACTCCCACTGTAGTGCTCGCGGATAATCCAAAACCTAAGAAAGTTGGAACAGTAAAACCTGTTAGTGCTAAAACTTACATTAGAAAACGCAGGAAATCTAAGGGTCTCAAAAATGTTAGCAATTCTGATAATTCTATATCTGTATCTGCTAACACTCCGGAACCAATAGTTTCCAATGCATTGTCTACTGTTGTTATTGAAAACAGGTGGTCCAAATTGTTCTCTGGTATTTGGACTCTGGTTGCTCCAAGCACATGACCGGAGATCGCTCTCAGCTCAGAAATTTCGCCAGCAAGTTTCTTGGAACGGTTAGATTTGGAAATGATCATATTGCAAAGATAATGGGTTATGGTGAATATCATATTGGGAATGTTATTATTTCAAGAGTGTATTATGTGGAAGGTCTTGGTCACAACTTATTTTCTGTGGGACAATTTTGTGATGCAAACCTAGAAGTTGCTTTTCGAGAGCATACCTGCTTCATTCGTAATTTGGAAGGGGTTGATTTATTGAAAGGTACTCGAGGAAATAATTTGTACACTTTTTCCCTACAAGACATGATGGCCGCTTCTCCCGCATGTCTTCTCTCCAAAGCATCGAAGACTAAGTCATGGTTATGGCATCGACGGTTATCTCATCTTAACTTTGACGCTATTAATCACTTGGCGAAAAACGAACTTGTTCGTGGTCTTCCTAAACTATCATTTCACAAGGATAATTTGTGTTCCGCGTGTACAATGAGGAAAAGCACTAAGAAGTCTTACAAACCCAAGACTGAAGACACCAACCAAGAGAAACTTTATCTTTTGCATATGGATCTTTGTGGGCCAATGCGTGTTGAAAGTCTTAGTGGCAAAAAGTACATCCTCGTCATTGTCGATGATTACTCTCGGTTTACATGGGTGAAATTTCTTAAAGCAAAGAATGAGGCACCTAAATTCATCATCGGATTTCTCAAGATGATTCAAGTGCGTCTCAACACTACTGTCCGACGCATTCGTACAGATAATGGAACCGAATTTGTGAATCAAATTTTGCGTGATTATTATGAAGAAGTTGGCATTTCTCATGAAACATCCGTTGCACGCACTCCACAACAAAACGGTGTCGTTGAAAGGCGAAATCGCACACTTATGGAAGTTGCTCGAACGATGTTAATTTACGCAAAGGCTCGATTGTTTTTATGGGCAGAAGCAGTATCTACAGCAGTGTACACCCAAAACCGGTCACTAATTCGTAAACGCCATGGTAAAACACCTTATGAGCTTCTCCATGGAAAAGTACCAGATTTATCATATCTTCATGTATTTGGTTCTCTTTGCTATCCAAATAATGATGGTGACAATTTGGGAAAACTTCAACCAAAGGCTGATATTGGTATTTTCATTGGTTACGCACCCTCAAAGAAGGCATACCGAATCTACAACCGTAATTCTCGCAAGATCCTCGAAACTATGAATGTTGATTTTAATGAGCTGACAGCAATGGCTTCTGAGCAAAGCAGCTCTGAACCCGCACTTCATGAAATGGGACCCAGTAACATTAGTTCTGGTCTTGTCCCAAATAACCCTACTTCATCATCATTTACACCACCTACTAGGAATGAATGGGATACGTTGTTTCAACCGTTCTTTGATGAATTCTTTACTCCTCCAACCATTGTTGCTCCAGAACCTGAGGTAATAGCTCCGGTAACAGAAGTTGTCGCTCCAGCAACCGTTGCACAATCAGATATATCTGCACCTAATGGTCAAGATATACCTTCAACAAGTAATTCTCAACCAACACATGTTTCAACTACCCATGTCATGCCTATTGATGATGAAAAGGATGATGATGATCACGATTTGGAATTCGCTCAAATGCGTGAACTTCCATTCTTTGGTGTATCTATTCCCGACCCTAATCAAGCCGGGTCGTCCACCTCAGAGGAAGCTCCTTCTACAGTTTACTCCAATCCACGGATTCGTGAACATGACAGCAAGTGGACAAAGGATCATCCTATAGATTCTATTATTGGTGACCCTAATCGTCTAGTATCCACACGAAGTCAGTTACAAGAAAGTGCACTGTTTTGTCACTTTGATGCTTTTCTCACTGATGTTGAACCTAAGACATGGCAACAAGCTTTTACTCAATCCTGTTGGATAGAAGCTATGCAAGAAGAACTTAACGAATTCATACGTCTTGATGTTTGGGAACTTGTCCCATGCCCGGATCAAGTGCAGTTACTCACTTTGAAATGGGTTTACAAGGTGAAACTCGATGAGTTAGGCGGAATATTGAAGAACAAAGCTCGACTAGTAGCTCGTGGATACAAGCAATTATTGGGCATCGACTTTATGGAATCCTTTGCACCTGTTGCCCGTTTGGAAGCTATTAGACTATTCCTCGCTTATGCAGCCCATATGAATATGATTGTCTATCAGATGGATGTGAAGACGGCATTTCTTAATGGTGAACTCAAGGAAGAGGTCTATGTTCAACAACCGGATGGTTTTGTGAATCCTAATTATCCTAATCATGTGTACAAGCTTAAGAAGGCTCTCTATGGGTTGAAGCAAGCTCCTCGCGCATGGTATGATCTCTTGTCACAATTCCTCATTACGCAAGGCTTCGCTAAAGGCAAGGTGGATCCTACGCTGTTCATTCAGAAACGAGGTAAAGATATGATTATGGTACAAATATATGTTGATGATATTATATTTGCCGCCTCGACCCAAACCTTATCGGATGAGTTTGGGACACTCATGTCTTCCAAGTTTAAGATGTCAATGATGGGCAAGGTATCATTCTTCTTAGGTCTTCAGATATCTCAGAGTCCCAGAGGCATCTTTATCAATCAATCCAAGTATGCCCTTGAATCGCTTAAGAAGTATAAGATGGAATCTTGCGACCCCGTGGATACTCCAATGGTGGAACGAACTAAGCTTGATGCAGATCCACATGGAGTTGCCGTTCGACACTTTATCGTGGAATGATCGGTACTCTTCTGTATATCACCGCCAGTCGACCTGATCTTCAGTTTGCTATATGTATGTGTGCCAGGTATCAAACTAGGCCTACTGAGTTACACTTAGCTACTGTTAAAAGGATCTTTCGATATCTTAAAGGAACCATTAATCGGGGACTTTGGTATTCGAAGGACTCTTCTATTGCACTAATGGCATATGCAGATGCGGATCACGCGGGTTGTCAAGATACAAGGCGTAGCACGAGTGGAACATTGCAACTACTAGGAGATCGTTTAATCAGATGGGCATCGAAAAGGCAGAAAAGCGCTGCAATTTCAAGTACGGAAGCAGAATACATGGCTATGTCCGGTTTCTGTGCTCAAATTCTTTGGATGAGATCGCAATTAACCGACTATGGTCTAGGTTTCAACAAGATTCCGATGTACTGTGACAACAAGAGTGCAATTGCCTTATGCTGCAACAATGTTCAATTCTCCCGGTCGAAGCATATTGACATTCGCTACCACTTCATCAAGGAGCAAGTGGAAAGTGGAGTAATCGAGCTATACTTTGTCCGATCTGAGTATCAATTGGCGGATATTTTCACGAAGGCTTTAGATCGCGCTCGAATTGAATTTTTGGCCGACAAGCTAGGAATGAGAACCTTCTCGCCTGAGACTCTTAAGGAACTAGCAGATGAAGCGAAAGAATAGTGGTGGTAAAACTATTTTCCGTATCCTTGGTGATCATCTGTATATATTGTTTATATTTTTATCCACAAAAGCAAAATACAAAAATATAAAACCATATAAAAACCATAAAAATTGAAAAATCTAGAAAAATCCAAAAATATTTTTACGTTATTTCTCAAAGGCATGTCTTTTGGTACGATAATATTTACGGCCTTAGAAATGTTGATTAATATCGACACGGCGCCATAAATAGAGTTCGTACAAAAGTTGTAAATATTTCATAAAACATGCCCTTATGGCTTGTAGTTATTTCAGACTGCAACCCGGTTTTCATATTAAAGTCAAGTATTTCTTATGAAAGCTTTGGCTCACAACGGGAATTAGTTTTCTCGGGCAAGGTTTACTTTAAAACCTTGTAAGGGATCAAGTTTACTTTATAACTTGGTCTAACACAAATCTATGTACGCCTCGGTGCATTTATTTGTTAAAACAAGAGAAGTCTTGTTTTTATGAAGCTATCATCTCTACAGCCATTGCTATCTACAATTGGTATCTACATACTCGACGATGCGACTACTCAACTGACGACTACAGCTCTTTCGATAGAACACGGGTCAACAATTGAGGGGGAGCAACTGTCAAGCATTCAGAATCTTTGATGCCGAACGTGCCAAGTTCACAAGTTGGTGTCAAGACAACAATACCAATCGTACGTGTGGTGTCAAGAGATGACTTCAGACGTGACGAGGCAACCAACATATGCTGCCAAGAACCATTTGATCTTATCATATAATGTTCTCATCTATCAGGTCCAACCTTGTCAATTCTTTTCTAATATGGTGAATATGTGATCATGTTACAAATCAGTATCATATCTCATGCGTTTGATATCATGAAGATAAAACAGACTTGCATTTTTCTTCCCAAAACCTTTGTTAAAATTTCATTAAATCAATTGATATTAAAAACATCGATTGGGTTAATATTTTTAATATGGGGGAGAAAATGTGATTTAATATGGGATATTATCACAAATGGTTTGACTTAATGTGCTGGCTCATTCCGACATATGCGAAATGTTTTCAAATATCGTGGCATATGTTAAGGGGGAGCAAAATGGATTTTCTATATCAAAATGGATTTTCATGGTGACATATACTTACCCAAAACCCATTTATTTCACGACGATGAAGATTGTGGTGACATAAGGATGGTAGGATAGGTTAAGTCCTATGATTCTTCTAGAACCGGAGGAATCTTCCCAAGGACATTCCATAGCTAGAAATAGTAGTCCTTAGGAAAGGTGGAGAAAGAATGTGAACGTAGCTGAATGCCGACCAAGTACTTAAGTTAGCACTGGAACAATCACAACAAGGTGCTAGTTATGACGTATTGGTAAGCATTGAAGGGGTTGAAGAATGAAAAAGAATTGTAAAGATAAAGGGTGTAAAGAAAGAAGCCCTCCTTACAACTTTAGGCAGAAACCGGGTCAATACATATGCTATTGATCATTTTAATGAATCTTGATATTGAAGACAGACATCATGGACCCAGTGATGCAATGCACAACCCATCCCAGCTAACTCAGATATCTCTCAAAAGGTATTTGTTTTAATCACACGGAGACAACACGTTATCTATCGATTTATTCACTCCGAATAAATTGGTATTGAAATGGTGGCACTCCTCTCCAGCCTCTGATCACTAAAATCCAAAGTGCACGATCGAGTCTAGAGCCATTTGAGATCATCAAATATCTCACTAGGACACACTTTCATATTTCCTTGCTTCTTCACACACTGTGAAAAGTAAGAAAGATTTAAAGAGTCCTACGCAAAATCTTCATGATCTTGCCTGAACATCTGAGTAATACGAAAGTATTTACAATGAAGATGGAAATCCTTCTTGAGCGAACATCAAAAAGCTCATGGTAGGTGACTTGTGCGATTCTTTATGAATCAAACTTGTGATAACTGGAAAGCAACAGCTGTTTAATTCTTAACTGAATTTAAACACGTTCCAGGCCTCTACGCAATATCTTAGTGATCTTGCCAGAACACTCAGAGTGATACCTTAGTGTTCACAGTGATGAGTGGAAATCCTTCTAGTGTTAACCTCAAACAGCACTTGGTAGGTAACTTGCAAGATTCTATACGAATCAAGCTCGTGACAACTAGAAAGCAACGATGGTGCGGTTCTTAATTGAATTTCACTTGTTCCAGGAACATGAATTGACGGCTTCAAATCATGCGGATATCTTTATCCAAATGATTCACTCTTTATGTTCGCAGTCAGCTTTGGACGGTCGAATAAAGAGAACGGGTTTACCCGCGAAATCCTGTCAGGAAGTTACTTAATTGAAACTATCCGTCACGGGTATGATATCTAATATCGTTCAACGGTTTTCACCGACCGGAGGTAAAATGCTACCGATTTAGAATGAAATGTTCAAAGCCATTTCGTTCGTGTCTACTTATGTTGCGGCATTTGAAGACTGTGGCGTTGCGGAATCCGAGAAGAAGTCGTCCCCGCATGCTTATACTTTATGCACTTAATACCTCATCTAATTCAAGAAAGCCTAAAAGTTAAGTCTTCCGCTGTATCGAACTCTGAAGCTTTCAAGAATTACTAAGGCATAAGTATGTGGGACGTGAGGTCACGAAGAGGCGAAGATCACAAGTGAAGGATGCACGAGATCAAGGCAAGAGATTAATGCTCAAGACTGATATCAAAGATCATATCAGCATGTTCACCAGAAAAAGAAAAGGAAAAGAAAGACGAAGACTACGAGCTCAAGACAAGCATAGTATGCTAGGTTCATTTCATTATTGTAACTCGGGTAACGCCCTTGTTTGGAGTGACCTCCCTTAGGGGGAGATTGTTGGAAATACGTTTTACGTATTAAGAAGGATCGGCCACTCCAACAATAGTATATGTAATAGCTCGTAGTTTAGTTATCTTAATATTAAACAAACAAGGCCAAGCCAAGCCTACAACATGTGTAGGCCGGCGGCCCAATGCAAGCCCAAGCCCATCATATGGGCTTGGTATATAAACCCTCTCCTTTGATGGAGAGGGTGGTGTGGTTTCATATTTTTCACATAGTAAACATTTCTTTCTCTCTCTAGCTTTGTGTGAAATCCACCATCTCTCTATCTCTTTCTCTCTCTAGAAACATAAGCAAGATTTAAAATCCTACAGTATACGTAAGATATGTGTCTTGACTGATGTCTTGACATGTGTCTCGAGATGTGAAACAAATAGAACTACAAATATCAGGTTATTATGCCAAAATTGGCGGATCGGTTGGACCACTGATCCTTTGTATTTCTGATCACGTCCGCGGCCGGAGCTTCGGTTGCGATTACTAGGATAGTTACTGTCATAGTAGTGGTTACTATCGTCTTGTCTGTCAGTTCCATGACGGTCATTCTCATGACTGTGATTCATGTAACTATTCAGCTGAGTGGTTGGCTGGTACCTGTTTGCACTCATATGACTGAAACGACAATTGAATGACGTGTGACATGTAACTAAGAATTAGAGACAATGATTGATGAAAATCGTCTGATGGTGAAGCATCTTCTCGTCCAATTGCTTTGCTCTGACGTCGTTGTCTTCGTCTTGTAGGATCTCCAGGTTGTGAACAGCATCCGCATCTCGTAGCGTCTCAAAACATCAGCAGCATCAACCTTTAGTAACATCTCCAAGTTATGAGCAGCATCAGCAATCTTGTAGAATATCAGTAATTGTAAATACGCCTGAGATGATTCAGAATTGACTAGAAAATACTCGTGAAGTATTGCAAATGAAATACACATGGATTAAGGTACGTGTAATACACATGGAATACGGTACCTAGGGCACACATGGAATGCACATGAAATGATCGGTATGGGGTCGATCATTTGTCATTATTTTAAGGGAACTATAATCGGTTAAATGGTTAGAAAAACCATCATGATAACCTGGCAATGCCAGTATATACCTCATTCTGGTTGCATGGAGAACTACTAACGTGTGGTTAAACGAATTCCAACGATGATTTTCCTGAAAGCATGATTAATGAAACCAACCATGACTATCATGAAAGCAGGATTTAAATGAATTCCAACAGTTTCTTGCATGAAATCATAAGAAACAAAAGAGACGTAAGACGTAATCAACATGAAGACGAAATCATCATGAATAAACATGAAACAACTTAACATGAAGGAGTATATAACATAGTCAGCATGAAACTGAAGTTAACCGTGATAGTATAAAAGCATACTTGACATAAAAGCATATTAACTTACGAGGGGACATGAAAAAAATTTATGCCACTAAACCATGAGAAAAAATTTATGCATGAAAACAGTGCATGAATAAATGATGCAGTTTATAAAAACCTTTACATGCGCGAGGGGACGCCTATGGGTCCGTCCAAAAACAAAAGACATGGTGAGGGGACACCTATGGGTCGGTCCTAAAGTTAAAAGTTTCGATAAAAGCACATGCGACTAAATAGGGCCAGTCCTGTACCAACCATTACTTCGTCAAAATTCCTACAACAATGATACATAAAACATAAATAAGTAAAATTATCTGTCAAAACTTATCAGAAAAAAAAATTATGTGACTAATTATGAACTACTGGGGTTCAGTCCACATAGCCACAGTTCACGAGGAACATCATGCATGAAACAATGACACATAACTAAATATGAATGACGGTTGTCCATCCATATTAGTAAAACAATATCGATGATAACATCAAGGTTAAAACATCAAGGTGCTGAAAACATCATGGTTAAAACAACAATGCGTTGAACACATCAATACATGGAATAACAAGTGTTGGCTTAGGAAGCTCCTGGTGACTACCCACTAGTCACAGGTCAAGTTTTAGAGCCTACAGGTCGAAACCTTGGCCCTGATACCATAATCGTAACACCCCATTTTGATAAATGGAATGTCACGCGTAATTATGGCGTGTCATCAAAGCATACAAAGATAAGTGTCTAAACATTACATGACCATAGGGAAAACCGGAATCAAACATCGGTTCCCAAACATAAGCCCAAAACATAAATAAATTAAATGAAATGAACAAAGACTACACAAGCATAAATATATGAAGGCAAAAGGAAAAAGAAGTCTATGGCAGCTTCCATCCTATGCACGTCCTCCAAATGCTCGAGTCTGTCCTTGAGTACCTGCCGTTTTGGGACATGGAAAGGAAAGTGACGGCTGATCAAAACGCTCAGTGCACGGATATAGACATAGTATGAATGACTGAAACATAATAAAGACTTAATACCAGCGGAAATGTATAAGTCATGGAAAACCTGGAACATGTTCATAAACTGGTTTATAGTTTGAAAAGCCTTATGTTTATCTTATTAAAAATTGTTTAACATGTTAACCATTAGCCAATATAGGTCGAGAAATATCAACGTGCATGAATACTTAGAGGGGTGACCTCGTCATGCAAATTAGAGCGGCTGCCTCTAATTTAATATACTGGTTTTGGGTAGGAGGGATCAGCTCCATGTGAAGGATGCAAGGCACACACCACATTCAGACTGAGTAATCTGCTGAAAACATGTAAACTAGGATGCACCCATATGCCCCACCTGATAATAATAATATGGCCAAAAGCTGAAAGGGACGCCACGAGCTATCACTCCGCCGCGGTGAAGTCATAACACTGGTGCCTCTAGTGTTATGGTTATGTACCTCCATAACTAGGTGAAACTGTTCATGCATGTGTATGGCTTTAGGTATTCTAATTAAACATAAGCAATTCAAAAACATATAAAACGTATACTGGGGAAAACAGTTGGCTGCATACGGGGAATCCTAATAAGGAGAATGTCCATACTGAAAGGACGGAGAATCCGTACCTTGTGTCCAGTGAACGAAGAAGGCGAACGGAAGAGAGTCCTACTTCGGTATCACTAATGCTACATAAATACATACGTGTATAAGTATCTAATTACTGATTACGTAACTGGTTTTTTATCATGTTTTAGCTTGTTTTATATGTTCATGTCATGTTTTACTGATTTAAGCTTGATACTGTGTTTATCATATATTCTGTCTATTCTGATTAAGTATTACTTGTATTTCATGTGTTATTATACTTGTTGTGTAATAATAAGTAACTTTCCAAAAATAGAAAGTTTCCAAAAATAGAAAGTTTCCAAAAATAGAAAGTTTCCAAAAATAGAAAGTTTTCAAAAATAGAAAGTTTCCAAAAATAAATTCACTGCTTAAATAGATAAGTTTCTAAAAATAGAAAGTTTCCATAAATAGATTAGTTGCCTTAATTAAATAAGTTTCTAAAAATAGAAAGTTTCCATAATTAGATATAAGCTGGATAATTAAGCTAAATATATAAGCTTAAGTGTTTACTGATTAATATTCTAAGTCATGTAATTATATAGTATAGTTTATTAATTATTTCATGTGAATTAAATAAACTATAGGTTAAAGTATTTAATTAAATATAACATGGTTTAATTAAATAAAGGTAAAAATACTTAGGTTAAAACATGTATTATTAACAATTAATAATATAACCTAAGTCATGTAAATTAATTAATCATAAGTCATGTTTTTAATAATTAGTTAATTATATAGTCTAATTAAATAGAAGAATACTTAGGTTAAAATTCATGTATTAATAATAAAATTAATAACCTAAGTCATGTAAATTAAATTAATCATGTTCATGCCTTTAATTAATTTAATTTAAGTCTTGTAAAAATATAACTTGTAAAAAAAATATTTAACCTTGTAAAAATAGCTCATGAACCGGACCGTGTTTTAAATCTAAACATGTGTGAACCGGACCCATGTTTTAACCCATTAACCGGACCCAAAAACACCACCATACCCCGACCAAGGTCGGGGTTTTCCCTTCCTTGCTACTGCCGTGACACCACCACCACCAAACCGAGACCTTAAGGTCTCGGTGGTGTGAAAAAAACCCAAGCCGAGACCCCCTTGGGCTCAGTTAGGTGTCGGCCAACAAACAAACACCCCTTAACACATACTTGATTATACCCCATGATTAAAACAACATGTTTACACTTGTTTTTAATTAGTTTATTAAAAACATTCATGATTTTATGTGATTAATAAATCAAAACATAAAAGAAAAGAGGTTAGGGTTTATACCGATTATGTAAATCAAATGAGGATGAACGCACAACGATCCTTGCAATAAATCTAGCACCAAAATCAAACCGAACACCCCTCTTAGTGTTCTTATACCCGGCGGCCAAAGAAGGAGAAGAAAAGGGATTAGGGTTTCTTGCTTTTTCTAAATTTTGTGATTATGAAATATGTTTTTCCCTTTTTCCCTTGTTTAGTAAATTTGCATGGGCTTGGCCCATGTTTTCTTGTTGTAGCCGTGGGTAGGGGCCCCACATGGGGTAACCCGAACATTTTCCGTGTCTAAATTATAAGTGTGTTCTCGTGTTCGTGTTTTATATAATTTAATTAGTTATCGTTCGTGTCTTATTATATTTATTTGTGATCGTAATAAATATACATACATACGTAATATTAGCTCATGATTAATTTACGTTCATGATTTCATGTTCGTATGTTCGTGATTATAATTATTGTTGAAATAATTATCGTGTGTTAATATGTAATAAATACTTATCGTGTTATAACACGTACGTAATACTTGTAATTCTTGTTCGTGAAACGTAAACATGTTATAAAAGGAAAGTTCTAATCTTGTACGTACTATCATAAGGGTACTATTCATGGTAAAAATATGCGGGTTTTACAGTTGGTGTTCTATCTTACACTGTTGGTATGACAAGTACTTAGATTTGAACGTAATTGTATCCTGCTTCATAGAAACTTAATACATAGGAGTTGCGAAACTACGAGTCTCTGATATTAGACTTCTCTTGGCGTAGGATTTTCTGGAACACCTAACGTAGTGTAGGGTTCTCACCTTTACGCATAAGCTGAGTCATGGTAAGATTAACCGTGAGAATCCATGTGATTCAGCGTGTCACTGTAATCAACCAGAATTTACATTGGAAAATTTAAGGGTGAAATTTCTCCTGTCGTAGAATTTGCAACATAGTGCAAATATGGTCTCCCTTCTCTTCTCTAGACTTAGATAAAATCAGGTTGTCCTTGATGAAAACACTGATGAATTTGTTTATGAGTTCATGGAAACTCAATTTATTAAATCCATAATGCTGCTGGAGCATTTATGAGACTAATACAAAATCATGAATCTAGCATGATCGAGTCGTGTACGAATAGCAGTCATGGAAATGTCCTGCTCTTTCACTCGTCACTGTTGGCAGCATGATCATGAATCCGATCTTCGAAAAATGCTTAACACCCTAAAGTCGATTGAACATGTTGTCAATATATGGAGGAGAATAACCGTTATGAATGGTGATTTGTTTAAATCGACGGTATTCAACACATAATCTCATGTTACCGTCCTTCTTCTTGAAGGTTTAATGTATGGGAAGATTTTGGAATAATCGACTGGTTATGCGTAAAAGGACTTCAGTGGTCGTGTTTTAACTGACAGCTAGAAAATTTAGCAGCCATGGCTAACAAGGCACGTGCTTGTAAAGCATAGATAATTTCTATATATTTTCTGGATGGAAAACCATGCTGAATGTATTTAGGAGCCTGAACATTACTATGCATTATCATGAATCATAGCATGGTGTGCTGTTTGTAGTTCATAATCATGATTAAATTCAACTCGCATATGTCCGAGGTAATGCTTTAGCAACTTGGATCTTATCATTAGGCTGGCGGAAAACCTTCGTATGCATGGGTGATACGAATGGTGTCCTTTATGGTCATGAATATATGAAATATGAGTGCAAGAAATGAAAGTGTCATCGAGGCAACGTGACAGTTCTCACTGATACGCCAGGGATGGTACTAAAATTCTTGTGGCCTGATTAATACATGGCACAACAAAAATGGATATACCCTTTGGAGGACACCCTGAATTTCTTAGGGATGTTCTAGAAAGAAGTGAGTCATGTGTCTTGACTCGTGTCTTGAGAAAAAGTGCTTATGACATGTGTCTTGACTGATGTCTTGACATGTTTCTTTAGCAAAATTGTGTGAGACATGTGTCTTGACTGATGTCTTGACAGTCATTATCATGATTGTGATTCATGTAACTAGTCAGCTGAGTGGCCGGCTGGTATCGGTTCTTACTCCTATGATTGAATCGACAACTGTATAACGTGTGACATGTAACTAAGAATTAGGGACAATGATTGATGGAAATCATCTGGTGGTGAAGCATCTTCTCGTCCGATTGCTTTGATCTAACGCCTTTGTCTTCGTCTTGTAAGATCTCCAGGTTTGTGAACAGCATCATCATCTCGTAGCATCTCCAAAATAATCAGAAAACTTTCGTAACATCTCCCAGTTATGCACGGCATCAGCAATCTTGTAGAGTATCAGCAAGTGGAGTACACCAGAGATGATTTAGAATCGACAAGCGAATACTCGTGAAGTATTTCAAGTGAAATACACATGGATTACGGTATGTATAATACACATGGCATACTGTACATGGAGTACCCATGGAATGCACATGAAATGATCGGTATGGGGTCGATCATCTGACATGGTTTGAAAGGAAAAATAATCGGTTAAACGGTTAGAAAACCATCATGACAACCTCACAATGCTAGTATAGACATCATTCTGGTTGCATAGAGAAACGTTAACATTGTGGTTAAATGAAATTCAACGCTGACTTGCCTGAAAGCATGATTAATGAAAACCAACCATGACTATCATGAAAGCAGGATTAAATGAAATCCAACAATGTCTTGCATGAAAGCATAAACAACAAAAGAGACGTAAGACGTAATCAACATGAAGACGAAATCATCATGAAGAAACATGAAACAACTTAACATGAAGGAGTATATAACATAATCAGCATGAAAATGATGTTAACCATGATGGTACGAAACATACTTGACATAAAGACATAGTAACTTATGAGGGGACATGAAAAGAATTTATGCTAATAAATCATGAGAAAAATTTTATGCATGAAAACAGTGCGTGAATGCATGATGCAGCTTATGAAAACCTTTATATGCGCGAGGGTAAACGCCTATGGTCAGTTTACCCAAAACAAAAGACATGGCGAGGGGATGCCTATGGGTCGGTCCTAAAGTTAAAAGTTTCGATAAAAGCACATGCGACTAAATAGGGCCAGTCTTGTACCAACCGTTACTTAGTCATAAACATGCGACAATGATACATGGAATAACTGAGTGAAACTCAGCTGTCAAACTTAACAGAAAAAAATTATGTTACCAATTATGAACTACTGGGGTTCAGTCCACATTAGTCATAGTTCACCAGGAACATCATGCATGAAACAATGACACATAACTAAGTATGGATGACGGTTGTTCATCCACATTAGTAAAACAATACCGATGAAAACATCATTGTTAAAACAACAAGGTGCTGAAAACATCAACGAGTAGGATAACAAGCGTTGACTTAGGAAGCTTCTGGTGACTACTCGCTAGTCATAGGTCGAGTTTTAGAGCCTACAGGTCGAAGCCTTGGTCTTTGATACCATATATGTAACACCCCACTTTGATAAGTGGACCGTTACGCGTAATTATGGTGTGTCATCAAAGCATGCAAGGTAATATGTAGTAAAACGTACTTGACCATAGGGAAAACCGGAATCAAACATCGGTTCCCAAACATAAGCCTAAAACATAATAAAGTAAATAAACTAGGAAGGACTAACCAAGCATAAGTATATGGGCAAAAAGGAGAAGAAGTCTATGGCAGCTTCCATCCTATACAATTCCTCTAAATGCTCGAGTCCGTCCTTGGGTACCTACCATTTTGGGACATGGAAAGGAAAGTAACGGCTGAGCATAACGCTCAGTGCACGGATATACGACATAGTATAAATGGCTGAAACATAACTAAGACTAATAGCAGCGGAATAACATAAGTTCTAAGCAATCTGGATTCATGTTCATAAAACTGGTTTTATAGTTTGAAAAGACTTACGTTTCTATGAAAATCTGTTTTAATTAGCCAAATATCCCATATAGTTCATAAGGTTCTACCGTGCATGAATACTTGGAGGGGAGACCTTGTCATGCAATTAGAGAGGTTGCCTCTAATTAAATAGTCTAGGTAGGAGGGATCAACTCCTAGTGAAGGATGCAAGGCATACATCGCATTCACTCTGATAATACTGATAAACATGTAACTAGGATGCACCCATACGGCCCACATGATAATATACTATAATGGCCAAAACTGAAAAGGGACACCACGAGCAATCACTTCGCCGTAGGGAAGTCATAACATTGGTGCCTCCAGTGTTATGGTTATGGTACCTCCATAACTAGGTGACACTGGTCATGCAGCATGTATATGGCTTAGGCTCTTATTCTAACATAAGTAATCAAACATATAATACAAATACTGGAAAAATAGTTGGTTGTAGACGGGGAATCCTAGAAAGGAAAGTATGTCCATACTGAAGGAAGGGAAATCCGTACCTTATGTCCAGTGAATGAAGAAGACGAACAGAAGAGATTCCTACTTCGAGCTCACTAATGCTACATAAATAGTATACGTGTATAAGTATTCTGATTATTGTGTACATAACTGATTTTATATCATGTCTTAGCTTGTTTTATATGTTCATGTCTTGTTTTACTGATTTTAACGTTATGTTGTGGTTATCATGTATTCTGTATATTCTGATTAAGTATTACTTGTAACTCTTGTATTATCATACTTGTTGTGTAATAATAAGTGACTTTCTAAAAATAGCAGATTTCCTAAAAAAGAAAGTTTCTAAAAATAGAAAGTTTCCAAAAATAGTTTAACTTCTTAAAATAGATGAGTTTTTAAAAATAGAAAGTTTCCAAAAATAGTAAGCTGCCTGAATTAGAAAGTTTCCATATTTAGAATTAAGCTGGATTAATAAGCTAATAATATAAGCTTAAGTTTACTGATAAAATGTCATAAGTCATGTGATTATAGCATAGTTTATTACTAATAACATGTTAATTAAATAAACTAGAGGTTATATGATTTAATTAAGTATAAGCATAATTTAACTAAATTAAGGTGTATAAAAATACTTAGGTTAAAACATGTATTAATATATATTAATAATAACCTAAGTCATGTTTATTAATTAATTATATTTCATGTCTTAATAATTAATTAATCCTATGGTCTATATTAAATAATTAAATACTTAGGTTAAAACATGTATTATTTACTAAATAATAATTAACCTAAGTCCATGATTAATTAAATTAATTACATGTCATGTTTTAATTAATTTAATATCTTGTTAAAATAAATACTTGTAAAAATAAAATACTGGTACATATTTTAGTCATAAACCGGACCAATGCATTTAATTTAGACATGTCGTGAACCGGACCCGGAACCCCTTGAACCGGTCCGAACCAAACACCCCTTAACAGTGGCAAACCGGCTTGGCCGGTTGCCACTGTTTTTGTTATAACTGCCACCGGCTGCTGCCGGTGGTCTTGTCTCTCGGCTAGCCGCTACCACAACAACAGGTTCCCACCGGCAGTTAGCCGGTGGTACCCCTGCTGATGTCGTACCCCCTGCTAGACCAAATAGCCACCGGTAGTTAGCCGGTGGTGTTGTTGCTGCTGCCGAGACCCAACACAAACCAAAGGGTACCCCGACTCAAGTCAGGGTCCCTTGTTTCTTGCGGCCGCCCAAAAACACACCGAGACCTTGAGGTCTCGGTTGGTGGTATTACAAAGACCACCGAGAGCCCATGGCTCTCGGTTCATGCGTCGGCCACACAACCAATCCAAAAACCCATACCTTTTTATGATTCTTGATTAATTTTACTTGTTTATTCATGTTTTTAAGATCTAATTAATCATGTGTTCATGATCTCCATAAAAAGAATAAAAGAAAAAGGGTTAAGAGATTACCGAATACGTGAATCGAATGAGGCAATAACACGAACGCTAATCACCCGAATTCAACAATCTAAATCAACCGAACACCTTGGTGGTGTGCTTTGTAGCCGGTGGCAAAGGGAGAGGACAAGGAGGCTAGGGTTTCTTGTTTTTAGAAAAACTCTGTAAAATGAAAAGTATTTTCCCCTTTTGTTTATTTTAGCTAAAATCAACTTGGGCTTGGGCCCTCCCTTGTTCTTGTGTCCGCGGCTATAAGGGGCCCACGAGGGAAACCCGTACTATTTTCATGTCTTATAATTTACGTGTTTATACGTTAGTGTTTCCGTGTTATATCCTAATTAATTGTTCGTGTTAAACATAGATACTTGTACGTAAACGATATTAATCGTATTATAATAATTACATACGTAATTACATGTTCATGTTTTAACGTTCATGATTTCATGTTCGTGATTATAATTATTATTGTTAATAATTATCGTGTACTAACACGTACTTAATACTTATCGTGTAATTATACGTACATAACTTCTGTAATTACTAATCATGACACGTGTTTGTAACACCCCATTTTGATAAATGGAATGTCACGCGTGATTATGGCGTGTCATCAAAGCATACAAGGATAAATGTCTTAAACATTACATGACCATAAAGGAAATACCAGAACAAACATCGGTACCCCAAAGTAGAAACTCATCACACACAAACATAAGTACTGTAAATGAAAAGGACTAAACAATCTCCATGGAATGAGTAGCAAAAGTATGAATAAATGCATAAAGTAATGAAGGCTAGAAAGCTTCCAATCCATATACACGTACGCTTAGAGTCTACGAGCGTCCTTGAGTACCTGCCGTTTTGGGATCATGAAAGGAAAACGGCTGAGCATAACGCTCAGTGCACGGATATACAAGCATAACATGAATAATATAAGCATATACAACATATAGTAGCGGAATTGATTAAGTCCTGGAAAACCTGGTATAACTTAGTAAAACTGGTTTTATAGTTTGAAAAGCCTTATGTTTATCTTATGAAAATTGTTTAACATGTTTACCATTAGCCAATATAGGTCATGAAATATCAATGTGCATGAATACTTGGAGGGGTGACCTCATCATGCAATTAGAGGGGTTACGTATAATTAATATAAGTTTGGGTAGGAGGGATCAGCTCCTTATGAAGGATGCAAGGCACACATAACATTCACCTGAATAATCTGTAAAAACATGTAATCTAGGATGCACCCATATGCCCCACATGATAATATAATAAATGGCCAAAAGCTGAAAGGGACGCCACGAGCTATCACTCCGCCGTGGTGAAGTCAACACACTAGTGCCTCCAGTGTTATGGTTATGGTACCTCCATAACTAGGTGAAATTGGTCATGCATTTATATGGCTTAAGAATTTAATTAAACATAAACATATCAAAACATATAAAACATATACTGGGAAAACAGTTGGCTGCATAGGGGAAATCCTAATAAGGAAAGAATGTCCATAATGAAAGGACGGAGAATCCGTACCTTATGTCCAGTGAACGAAGAAGACGAACGGGAGAGAGTCCTTCTTCGATCTCACTAATGCTACATAAATAATATACGTGTATAAATGTTCTGATTACTGTGTACGTAGCTGGTTTTATATCATGTCTTAGCTTGTTTTATATGTTCATGTCTTGTTTTACCGATTTTAACGTTATGCTGTGTTTATCATGTATTCTGGATATTCTAGTTAAGTATTACTTGCATTTCTTGTATTGTTATACTTGTTGTGCAATAATAAGTAACTTTTAGAAAAAACAGTAGGTTTTCTAAAATAGAAAGTTTCCAAAAATAGAAAGTTTCCAAAATAGATTAGCTTCTTAAAATAAATAAGTTTCTGAAAATAGAAAGTTTCCATAAGAAGATTAGCTGCTTAAAATAAATAAGTTTCTAAAAATAGAAAGTTTCCAAATTTATAAATAAGTTGGATTATTAAGCTAATAAAATAAGCTTAAGTTTTACTGATTAATATTATAAGTCATGTGATTAATAATATAGTTTATTAATTAATACATGTAAATTAAATAAACTATATGTTATAAGATTTAATTAAATATAGCATGATTTAATTAAATTAAAGTGTATATAATACTTCGATTAAAACATGTATTAATATCTATTATTAATATAACCTAAGTCATGGAAATTAATTATTTATATGTCATGTTTTAATAATTAATTAATTACTTTAGTCTAAATTTCATGATAAAATACTTAGGTTAAAATCGTGTATTATTAATAATAATAATAAACCTAAGTCATGTTTTAATTAATTTAATTAAATAACATGTCAAATTAATTTAATTAATCTTGTAAATAAATAAACTTGTAAAAAAAATAATTAAGCTTGTAAAATAAAATAATAAAACGAACCCATGTATTATTTTATTAAGACATGTCATGAACCGGACCGTGTTTACCCTTGAACCAGACCAAACAAACACCCCCTTATCAGTGGCGAACCGGCTTGGTCGGTTGCCACTATTTGGTCAATCTAGCCACCGGCTTGGCCGGTGGTGCTTGTTTGTTCTTGCCGAGACCCCCATCAAAACCACAAGGCCACCCCGACATGCGTCAGGGTCCCTTGTCCCTTGCCGCCAAGACACACGAACCACACCGAGACCACGGGGTCTCGACTGGTGGTGAATCGAAGACCACCGAGAGCTTCGGCTCTCGGTCCCTTGCGTCGGCCGAACCAAACAACCCAAAACAAACCATGTTTATTACCCCGTGATTAGATTTACATGTTTAATTACTAGTTTTTAATAAACCCATGATTTCATGTGTTCTTGATCTAATAAAATAAATAAAAAGAAAAGGTTATAGGATTACGAATGCGTGAAACAATTGGATGACAATAACACGAACACCACTTGAATTTAATCAACCAAGATCAACAAACACCTCTCCTTGGTGAGTTATACCCGGCGGCCAAAGGGAAGAAAAAGGGAGGCTAGGGTTTGTACTTTTTAGAAATCTTCTGTAATATCAAAACATGTTTTCCCCTTTTTCCTTTTTAGTAAAAAATAAAGTGGGCTTGGCGCTTCCTTGGTCTTTGTGTCCGCGGGTATGTGGGGCCCACAAGGGGAAACCCAACGTTTTTCGTGTTCTAAATAATTACGTGTTCTCGTGGTCGTGTTTACGTGACTTAACAACTAAATGTTCGTGCTATAATATATATTTATACGTAATCGTAATAATAATTACGTACAAACATATTTATACGCTCGTGATTATTTACGTTCATGTTTTCATGTTCGTGATTATAATTATTGTTGATAATAATTATCGTGTCTTAATACGTATTAAATACTTATCGTGTAACAACACGTACGTAATACTTGTATTTAATATTCGTGAAACGTAAACATGTTATATAAGGAAAGTTTTAATCATGTACATACGATTATATATGTATTGTTCATGGTAAAAGCATGTGGGTTTTACAACTCTTCCGCCCTAAAAAGAATAATTCGTCCCCGAATTATAGATAAGTAAACTGGAAAAGAAGAACATACCCGAATTCAAAATATGAAATGATGGTAAGAAGTTCGGATAGACTCCTCTTTTCCCAAGTGGCTACCCGCTCGGTATGATCCCCCCAAAGGATTTTGACGAATGGAATCGTCTTCCTCCTCATGACTCGTTCTTGTCTGTCAAGAACTCGTTCGGGTTCCTCTATGAAGGTGAGATCTTCACGAATCTGTTCCAGTGGATACTGAACCATGTGAAGGGGATGATACTTGTACCCTTTGAGTAAGGACACATGGAAAACATCGTGAACATGAGAAAGCTGCAGAGGTAACGCTAAACGATAAGATACTTCACTGACTCGCTCAATGACATCAAACGGTCCGATGAATCGAGGAATGAGCTTCCCTTTGATTCCAAAACTTAAGGAAGACGTGATCTCCTACGTTAAAATGTAAGTCCCTACGATGCTTGTCGGCATAACTCTTCTGACGTGATCGTGCTTCTTGCAATTTCTGCTTAGCTACTGTGACCTTCTTGTTGGTCAACTCTATCATTTCTGGTCCTTCAAGTGTTCGCTCACCAACCTGATCCTAGCAGATTGGGGCGCGACACTTTCTGCCATACAACATCTCGAATAGAGCACACTTAATACTTGCGTGCCAACTGTTGTTGTATGCATACTCTACCAGACAGGTGTAATCGTCCCAATCTCCCGTCCATTCTAACGCACATGACCTGAACATGTCTTCTAATGTCTGAATCGTTCGTTTCGATTGCCCGTCTGTTTGAGGATGAAAAGACGTGTTAAGCTTAAGTTTTGTACCCCAAGCTTTCTGAAGACTCCTCCAAAATCGTGAAGTGAAACGAGGGTCTCTGTATGCGACGATGCTGGAGGGATCACCATGAAGTCTCATGATCTCCTTCTTGTAAGTATCGGCGAGTTTACTGACCGAATCTTCCTGGCAGATTGGTAAGAAATGAGCTGACTTAGTAAGTCGATCAACGATAACCCAAATCGCATCATGCTTCCTCTTTGTCTGTGGAAGACCGGTAACAAAATCCATGGTGATCTTGTCCCACTTCCACTCTGGAATATCTAACAGTTGTAGAAGACCTCCAGATCGCTGATGCTCGATCTTAACCTGCTAGTAGGTAAGACATTTGGAGACATAAGTCGCAACATCCTGTTTCATACCACTCCACCAAAAGTATTGCTTGATGTCATGGTACATCTTGGTCGAACTAGGATGAATAGAGAATGGGCAGCTATGAGCCTCAGCTAACAATGCTTCCCGGAGTTCTTGATCATCAGGAACACAAAGTCTCGTGCCCTGCCATAAGATACCGTTTGCGTCTACTCGAAATTCTGTTTGCTTCTCCAAATTCTAAATTATCGCCCAGATTTCACCATCATCCTTCTGAGCTTCCTTATTCCTAGAGAGTAACTCAGGTTCCACTCTAAGATTAGCCCAGTAATCGTGTTGTCCACGTACCATAATCTCAATGTCTAGTCGCTCTAAGTCTCTTATAATTTCCTCCTCACTTTTAATGTCGTTTATCATTCCGGACTTTCTGCTTAGTGCATATGCCACTACATTCGCCTTGTCGGGATGATAGTGCAGATTAATGTCATAATCCTTCAACAGCTCTAACCATCTCCTCTGTCTCATGTTCAATTCACGTTGAGTGAAGATGTACTTCAAGCTCTTGTGGTCCGTGAAAATGTCACATGATTCTCCATACAAGTAGTGCCTCCATATTTTCAATGCAAACACGACTGCTGCAAGTTCCAAGTCATGCGTAGGGTAATTTTCCTCATAAGGCTTAAGCTGTCGTGAAGCGTACGCGATCACTTTCCCATGTTGCATGAGAACACATCCAAGTCCCTTCCCCGCTGCATCACTATAGATCTGAAATCCACCTGTACCAGATGGGAGAGTAAGAATCGGTGCAGATACTAACTTTTAGTTTAGGTCTCCTCTTCTCTCTTTCTTCAGTCCAAACGAATTTCTCCCCTTTCCGCATCAGTTTGGTCAATGGTAGTGCTAAACGGGAAAAGTTATCCACGAACCTACGGTAATAACCAGCTAAGCCTAGGAAACTGCGGACCTCAGTCGCTGATGTCGGTCTTGGCCACTTGGTAATAGCCTCAACCTTTGCTGGATCCATGGTGATTCCTTATGCTGATACAATGTGACCCAAGAACGCCACCTTGTCTAACCAGAACTCACACTTGGAGAATTTAGCATACAGCTGCTTCTGGGAAAGAATCTGTAACACTATACGAAGATGGTCTTCGTGTTCCTCCTTGGACTTAGAGAATATCAGGATGTCGTCAATGAAGACAATGACGAACTTGTCAAGAAATTCATGGAAGATTATGTTCATCAAATCCATGAACACTGCTGGAGCATTGGTAAGGCTAAATGGTATGACTACAAACTCATAGTGGCCATAGCGTGTACGGAAAGCATTTTTGGCGATGTCCTGCTCTTTAACCCGTAGCTGATGATAGCCCGACTTCAGATCAATCTTGGAGAAATGTTTGTCCCCTTGGAGTTGGTCAAACAGATCGTCTATGCGTGGTAGAGGATACCTATTCCTGATGGTGATCTTGTTGAGCTCGCGATAATCTATGCAAAGACACATACTGTCGTCCTTCTTCTTCACGAATAAGACCGATGCGCCCCATGGAGATGCGCTCGGTCGAATGAAGCCACGTTCCAGAAGTTCTTGCAATTGATCCTTCAGCTCCTTCAACTCTATGGGAGCCATGTGATAAGGAGCCTTGGAGATCGGCTCAGCTCCTGGAATGAGCTCGATATTAAATTCTACTTCACGTGCAGGTGGTATGCCTGGAAGTTCTTCTAGAAATACATATGGAAATTCTGACACTATCGGCTGATTCTGAATTGATGGAGATCCAGCATCCATGTCATGAACAGTAGCTAGATAGCCCTCGCAACCATGTGAAAGTAATACACGTGCTTGCAGGGTTGATATGATTTGTACAGACCTTCCGGGTACGAACCCGTTGTGAATGTACTCTGGTGCATTAACATCACCGAAGATGACTCGATATGAATGGCAGTCTATGGTAGCATGATGTTTGGATAGCCAGTCCATGCCCAATATCATGTCAAAATCATTCATGTCCAGCGGAAGTACGTCAACAGGACGAATCTTGTCGTCAAACTCTAGGGTAAGGCTCTTGTACACATGGGTTATGCGCACAGAGTCTCTTAAAGGCGGGGAAATGTTCAGTACATTCTCTAATGGCATGGGGGATATCCTAACATTCTTAGCATAAGCAGTAGAAATGACCGAATGAGTAGCACCCGTGTCAAATAGAACACATGCAGCTTGACCATACATATACAAGATTCCAGTGATGGTACCTGTATACTTGTTGGCCTGATCGCGAGAAGTCGTGTAAACGCGTCCACTAGAAGGAGGCGGCTTAGTATCAGCATGTCCAGATGTGCCCTCCATCTCGCCCTTGCGGTAGTCCTTCATGCGATGACCAGTAAGGCCACACTTGTAGCATGCGTCGTTGTCGCGATGACATGGCCCTGGGTGCCTACGGTTGCAGGTAGTGCAAAGAGGATGAGTATACCCTCCAGCAGGTGCCCTTGCTGGCTGAGAGCCTGATAAGAACAGTATACATGAGACATGGTTTATTGGTACAAAGGACAATGCGGAAAATTCATAAGATGTAGTACCAGTGATAGCTGGACGGTTAGGCTATGAACCTCTTTGGTTCTGGTCCCTCCCGTTACCATGATTCCTGGTAGATTGCTAATGTGTCAGAATTATGAGCTATTGCATGTAATCATAAGAAAATGAGTAAGTGTAAGGACCTGCTGCAGTTGGAGTCTCCAGCGTTGTTACGGTAAATATCATTACCGCCACGCCTATTCGTAGCAGAACAGTCGTGAGTCTGACCGTTTCCCTTGGGCTGAGTAGGCTGTTGCTGAGTAGCCGGCTGAGACCGGTCCCCAGTCTTCTGCCTGGAAGATGTAATTTAAAAGAGATATAAATATTGGCATATACTGAAAGAATATGGTTTGGTCACCGTTGAATAACGAATGTATACCTCTTCTCGGGTCTCTCTGCTTCCCCGAACTCTTCTCTTTCTTGCAGCATCTCCAACTTACGTGCTGCATCGGCCACTTATGCCACCGTGTTGAACGTAGCACACACCAAGTTGTTTGCGACCGATGTACGAAGAGCCCACCGAAAGTGGTATGCTTGCTCTTCGGGAGTACCTGCTGCTGCGCCAAGAAAACCCGCCAAACGAAGAAAGCGTTGCATGAACTCATTGCTGTTCTCCCCAACTCTCTGTCTGATTCCATGGTACTCTCTTTTCAGCTTGTCTTGCTCAGCCTTGGGAAAGAACTGTCCCATCACTAACTCCCTGAACTGTGCCCAAGTCAAACCAGCCACCCAATCATCACCTCCCTCAGACTGCTTCAGTGCCTTCCACCATGATAGCACATCACCTTCGAACCTATAACAGGTCAACCTTGACTTGAAGACAGGGTCACAGCCCATTGCATCGAAGATCTTCTTAATGTGAGCCAACCAGCTTTCAGCTTCGCTGGGGCTATCCGTTTTCTCGAAGGATCGAGGGTGTAGCTTATTGAATCTCTCCAGCCATGTGACCAATGTTGCTGGAGGGGGTGGAGGTACTGGGTGTTGTTGCTGATTGTTGGCAGCCTGCACCACATCCCTAATTTCCTTCCTCGGCTGAGGAAGCATAGCTTGCATCGCAGCTTGGACTGTTGCATTGAGTTGTTCCTGCTCGCATGTGAGAACCATCTGACAATATAACATAAAAATACATGATTAAACTGATCAAAACATAAAATATATACATAAAAAAATTTGTACCAATAAATCATGAGAAAAAATTTATGTAGGAAAACTAGTATATGAATGCATGATGCAGTTTTATGAAAACTTTTATATGCGCGAGAGTGGACGCCTATGGTCAGTTCACTCAAAACAAAAGACATGGCGAGGGGACGCCAATGGGTCGGTCCCAAAGTTAAAAGTTTCGATAAAACACATGCGACTAAATAGGCCAGTCATGTACCAACCATTACTTAGTCATAGACCTGCGACAATGACATATATATGAATGCATGAAAACAATGAATGCATGAAAACCGACTGTCAGTTCTAGGAAGACCATACTGATTACCCACTAATCATATGTCGTGTTTTGAGAGCCTACAGGTCGAAGCCTTGGCTTTGATACTGATGAGACGGCTTTTATACATGGTCTCATCGTTCTTTTTGGACTTAAAATGCATTAAATATCATCAAAATACCCAAATATATGCTTGTGTTTGTTGCTTGTGTTATTTAGGTACGGATATTGAGAAAATGACAAAAGATCACAAGAATCACGCAAAAACGAACACGGGAAACGAAGCCGCACGATGAACCAAGCCCTAGTGAGGAATTTTCCAAAGAAAACCCTTGAAGATTTGAAGAATATTGAAGATTGGTCCTCCAAGTTTGAAGAATTGACACTTTATACCCTTGTATCTTCATAATTACAAGTTTGGTCCCTAAAGTTTGTCAAAATTACAAAAAGGACCCTTTCCTTTGAAGAATTGGCAAATTTAGTCCCTCATCAAATCTAAATTGTCAAATATGGTCCTCCAAGAAGTCAACCAACAAGTCAAAGCCTTGAAGTTTGAAGATATGGCAAAAATTCAGTCCTTGGGAAATGAAGAAGTTGCATAAATGGTCCTTGTTTCAAGTTTACATAAACATGTGCCAAAAATGACAAGTTGCTGAAAGTCATAACAAAGGGATTTGGACTTTTGATGTTTAAATACAAAGTGAAGAAGATATGAGAGTCTAGGGGGCAATCTGGGCAGACAAACAAACCTCTCCCATCCAATACCCACACGCCACGTGCCCCACTATCCATCCTCAGCCAATCACCACCATCCAAACCCACACATCATTTCCCACTTCAGTTTTTAAAATAACTGATTATTTTTAAATCAGTTTAATAAAGATTAGTGGGGGAAACACTAAATTTAAAAACTCACTCCCCCTAATCCAAATCTAAACCTGCCTTTTACCCACCTTCATCCCAAAAACCCTAAGCACACCCAGAATTAATTAAGCTCATTTTTAACCTAAACCTAAATTAATATTGGGGGTTTTACCCACAACCCCACTCCCAATACAAGACCCAACCCAGAAAACGACCTTCCCCTCTCTTGTCCCCTTAATGAGGCTCCCCTGACCCCACTTTTGTGCAAGAAAACAAAGGACACAGCAAATCAAACGACCCATGTGGTTTTCTTCCTCCCAAAGGCATCACCAACGGCTCAGATCAATCCTACACCACTGGCAATCACATGGTTTGCAGCAGGAGATCACAAGATGGCTCATATTGACCAAGATCAGTCAACACGAATTCAAACACCAAGGGCATTGTTGGAATTAACTACATTAGGGTTTGCATTTTTCTTCTTGCTTCTAGAATTTGTAAGCCTAGTATATAAAGGCCTTAGGTGTTAGCTTTTAGAGTTGTTCCAGTTTTTGATGTAATTTTTATTTTTCTTTAAATTAATGAAAAAAGTTCTTTTACTTACATGAAAACTGAGAACCATTTACTTTCCAGCATTTAAATTTTTAAGTTTGTTCATTCAAGTTTGTGTTAAAAAAAAAGTTTTCAAAAAGATTTTTAAGTTTCTGAATTTTTGAGCAAGTTCTTGGTAAGTACTTGTGTCAAGATTTGGCTTTTCAGTTTTAATTTATATTAATGCCTTGAAAAGATATCATTGAAACGTGTAGGAAGTTTTGGAAAAGTTTGATAATATTTTGAAGTAAAAGAAAGAAAACAGAAAAAAAAATACATTGGATATTGCTTGTTCTCTTTTCTTTGATTTTCTTTTTCAGGTTATCACTTGCTGATTTGTTGAAGGGTACTGCTCCAACCCGAGTTGGATTGGAGGAGGATTTTCATCCTCTAGGTTCTTGGATGTAAGAACCTAAGGTAAACGTTTTTTTTTTCTCTTGAAAAGTTCAAAAATAGTAGTTTGTATGATCTTATGTGATTCTGTGCATAAAGGTGTTTTAGGTGTTTGATTTGAGTTGGATTTGAGTTATTGTGCATGTTAGATGATATTAAGATCAGTTTGAAAAGCTTTGGAGTTGTTTTGATTTGAAAAAGTTGGTTTTAAGATTTTAAAAGGGTGTTTGGCATCAGGATTTAGAAGGAGAAAAGTGTTTGATTTGAATTATATAAGTTGTTAGAAGGTTTAAAAAAAAAGGATTGAGGTAGGTTTTTAGTTGGTTAGTAGTTAATTTAGACAAGATTCAAGAGATTTGTGTGCTTGAAAAGTGAAATTATAACTTAAAATCTGCATAGTAATTTTTCTGCTTATTTGAGTTGATTTTTGGTGCTTGATTCATTGATTACCTGTGTAAGCTAGAGTAATTCAGGTTTGCAGTTTGATTATGTGCTAGTTGATGTATGAGTGTGCCTGTTTTGTAGTCTTGAAGTTCATTGAGTTGCTTGCAATAAGCCAGCAAGTCCACAAGTCCATCATTTTTACATCAGAAACTGCATAGGCTTTGTGTGTTTGGTTTTGTTCATATGGTGCATGCTATTTGCTTGATTTTGCTTAATTATTGACTTCTTGTGATCAAAAGATCACAAGAGTGCCCTTTTGTCCAAAATATTCAATCAAATAAGCCATTTTACCAAGTCCTCTTGGCAAATCAAGAAAGCAAAATACACAAAGTAAAATCTGCTAGTGTTCATCATTGAACCTGCCACGTTTTCATTATTTGAATTGGCTTAGTCTTGGCTAAAAAGGAAGGTGGAATTGGTTTTAGCTTGTTTAGTGTTGACTGTTTGGTTTGAAAAAGTTTAAAAAGCAAAAAAAAATACTAGCTGCGCCGCAAGACCTACTAGCTGCGGCGCAACTAAGGGAGCTACTGACCAAAGTTGCTTTCGTTTCACAAGTTGCGGCGCAAGAAAAAAGCGTTGCGGCGCAACTGAAGGACCAACAGACCAAGGGTACTCTCGCAACACTAGTTGCGGCGCAAGACAGACCTAGTTGCGGCGCAACTAAGTGATAAAAAAGGGGGTGCCAGGACTCGAACCCGTGACCACCCGTTCACAACACCAACACCTCAACCAACTGCGCCCTGGGGACTTTGACTAATCAGTTTGGTTTCAAACTTTTCTTAACCCTTTTTCTTTTGTCTTATTTAAAATTAAGCCGTAGGGTTTAAGCTTATTTCTAGCTTATTTATAAGCTGTTTTTTGTTCCTTTTATTTTTCCTAGGTTTTTAATAGTACTTTTGATTTTTAAAAATTGGTTTTACATTTTTCCATTTATTAGTTTATTTTTTAGAATTTAATTATTAGACGTTTTTTATAAAATCCATAAAAAATACCAAAATAGTTTTTAATTTTTAGAAAAAATAGTTTTTAGGTTTTAATATATATTTTTGAGGTTTACATGTGAAAAGGTGAATAGATACTTGCCTTGCCAAACCTTCACGCTTTCCAAAGTTTATCTTTTTGTTATCGTTTTGTTGCAAAATAAGGCTAAAAATGGCAAAATTTTAAAATTTTTCTCATGTTTAATAAGTGTTTGAAGACACGAATGTAGATTTTCCGATGGCGAGAATAAGAGTAATTTTTGACTCGACCGTGCGTGTTGAGCACTTAGCTTTGATTCCTTAACTACACATTAGGCTAAGTCTCTTAAATGAGGACGAGAAATGATAGAGTTAATTATAAGTTACTATGCTAAACGTAGAGTACTCGTATTCTTTCAAAAACTCATGTGTTCTCGTTGCTCGCTTATTCTCCCTTCGCATGTAAATATTTTTTGCTTAATAAATATTGACTTAGCGGTTTAGTTAGGATTGTTGGGTTTCTAGTCTTTTCTAGTAGCTTCCGTGTAATTAAATTGGGAAGACATTAAGATATCGCCAGCGTCACGGTTTTGAAGTATTGGCACCCCAATAATCGAAAGCTTCACCTAATAATAAGATTTTAAGTGCTCACCTAAATCAAGCAAACAATTTGAAGCCCCACAAGGCCTAAAATCTATGCAAAATTGAAAGTGAATCAAGCCTTAATCTTCGAAGCTTTAAAGATCCAAAATTCGCTTTAGCGTGAGGATATACGTCTTTGGCTAATAAAACCACCGATGAGGCGGATAATAAAAGGCAAGGCAAGACCGAAGTCATAATAAAAGCTTCATGGCGAAGTTGAATAAAAGATGGAGGTAAACCAAAGATAATAAGGTCCTTCCGTTAGGGGGCGTATAAAAGTCTTGGTAATAAGTCTCATGTTCAAAACCGTTATAAAACCGTGTTTATCGATTCTTCTTGTCAACTTAATTTTTTAACATCGTCGTCTATTAGGAGGGGTTATTGATTTGATGGTCTTAGTTACACCGTTAGGACTCTATTTTTAGACCTAAATCTCTATTATCGCATAAGTCAAACAATGTATCCTCGTGAAACATTCAAGACATCATAAAATATAAGAGATACAACTTAGGAATAATGGGAGAATAAGTACGTGATTAGGGCATATGAGTAGTGTTAGCATTACTAACTTATAATATCAATGATCTCGTTGCACGCTTAGCATGGAATTGAGGTGAAAATCGAGGACGATGAAATTATTTCTAACGAAGCATTCACGTGTTCTTATTCTATGAACCTAAACGTCCCATTTTGCGATGAAAATCATACATTATGTCTATAACACAAGTAGTAGCAATAGTAGTAGTGTAGCTAGTTTATCATTCCAATAAAGTGAATAAAAATGAATTTTGGAGATGCTACGATACTTTATTTTAGCATTGCGTGAGGGCACGGCAATGGTTTAGTATGGGGGAGTGATGAGACGGCTTTTATACATGGTCTCATCGTTCTTTTTGGACTTAAAATGCATTAAATATCATCAAAATACCCAAATATATGCTTGTGTTTGTTGCTTGTGTTATTTAGGTACGGATATTGAGAAAATGACAAAAGATCACAAGAATCACGCAAAAACGAACACGGGAAACGAAGCCGCACGATGAACCAAGCCCTAGTGAGGAATTTTCCAAAGAAAACCCTTGAAGATTTGAAGAATATTGAAGATTGGTCCTCCAAGTTTGAAGAATTGACACTTTATACCCTTGTATCTTCATAATTACAAGTTTGGTCCCTAAAGTTTGTCAAAATTACAAAAAGGACCCTTTCCTTTGAAGAATTGGCAAATTTAGTCCCTCATCAAATCTAAATTGTCAAATATGGTCCTCCAAGAAGTCAACCAACAAGTCAAAGCCTTGAAGTTTGAAGATATGGCAAAAATTCAGTCCTTGGGAAATGAAGAAGTTGCATAAATGGTCCTTGTTTCAAGTTTACATAAACATGTGCCAAAAATGACAAGTTGCTGAAAGTCATAACAAAGGGATTTGGACTTTTGATGTTTAAATACAAAGTGAAGAAGATATGAGAGTCTAGGGGGCAATCTGGGCAGACAAACAAACCTCTCCCATCCAATACCCACACGCCACGTGCCCCACTATCCATCCTCAGCCAATCACCACCATCCAAACCCACACATCATTTCCCACTTCAGTTTTTAAAATAACTGATTATTTTTAAATCAGTTTAATAAAGATTAGTGGGGGAAACACTAAATTTAAAAACTCACTCCCCCTAATCCAAATCTAAACCTGCCTTTTACCCACCTTCATCCCAAAAACCCTAAGCACACCCAGAATTAATTAAGCTCATTTTTAACCTAAACCTAAATTAATATTGGGGGTTTTACCCACAACCCCACTCCCAATACAAGACCCAACCCAGAAAACGACCTTCCCCTCTCTTGTCCCCTTAATGAGGCTCCCCTGACCCCACTTTTGTGCAAGAAAACAAAGGACACAGCAAATCAAACGACCCATGTGGTTTTCTTCCTCCCAAAGGCATCACCAACGGCTCAGATCAATCCTACACCACTGGCAATCACATGGTTTGCAGCAGGAGATCACAAGATGGCTCATATTGACCAAGATCAGTCAACACGAATTCAAACACCAAGGGCATTGTTGGAATTAACTACATTAGGGTTTGCATTTTTCTTCTTGCTTCTAGAATTTGTAAGCCTAGTATATAAAGGCCTTAGGTGTTAGCTTTTAGAGTTGTTCCAGTTTTTGATGTAATTTTTATTTTTCTTTAAATTAATGAAAAAAGTTCTTTTACTTACATGAAAACTGAGAACCATTTACTTTCCAGCATTTAAATTTTTAAGTTTGTTCATTCAAGTTTGTGTTAAAAAAAAAGTTTTCAAAAAGATTTTTAAGTTTCTGAATTTTTGAGCAAGTTCTTGGTAAGTACTTGTGTCAAGATTTGGCTTTTCAGTTTTAATTTATATTAATGCCTTGAAAAGATATCATTGAAACGTGTAGGAAGTTTTGGAAAAGTTTGATAATATTTTGAAGTAAAAGAAAGAAAACAGAAAAAAAAATACATTGGATATTGCTTGTTCTCTTTTCTTTGATTTTCTTTTTCAGGTTATCACTTGCTGATTTGTTGAAGGGTACTGCTCCAACCCGAGTTGGATTGGAGGAGGATTTTCATCCTCTAGGTTCTTGGATGTAAGAACCTAAGGTAAACGTTTTTTTTTTCTCTTGAAAAGTTCAAAAATAGTAGTTTGTATGATCTTATGTGATTCTGTGCATAAAGGTGTTTTAGGTGTTTGATTTGAGTTGGATTTGAGTTATTGTGCATGTTAGATGATATTAAGATCAGTTTGAAAAGCTTTGGAGTTGTTTTGATTTGAAAAAGTTGGTTTTAAGATTTTAAAAGGGTGTTTGGCATCAGGATTTAGAAGGAGAAAAGTGTTTGATTTGAATTATATAAGTTGTTAGAAGGTTTAAAAAAAAAGGATTGAGGTAGGTTTTTAGTTGGTTAGTAGTTAATTTAGACAAGATTCAAGAGATTTGTGTGCTTGAAAAGTGAAATTATAACTTAAAATCTGCATAGTAATTTTTCTGCTTATTTGAGTTGATTTTTGGTGCTTGATTCATTGATTACCTGTGTAAGCTAGAGTAATTCAGGTTTGCAGTTTGATTATGTGCTAGTTGATGTATGAGTGTGCCTGTTTTGTAGTCTTGAAGTTCATTGAGTTGCTTGCAATAAGCCAGCAAGTCCACAAGTCCATCATTTTTACATCAGAAACTGCATAGGCTTTGTGTGTTTGGTTTTGTTCATATGGTGCATGCTATTTGCTTGATTTTGCTTAATTATTGACTTCTTGTGATCAAAAGATCACAAGAGTGCCCTTTTGTCCAAAATATTCAATCAAATAAGCCATTTTACCAAGTCCTCTTGGCAAATCAAGAAAGCAAAATACACAAAGTAAAATCTGCTAGTGTTCATCATTGAACCTGCCACGTTTTCATTATTTGAATTGGCTTAGTCTTGGCTAAAAAGGAAGGTGGAATTGGTTTTAGCTTGTTTAGTGTTGACTGTTTGGTTTGAAAAAGTTTAAAAAGCAAAAAAAAATACTAGCTGCGCCGCAAGACCTACTAGCTGCGGCGCAACTAAGGGAGCTACTGACCAAAGTTGCTTTCGTTTCACAAGTTGCGGCGCAAGAAAAAAGCGTTGCGGCGCAACTGAAGGACCAACAGACCAAGGGTACTCTCGCAACACTAGTTGCGGCGCAAGACAGACCTAGTTGCGGCGCAACTAAGTGATAAAAAAGGGGGTGCCAGGACTCGAACCCGTGACCACCCGTTCACAACACCAACACCTCAACCAACTGCGCCCTGGGGACTTTGACTAATCAGTTTGGTTTCAAACTTTTCTTAACCCTTTTTCTTTTGTCTTATTTAAAATTAAGCCGTAGGGTTTAAGCTTATTTCTAGCTTATTTATAAGCTGTTTTTTGTTCCTTTTATTTTTCCTAGGTTTTTAATAGTACTTTTGATTTTTAAAAATTGGTTTTACATTTTTCCATTTATTAGTTTATTTTTTAGAATTTAATTATTAGACGTTTTTTATAAAATCCATAAAAAATACCAAAATAGTTTTTAATTTTTAGAAAAAATAGTTTTTAGGTTTTAATATATATTTTTGAGGTTTACATGTGAAAAAGTTTTCAAAAACTTTAATTTTTGATTTTATTTGATTTTAGGTTTTTTATTAAACTTTAAAAATTAATATAAAATTCATTAAGAGGTTTTAGAAACTTTAATTTACATTTTCTTCTTAATTAGATTATTTAGGATTTTTGAGAATTTTTTAGAATTTATTTTAGGACTTTTAATTTTTTTAGAATATTTTAATATTATTTTATTCATTAAAATAAAAAGTTTTATTTTAATTTCTTTTTCATTTTTCCTAGATTCTATAGCATTAATTAGGACTTTTCCCATTTGTAGAATAATTTTTAGGCTTTTCAATTAATTTTTAGATTTAATTTAAGATTTAATAGATTTTAATAGTTTTTAGGAGTTTAAAAATAGTTTTATTTGATTTTAAAATTTTTAAAAATAGTTTTTAGATTAATTAGGTCATTTTTGAGGTTTACAAATTATAAAATCTTGTTTAGGGCTTTTTAATAATTAAAAGTGATTTTTAGGGCTTTAATTAGCATTAAAAAGTCATTATTTAATTAATTAAAAGGTTTTAGCAAGTTTGGATTTTTTGTAAACTCTTAGAATATTATTGGGGATTTTTAGTAATTTTTAGGAATTTTTAGGTCAAAATTTTAATTTTTGTCGTTTTTACGGTTTTACGTTTACGCCTTTTTCGTCATAGTTTAATTAGTTTTCGTAACCGTCAATTCTTTCCTTTCTCATTTCTTTTTCAATCAATATAATCTCAAACAAAAAAAAAAAAAAAAAAAAATCAATTCAACACACAACGCACTAGCCTCCTCGAGAACGAACTCACCTTGGGTCATTCACACACGGTTTTCCTAAATCGTCGTGCTTGCCCTATTTTATTGCTCTCTTTTCCTAAAGGGTTGCAAAACTGCAATACCAATTTGGCGCCGCTGCCGGGGAGGCGTGTTGTGTTTTGGTTGAACCATTGTTGTTTTCTATATTAGCCATAATAGTATTTGTATTAATAGCACTCTATTAATACGTATTATCGTTTTTCGATTTTTGTGAATATTATTACTATATTGTATACGTAGAACAATAAATTTACAAGTACTCCAAATACGTGAGAAATCACAACCTTGACTTGGGAGGTCATTACCCAATCATTGTATTCGAATCTCAAACCAAAGAAAAAAGGCAAAAATAGATAAATACTTTCGTGAAGCTTGATTTTGATAATACAAACTATAAGGTGGGTATAAGGCGGTTGTATTTCACGACCTAAAGGAAAAAGGCTCTTAAGTGCTTCGCGCCGCCTCGTTTCCTCCGCTTGCTTGTGCGTATTTGATTTTGAGAGTGAATCGAGGGTTTTGCCGCCCAAAGTATTACTAAGTATCATATATATTTTCTTGGTTTCATTTGATTAAACCCTCTTGAACGATT
Organism: Glebionis coronaria; assembly: GCA_025667525.1. Taxonomy (NCBI): domain Eukaryota; kingdom Viridiplantae; phylum Streptophyta; class Magnoliopsida; order Asterales; family Asteraceae; genus Glebionis; species Glebionis coronaria. The sequence goes on along the minus strand of JANFOE010000479.1, from coordinate 30,843 downwards.
TGGTGTTCCACCATCGTTCTAAAGTCATCGAAGGCGTTCACTTCACGTGATCGTTTTCATTCCTTGAGGCTTCTTTAATCAAGAGATTTGATTAGTGAGGAGATTTGTAGATTTTGGTCTACTTAATACATTCCAAAAAAATCCAAAAAAAAGTTAAAAACAATCAAAAACCACAAAAAAAAAATTGAAAAAGTAAAAATACCAAAAAGAATCTTCTTTGCTCGCCTTCTCGTTGTACGTGACGTTTATGCAAACTCGCTCTAAAGCAAGACGTGCTCGTAAACGAAGAAACAAATCACTCACTCCCACTAGTGAGGACTCTCCTATTGACGAACCCGTTGTAGTGAAAGAAGCACCCATGGCTAATCGAACTATGATGGAGTTACTTCAAGCACCCACCGAGGGGTATGGAGAAGCGATTGTGATTCCCGCTATCCTTGCGGAGAATTTTGAGGTTAAGACGGGTTTGTTGTCCATGATTCAAAACAACAAGTTTCGAGGGGACGAAAAGGACAACCCGCATAACCACATTCGCCAATTTAATCGTCTCACCGCCACGTGTAAGTTTAAGGATGTTTCAAACGACTCGATTAAGATGATGCTTTTTCCGTATTCCTTAGCGGGGCCCGCAAAAATTTGGTTAGAGAAAGAGCCACCCAATTCTATATTGACGTGGAAGGATCTCGTTTCAAAATTCGTGAACCAATTTTTTCCGCCCTCTAAGACTACGCACTTGAAAAACGAGATTTCAAAGTTTTCGCAAGAGTATAATGAGAGTTTTTCAACGGCTTGGAATAGGTTTAAGGAAATGTTGCACGAATGTCCTCATCATGGTTTTTCCGACTTGCATCAAATAGACACGTTTTACAATGGCTTGAACGATCATGAGCGTGATTATCTTAATGCCGCCGCGGGTGGTAATTTCTTGTGTAAGACGGTCGAGGAAGCATTGGTAATTATTGAGAATAGGTCTAAGGTGTATAATCCTCGTAGCACGTCGAGTGTTCGTAAGGCTTCGTCTTCATCTTCACCTAGTTTGTCACACACCGTTGATGCTTGCCAAGTAGAGGCTAATTTGGAGAACAAAATTTTTGACATAGTGAAAGGCTTGTTAGTTGAGTTTAAAGTTGGTGAACAACCCGCTCCCGCTACGATTAAAGCGGTTGAGGTTTCTTGTATGTATTGTGGTGGAGCTCACGATTATTCCGAGTGCATTACCAACGGTGGTAACACTTCGAGTGCCTTCGCGGCCGCGGGAACTTATAACCAAAACGGTCAAGTTCCTCGCACTAATCAATTGACTCCACCGGGTTTTTCACCAAATCAAAATGCTAACAATTATCGAAACAATCAAGTTGGTTACCAAAACAATCAAAGGAACAATTATAAGGGTAATAACAACTATGGGAATCAAGGGAGTAGTAGTAATAGCCAATTGCAAAATCAAAATCAAAACCGTAATTTGCAAAATGCAAGTCAAGCTCTTCAAAATAACAAAGAACTTCCATTGGAATTTTTGAATTACACTACTTCAAATGATAAGATTATGGAAAACATTCAAGAGCAAATGGCTAATCAAGCTAAGGAGACGGCTAAGAATGCAAAGGAGTTAGCTAATTTCATTAAGGAAAATCTAGCCATGAGGAATGAATTGAAAAATGATTTTGCTAACCAAATTCGAGGTCAAAACAACAAGATAGAGCAAAGTCATGCTAGGCTTGAACAAAGAATTGACCAAAAAGCCGCTAGCCAAGATGTGAAGTTTAATAATTTTGATGCTAAGCTTAATGCAATTTTAGAATGTGTAATGGTGAACAAAGCCTCTACTTCGGGTGGTTTGCCTAGTAACACCGTTTCAAACCCGAAGGGAGAGATGAAAGTGATTACCACACGTAGTGGTAAGGCACTTAAAGAACCGACTCCTCAACCAATTACTCCAACGGTGGAGGAAATTGAGGAAGAACCCGAGGTGGTGGTCGAAAAGGAGCATATTTCAATCCCACAAAGTACCGCTCATGCCACGCCTACGGTTGACCCATCACCCATTTTGGAACCCGAGATTCCAAAGGCTATGCCTATGCCCCAACCCACACCACCCTTGCCTTACCCATCGAGACTTAGGAAGGAGAAACGACAAGAGCGCGACAACTATCAATTTGAGCTCTTTTTGAAAATGTTTCGTGATTTGCACTTTAATGTGAGTTTCGCCGATGCCTTGGTCATGATGCCTCGATTTGCCGCTAACTTTAAGAGTATGTTGAACAACAAGGAAAAATTAAACCAAAAATCTAGTTGTTCGTCGGTTTATCTTAATCGCATACCTCAAAAAGTCGGTGATCCCGGTAAATTTTTGATCCCTTGTGCAATTCAAGATATGGAAGAGTGCTATGCCTTGGCCGATCTTGGTGCTAGCATTAACTTGATGCCACTTGCAATCTACAAGTCGCTCAATCTTCCTAATCTTACTCCTTCACGAATGTCTATTGAGTTGGCCGACCATTCCACGATTCTCGCATGTGGTTTGGCGGAAGACGTTTTTGTGAAAGTGGGGAAGTTCTACTATCCCGTAGACTTCATTGTTGTTGACATCCCCACGGATCCTCAAGTTCCTCTTATTTTAGGTCGTTCGTTTTTAGATACGTCTATGGCTTTGATTGATGTGCATGCTAGAAAGATCACCTTACGTTTCAACGACGAGGAACTTGTTATAAACGCAACTCAAAATTCTCAACTTTCTCATGTTTATTCCGTTGCCACCATAAACCTCGTTGATATGATCGACGTGGTTTGCGAGGAATTTTCACAAGAAGTTTTAGGGTTTGGTGATGAAGAAACTAGTGGCAATCCCACTATGTTAGATCCTATTCTTGATAATTCGACACCAACCTTCACTCCTTTCGAAGGTGGTGGTTTTACGTTGGAAGAATTCGATGTTCCACGTACTTGTGACGAAGACCTCGACAACTATGAGGACTTCTCGATTATCAAGGATTTTCTCAACGATTTCCCATTTCCTCCACCCGAGGAGGTTATGAGTATCGAGCCCAAATCTTCACTTGAGGAACCACCTATCCTTGAGTTGAAAGATTTACCTCCTCACCTCGAGTATGTCTATTTGGAGGAGGACGACAAGTTGCCGGTTATTATTGCGAAGGAACTTTCGAATGATGAAAAAACCGCACTTGTCGATGTTCTTAAGGACCACAAAGGGGCGATTGCATGGAAGTTATCCGACATTAAGGGAATCGATCCCAAATTTTGTACACACAAAATATTAATGGAGGAAGATTTCAAGCCAACAATCCAAAGTCAAAGGAGGGTAAACCCCAAAATTCACGATGTCATTAAAAAGGAGGTCCTTAAACTCCTTGACGCGGGAATGATTTACCCTATTTCCGATAGCCCTTGGGTGAGTCCTATTCATTGTGTCCCTAAAAAGGGAGGGATGACCGTTGTGCCAAACGATGCCAACGAGTTGATTCCCACAAGACTCGTGACCGGATGGAGAGTGTGCATTGACTATCGTAAGTTAAATGAAGCCACTCGAAAAGACCATTTTCCCTTGCCCTTCATGGACCAAATGTTGGAGCGTCTTGCGGGAAACGATTTCTATTGCTTTTTAGATGGTTTTTCCGGTTACTTCCAAATTCCCATCGATCCTCGTGATCAAGAAAAAACTACGTTTACGTGTCCATATGGAACGTTTGCCTATCGTAGAATGCCATTCGGACTTTGTAATGCACCGGGAACTTTTCAACGATGCATGATGGCTATTTTTCATGATATGATCGAGAAGACGATGGAAGTCTTCATGGATGACTTTTCCGTGTTTGGTGATTCCTTTACTTCGTGTTTGTCGAACCTTGAGAGAATGTTAAAACGTTGTGAGGAAACCAACCTTGTGCTCAATTGGGAAAAGTGTCATTTTATGGTTAAGAGTGGAATCGTCTTAGGGCACAAGGTCTCGAAAGCGGGGATTGAGGTAGATCAAGCTAAGGTAGACGTTATCGCCAAATTACCTCATCCCAAAACCGTCAAGGGAGTTAGGAGTTTCCTAGGCCACGCGGGCTTTTATCGACGATTCATCAAGGATTTCTCGAAGATTTCTCGACCCATTACACATCTTCTTGAAAAAGAAGCACGTTTTGTCTTTGACGAAGATTGTGTACGAGCCTTTGAGATCCTTAAGAGGAAACTTACCAAAGCTCCCATTCTTGTTGCTCCAAATTGGAACCTCCCCTTTGAGCTTATGTGTGATGCAAGTGATTACGCTATTGGGGCCGTCTTGGGGCAACGTCATGATAAGCATTTCTTGCCTATACACTATGCTAGCAAGACGATGACCGAGGCTCAACTTAAATACACTACAACGGAAAAGGAGTTCCTTGCCGTGGTATATGCATTTGAGAAATTCCGACCTTACCTCGTCTTGACGAAATGCATAGTGTATACGGACCATTCGGCTATCAAGTATCTCATGGCTAAACAAGATGCAAAGCCGAGATTACTTCGTTGGATTCTCCTCCTTCAAGAATTTGATCACAAAATCGTTGACAAAAAAGGAGCCGAGAATCTAGCGGCCGATCATCTCTCTCGTTTGGAAGATCCTCACCAAAGTGTTTACGAGCCTAAGGAAATCACCGAAACATTTCCGCTTGAAACACTTGGTGTAGTGAATTCTAAGCTTGACTCTTCTACCCCATGGTTTGCGGATTTTGCAAATTACCATGCGGGTAACTTCATCATTAAGGGTATGACAACTCAAGAAAAACGGAAATTCTTTCGTGATGTCAAGTTCTATTTTTGGAACGACCCTTACTTGTTTCGAACTTGTGCGGATCAAATCATCCGCCGTTGTGTATTTGGCACCGAAGCTTCTAACATCCTTAGAGCTTGCCATGAGGGACCCACGGGTGGTCACCATGGTGCTAATCTCACGGCTAAAAAGGTGTTTGATGCCGGCTTCTTTTGGCCTACTATTTACCGAGATGCACAAGATCTTGTGAAGTCTTGTGATTCATGCCAACGACAAGGAAAAGCCTCACAAAAAAATGAAATGCCACAAAATATCATTCAAGTATGTGAGATCTTTGACGTTTGGGGCATAGACTTTATGGGGCCGTTCCCATCATCTCGTGGTAATAAGTATATTCTTGTTGCGGTTGACTACCTTTCTAAGTGGGTGGAGGCGAAGGCCTTGCCCACCAATGATGCTCGTGTGGTAGTCAAGTTCTTGAAAAGTTTGTTTGCTAGGTTTGGAACCCCTCGTGCTATCATAAGCGATCGTGGAACCCATTTTTGTAATGACCAATTTGAAAGGGTTCTAAGGAAATATGGGGTTACACATCGTCTTTCTACGGCTTATCACCCACAAACAAGTGGGCAAGTCGAGGTTTCAAACCGAGCATTGAAGAGGATCTTGGAGAGATCCGTGGGAGAAAACCGACAATCTTGGTCGGATAAGTTAGACGATGCTTTATGGGCCTTTAGGACCGCTCATAAGACACCCATTGGGTGCACTCCCTATAAGCTTGTGTATGGAAAAAATTGTCATTTGCCTATCGAGTTAGAACACAAAGCTTATTGGGCCCTAAAGCATTGTAATGATGACATGGAGACCGCGGGAAAACACCGGAAAATGCAACTAAATGAATTGGATGAATTAAGGGACATTGCTTATGAAAATTCATTGATTTACAAAGAGAAAACTAAAAAGTTGCATGATTCAAAAATTAAAAACCGGGTTTTTAACATTGGGGATCAAGTTTTACTTTTTAATTCAAGATTAAAAATATTTTCCGGTAAATTGAAATCCCGTTGGTCCGGTCCATTCACCGTGACTCAAGTGTTTCCGTATGGGACCATCGAGCTAGCTCAAGATGATGGTCCTAACTTCAAGGTGAATGGACATAGGTTGAAGCACTACTTTGGCGGGGAAGTTCCATCCTTGAACTACCTCGACCAAGTCACCTTTCCCAATGATAATTAGTATTGAGGGGATCGAGTCGAGCTCATGACTCGGTAATCAAAAACGAGGTGCCTCGTGGGGGAGTCCCATGCTTATCCTATGTACATATTATCGCTTTCTTAGTCTAATGTAGCTTACGTGTGGGGATTCGTGCCCTTCCAACCTTGGTTTCGTGGTTGTTTGTGATATGTGGCTTTTAGATCATGATCTTCACGATTGGAGCCTCTCGTGTTCGTTTTATGGGAGCACTCGATCGTTTGCTTGGGAGACATTTCTCAATATCCATGATATCCTTTTGATGTTCTAACCTTAGGTTTTTAGCACACTTCATAAACGGCTTTAAATTTAATGGTTACACCCTTTCCATGCTAGATTAGGCATTCGACTACGTCTCTAGTATGGGGGTGTTTGCACCCCTAGACTCGAAACATTGAGGACAATGTTTAACTTTAGTATGGGGGGGTGAATAGATACTTGCCTTGCCAAACCTTCACGCTTTCCAAAGTTTATCTTTTTGTTATCGTTTTGTTGCAAAATAAGGCTAAAAATGGCAAAATTTTAAAATTTTTCTCATGTTTAATAAGTGTTTGAAGACACGAATGTAGATTTTCCGATGGCGAGAATAAGAGTAATTTTTGACTCGACCGTGCGTGTTGAGCACTTAGCTTTGATTCCTTAACTACACATTAGGCTAAGTCTCTTAAATGAGGACGAGAAATGATAGAGTTAATTATAAGTTACTATGCTAAACGTAGAGTACTCGTATTCTTTCAAAAACTCATGTGTTCTCGTTGCTCGCTTATTCTCCCTTCGCATGTAAATATTTTTTGCTTAATAAATATTGACTTAGCGGTTTAGTTAGGATTGTTGGGTTTCTAGTCTTTTCTAGTAGCTTCCGTGTAATTAAATTGGGAAGACATTAAGATATCGCCAGCGTCACGGTTTTGAAGTATTGGCACCCCAATAATCGAAAGCTTCACCTAATAATAAGATTTTAAGTGCTCACCTAAATCAAGCAAACAATTTGAAGCCCCACAAGGCCTAAAATCTATGCAAAATTGAAAGTGAATCAAGCCTTAATCTTCGAAGCTTTAAAGATCCAAAATTCGCTTTAGCGTGAGGATATACGTCTTTGGCTAATAAAACCACCGATGAGGCGGATAATAAAAGGCAAGGCAAGACCGAAGTCATAATAAAAGCTTCATGGCGAAGTTGAATAAAAGATGGAGGTAAACCAAAGATAATAAGGTCCTTCCGTTAGGGGGCGTATAAAAGTCTTGGTAATAAGTCTCATGTTCAAAACCGTTATAAAACCGTGTTTATCGATTCTTCTTGTCAACTTAATTTTTTAACATCGTCGTCTATTAGGAGGGGTTATTGATTTGATGGTCTTAGTTACACCGTTAGGACTCTATTTTTAGACCTAAATCTCTATTATCGCATAAGTCAAACAATGTATCCTCGTGAAACATTCAAGACATCATAAAATATAAGAGATACAACTTAGGAATAATGGGAGAATAAGTACGTGATTAGGGCATATGAGTAGTGTTAGCATTACTAACTTATAATAACAATGATCTCGTTGCACGCTTAGCATGGAATTGAGGTGAAAATCGAGGACGATGAAATTATTTCTAACGAAGCATTCACGTGTTCTTATTCTATGAACCTAAACGTCCCATTTTGCGATGAAAATCATACATTATGTCTATAACACAAGTAGTAGCAATAGTAGTAGTGTAGCTAGTTTATCATTCCAATAAAGTGAATAAAAATGAATTTTGGAGATGCTACGATACTTTATTTTAGCATTGCGTGAGGGCACGGCAATGGTTTAGTATGGGGGAGTGATGAGACGGCTTTTATACATGGTCTCATCGTTCTTTTTGGACTTAAAATGCATTAAATATCATCAAAATACCCAAATATATGCTTGTGTTTGTTGCTTGTGTTATTTAGGTACGGATATTGAGAAAATGACAAAAGATCACAAGAATCACGCAAAAACGAACACGGGAAACGAAGCCGCACGATGAACCAAGCCCTAGTGAGGAATTTTCCAAAGAAAACCCTTGAAGATTTGAAGAATATTGAAGATTGGTCCTCCAAGTTTGAAGAATTGACACTTTATACCCTTGTATCTTCATAATTACAAGTTTGGTCCCTAAAGTTTGTCAAAATTACAAAAAGGACCCTTTCCTTTGAAGAATTGGCAAATTTAGTCCCTCATCAAATCTAAATTGTCAAATATGGTCCTCCAAGAAGTCAACCAACAAGTCAAAGCCTTGAAGTTTGAAGATATGGCAAAAATTCAGTCCTTGGGAAATGAAGAAGTTGCATAAATGGTCCTTGTTTCAAGTTTACATAAACATGTGCCAAAAATGACAAGTTGCTGAAAGTCATAACAAAGGGATTTGGACTTTTGATGTTTAAATACAAAGTGAAGAAGATATGAGAGTCTAGGGGGCAATCTGGGCAGACAAACAAACCTCTCCCATCCAATACCCACACGCCACGTGCCCCACTATCCATCCTCAGCCAATCACCACCATCCAAACCCACACATCATTTCCCACTTCAGTTTTTAAAATAACTGATTATTTTTAAATCAGTTTAATAAAGATTAGTGGGGGAAACACTAAATTTAAAAACTCACTCCCCCTAATCCAAATCTAAACCTGCCTTTTACCCACCTTCATCCCAAAAACCCTAAGCACACCCAGAATTAATTAAGCTCATTTTTAACCTAAACCTAAATTAATATTGGGGGTTTTACCCACAACCCCACTCCCAATACAAGACCCAACCCAGAAAACGACCTTCCCCTCTCTTGTCCCCTTAATGAGGCTCCCCTGACCCCACTTTTGTGCAAGAAAACAAAGGACACAGCAAATCAAACGACCCATGTGGTTTTCTTCCTCCCAAAGGCATCACCAACGGCTCAGATCAATCCTACACCACTGGCAATCACATGGTTTGCAGCAGGAGATCACAAGATGGCTCATATTGACCAAGATCAGTCAACACGAATTCAAACACCAAGGGCATTGTTGGAATTAACTACATTAGGGTTTGCATTTTTCTTCTTGCTTCTAGAATTTGTAAGCCTAGTATATAAAGGCCTTAGGTGTTAGCTTTTAGAGTTGTTCCAGTTTTTGATGTAATTTTTATTTTTCTTTAAATTAATGAAAAAAGTTCTTTTACTTACATGAAAACTGAGAACCATTTACTTTCCAGCATTTAAATTTTTAAGTTTGTTCATTCAAGTTTGTGTTAAAAAAAAAGTTTTCAAAAAGATTTTTAAGTTTCTGAATTTTTGAGCAAGTTCTTGGTAAGTACTTGTGTCAAGATTTGGCTTTTCAGTTTTAATTTATATTAATGCCTTGAAAAGATATCATTGAAACGTGTAGGAAGTTTTGGAAAAGTTTGATAATATTTTGAAGTAAAAGAAAGAAAACAGAAAAAAAAATACATTGGATATTGCTTGTTCTCTTTTCTTTGATTTTCTTTTTCAGGTTATCACTTGCTGATTTGTTGAAGGGTACTGCTCCAACCCGAGTTGGATTGGAGGAGGATTTTCATCCTCTAGGTTCTTGGATGTAAGAACCTAAGGTAAACGTTTTTTTTTTCTCTTGAAAAGTTCAAAAATAGTAGTTTGTATGATCTTATGTGATTCTGTGCATAAAGGTGTTTTAGGTGTTTGATTTGAGTTGGATTTGAGTTATTGTGCATGTTAGATGATATTAAGATCAGTTTGAAAAGCTTTGGAGTTGTTTTGATTTGAAAAAGTTGGTTTTAAGATTTTAAAAGGGTGTTTGGCATCAGGATTTAGAAGGAGAAAAGTGTTTGATTTGAATTATATAAGTTGTTAGAAGGTTTAAAAAAAAAGGATTGAGGTAGGTTTTTAGTTGGTTAGTAGTTAATTTAGACAAGATTCAAGAGATTTGTGTGCTTGAAAAGTGAAATTATAACTTAAAATCTGCATAGTAATTTTTCTGCTTATTTGAGTTGATTTTTGGTGCTTGATTCATTGATTACCTGTGTAAGCTAGAGTAATTCAGGTTTGCAGTTTGATTATGTGCTAGTTGATGTATGAGTGTGCCTGTTTTGTAGTCTTGAAGTTCATTGAGTTGCTTGCAATAAGCCAGCAAGTCCACAAGTCCATCATTTTTACATCAGAAACTGCATAGGCTTTGTGTGTTTGGTTTTGTTCATATGGTGCATGCTATTTGCTTGATTTTGCTTAATTATTGACTTCTTGTGATCAAAAGATCACAAGAGTGCCCTTTTGTCCAAAATATTCAATCAAATAAGCCATTTTACCAAGTCCTCTTGGCAAATCAAGAAAGCAAAATACACAAAGTAAAATCTGCTAGTGTTCATCATTGAACCTGCCACGTTTTCATTATTTGAATTGGCTTAGTCTTGGCTAAAAAGGAAGGTGGAATTGGTTTTAGCTTGTTTAGTGTTGACTGTTTGGTTTGAAAAAGTTTAAAAAGCAAAAAAAAATACTAGCTGCGCCGCAAGACCTACTAGCTGCGGCGCAACTAAGGGAGCTACTGACCAAAGTTGCTTTCGTTTCACAAGTTGCGGCGCAAGAAAAAAGCGTTGCGGCGCAACTGAAGGACCAACAGACCAAGGGTACTCTCGCAACACTAGTTGCGGCGCAAGACAGACCTAGTTGCGGCGCAACTAAGTGATAAAAAAGGGGGTGCCAGGACTCGAACCCGTGACCACCCGTTCACAACACCAACACCTCAACCAACTGCGCCCTGGGGACTTTGACTAATCAGTTTGGTTTCAAACTTTTCTTAACCCTTTTTCTTTTGTCTTATTTAAAATTAAGCCGTAGGGTTTAAGCTTATTTCTAGCTTATTTATAAGCTGTTTTTTGTTCCTTTTATTTTTCCTAGGTTTTTAATAGTACTTTTGATTTTTAAAAATTGGTTTTACATTTTTCCATTTATTAGTTTATTTTTTAGAATTTAATTATTAGACGTTTTTTATAAAATCCATAAAAAATACCAAAATAGTTTTTAATTTTTAGAAAAAATAGTTTTTAGGTTTTAATATATATTTTTGAGGTTTACATGTGAAAAAGTTTTCAAAAACTTTAATTTTTGATTTTATTTGATTTTAGGTTTTTTATTAAACTTTAAAAATTAATATAAAATTCATTAAGAGGTTTTAGAAACTTTAATTTACATTTTCTTCTTAATTAGATTATTTAGGATTTTTGAGAATTTTTTAGAATTTATTTTAGGACTTTTAATTTTTTTAGAATATTTTAATATTATTTTATTCATTAAAATAAAAAGTTTTATTTTAATTTCTTTTTCATTTTTCCTAGATTCTATAGCATTAATTAGGACTTTTCCCATTTGTAGAATAATTTTTAGGCTTTTCAATTAATTTTTAGATTTAATTTAAGATTTAATAGATTTTAATAGTTTTTAGGAGTTTAAAAATAGTTTTATTTGATTTTAAAATTTTTAAAAATAGTTTTTAGATTAATTAGGTCATTTTTGAGGTTTACAAATTATAAAATCTTGTTTAGGGCTTTTTAATAATTAAAAGTGATTTTTAGGGCTTTAATTAGCATTAAAAAGTCATTATTTAATTAATTAAAAGGTTTTAGCAAGTTTGGATTTTTTGTAAACTCTTAGAATATTATTGGGGATTTTTAGTAATTTTTAGGAATTTTTAGGTCAAAATTTTAATTTTTGTCGTTTTTACGGTTTTACGTTTACGCCTTTTTCGTCATAGTTTAATTAGTTTTCGTAACCGTCAATTCTTTCCTTTCTCATTTCTTTTTCAATCAATATAATCTCAAACAAAAAAAAAAAAAAAAAAAAAAATCAATTCAACACACAACGCACTAGCCTCCTCGAGAACGAACTCACCTTGGGTCATTCACACACGGTTTTCCTAAATCGTCGTGCTTGCCCTATTTTATTGCTCTCTTTTCCTAAAGGGTTGCAAAACTGCAATACCAGATACCATAATTGTAACACCCCGTTTTGATAAATGGAATGTCACGCATGATTATGGCGTGTCATCAAAGCATACAAGGATAAATGTCTTAAACATTACATGACCATAAAGGAAATACCGGAACAAACATCAGTACCCCAAAGTAGAAGCTCATCACACACAAACATAAGTACTGTAAATGAAAAGGACTAAACAATGTCCATGTAAATGAGTAGCAAAAGTATGAATAAATGCATAAAGTAATGAAGGCTAGAAAGCTTCCAATCCATATGCACGTACGCTTAGAGTCTACGAGCGTCCCTGAGTACCTGCCGTTTTGGGAACATGAAAGGAAAATGGCTGAGCATAACACTCAGTGCATGGATATACAAGCATAGCATGAATAATATAAGCATATACAACATATAGCAGCGGAATTGATTAAGTCCTGGAAAACCTGGTATAACTTAGTAAAACTGGTTTTATAGTTTGAAAAGCCTTATGTTTATCTTATGAAAACTGTTTAACATGTTTACCATTAGCCAATATAGTTCATGAAATATCAACGTGCATGAATACTTGGAGGGGTGACCTCATCATGCAGTTAGAGGGGTTGTGTATAATTAATATAAGTTTGGGTAGGAGGGATCAGCTCCTTGTGAAGGATGCAAGGCACATACCACATTCACCTGAATAATCTGTAAAAATATGTAATCTAGGATGCACCCATACGCCCCATATGATAATATAATAAATGGCCAAAAGCTGAAAGGAACGCCACGAGCTATCACTCCGCCGTGGTGAAGTCATAACACTGGTGCCTCTAGTGTTATGGTTATGGTACCTCCATAACTAGGTGAAACTGGTCATGCATGTATATGGCTTAGGAATTTAATTAAACATAAGCAAATCAAAACATATAAAACATATACTGGGAAAACAGTTGACTGCATACGGGGAAATCCTAATAAGGAAAGAATGTCCATACTGAAAGGACGGAGAATCTTTACCTTATGTCCAGTGAACGAAGAAGACGAACGGAAGAGAGTCCTACTTCGATCTCACTAATGCTACATAAATAATATAGGTGTATAAGTGTTCTGATTACTGTGTACGTAACTGGTTTTATATCATGTCTTAGCTTGTTTTATATGTTCATGTCTTGTTTTACTGATTTTAACGTTATGTTGTGTTTATCATGTATTCTGGATATTCTAGTTAAGTATTACTTGTATTTCTTGTATTATTATACTTGTTGTGTAATAATAAGTAACTCTAAAAAAAATAGCAGGTTTCCTAAAATAGAAAGTTTCCAAAAATAGAAAGTTTCCAAAAATAAAAAGTTTCCAAAAATAGAAAGTTTTTAAAATAGATTAGCTGCTTAAAATAAATAAGTTTCTAAAAATAGAAAGTTTCCATAAATAGATTAGCTGCTTAAAATAAATAAGTTTCTAAAAATAGAAAGTTTCCATATTTAGAAATAAGCTGGATTATTAATCTAATAAAATAAGCTTAAGTTTTACTGATTAATATTCTAAGTCATGTGATTAATAATATAGTTTATTAATTAATACATGTAAATTAAATAAACTATATGTTATAAGATTTAATTAAATATAGCATGATTTAACTAAATTAAAGTGTATATAATACTTAGGTTAAAACATGTATTAATATCTATTATTAATATAACCTAAGTCATGGAAATAATAAAACACACCCATGTATTATTTTATTAAAACATGTCGTGAACCGGACCGTGTTTACCCTTGAACCGGACCAAACAAACACCCCCTTATTAGTGGCGAACCGGCTTGGCCGGTTGCCACTGTTTGGTCGATCTAGCCACCGGCTTGGCCGGTGGTGTTTGTTCTTGCCGAGACCCCCATCAAAACCACAAGGCCACCCCGACATGCGTCGAGGTCCCTTGTCCCTTGCGGACGAGACACACAAACCACACCGAGACCACGGGGTCTCGGCTGGTGGTGAATCGAAGACCACCGAGAGCTTCGGCCCTCGGTCCCTTGCGTCGGCCGAACCAAACAACCCAAAACAAACCATGTTTATTACCCGTGATTAGATTTACATGTTTAATTACTAGTTTTTAATAAACCCATGATTTCATGTGTTCTTGATCTAATAAAATAATTAAAAAAAGGTTATAGGATTACCAATGCGTGAAACAATTGGATGACAATAACACGAACACCACACTTGAATTTAATCAACCAAGATCAACAAACACCTCTCCTTGGTGTGTTATACCCGGCGGCCAAAGAGAAGAAAAAGGGAGGCTAGGGTTTGTACTTTTTAGAAATCTTCTGTAATATCAAAACATGTTTTCCCTTTTTCCTTTTTAGTAAAAAATAAAGTGGGCTTGGCCCTTCCTTGGTCTTTGTGTCCGCGGGTATGTGGGGCCCACAAGGGGAAACCTAACGTTTTTCGTGTTCTAAATAATTACGTGTTCTCGTGGTCGTGTTTACGTGACTTAATAACTAAATGTTTGTGCTATAATATATATTTATACGTAATCGTAATAATAATTACGTACATACATAATTATACGTTCGTGATTATTTACGTTCATGTTTTCATGTTCGTGATTATAATTATTGTTGATAATAATTATCGTGTCTTAATACGTATTAAATACTTATCGTGTAATAACACGTACGTAATACTTGTATTTAATATTCGTGAAACGTAAACATGTTATATAAGGAAAGTTTTAATCATGTACGTACGATTATATGTGTACTGTTCATGGTAAAAGCATGCGGGTTTTACAGTGTTCATGCTATAAAAGGAAAGTTTTAATATGTACGTACATTTACTAAGGGTACTATTCATGGTAAAAGCATGCGGGTTTTACAATGGCTAATATAAAACATAAACCTCTTCAAGTTTTTTAGACTTATGTTTAGACATCTCATAGTGGATGCTCTAAGCATGCAATGGATCAAGTCTTAAAAACTTGATATATTTAATGCATTAATTTCAAATCCAATTTAATGTTTAAGACTTCTCTCAATCACTTGAGGTTTTACAAGCTTTTGCTAAAAGCTTTTGTAGAAAACTTTTGTAGAAAGCATAGAATGCAATGCAAAAAACCCTTCAAAAAGCTTATGGAAATAATAAAAAGTTTTTCATCACTTCTTCCATTGTAGATGCTCTAAGATAATATATGATAAATCACATGTAATTCTTAAAAAATATGAATAAAAATCGTTGATGTGCTTTATCCGATAGTTGAGATCAGAGGATTTGTATTATTTTTTAAAAGTGTCAAGAAGGAAAATCATTAAATGATAATGTATCCATGATTGCAGCACAAAAGAAGAGGCAAACTGTTATTAAATATATTTTTTTTCTATTTTTGTTGCTAAATATAATAACCACTCTTTATTTTATCTAAGTACATATGATCATATCCATCACATTACAAAGTGCAGCTACTTTGATGTTTTGCATTGCCGTCGAAACTCTTACGGATTCTTAGGGTAAAAATCAAACGTAAATTTCATATCATCAACGACGAACCCCTCAAATGTGAACTCAATTGTGTCCCCAGATTTCATGTTCCAAGCTTTGACAACCCGGGAACACTGTCTAAAAAGATGTCGTGTACGGCCTTGCCGAGAAAACTTCACATTGTAAGTGTTTCCATTCTTATCGACCAGAAGAACGTCGAAAACCCCTCCATTTTTGAGTTTGTCTTTTCGACTATCATTCAGCTTACTTACCACATGTGTCTCGACTTGATCATCCGGCAAATAAATCGTTCCATTATATGATGTATCGCTATCTTTGAGTTCTTTGATTATGCTCATGTTTTGATGTGAATGAATTTCGAATAAATTTCTTCCTAATTTATACAAGGATTAAAGCATGCATTATCATTATTTGGCATCAATTTTTAGTAAATATCTTCAAAGTGAATAGTATAATTGTGTTATGATTTACTAATTAATGGTCTTAAATACTACGGGATTCCAAATGATTAAATAGCTTTCAGCAGGTTTTGTTAAAACCAACCCCCGATTCAAAAAAATTGGCTTTTGAAAATTGTAAAACCGTACCGCAAAATTGCATAAAATTAGAATTGATAGAATAGCTTATAAGTTTATTGAGTTGAAAATCATCATAAAATAGTACTAGTACTGATGTAAAGCATAAAAGTTCAACATAATCGGCGAAAATATAAAGAACTTTGACTCATAAGGTATCTTTACAAAATATACATCGCACGGAATTAGATTATTACAATTTCACTACAACTTTGAAGTGTCGTAAGCATCGCAACATGATGTAAAAAAATTGAAAACAATATGTATGTGTGCATTCGAACAAAATAGTTAAGTAATATAAAGTTGATGTTTATACAAACAATTTCAAACGTTTTGATCCTATTAACATCATATACGCATATTAATATACATGTTTCGTAAACACATATACATATACAAGTATAATCGAGTATCAATATAACATATAAATTTTAAGTGCATACACATTAGAAAGACCGGAGTCGAAACCGAGGATTTATGTTATCTCTATCCACGCCCCCATCCTTAGTTTTGTATTTCGAGGATTTCATATTCACATCTCGTCCCCGGTCAACTCGGGAATTTCCTAATCAGATCAGATTTGGGGACCAAGCCCCAATCAAGTACGATTTTTTTTCCATCCCTAAGTTTGAGTTTGTAAACTTTTATGTAATCTTGGACCTTAATAGGTACTTTCTCCGTCTCAGAATAAGTGTTTACGTTTGACTCTCAGAGGTTTTTTTCTTCAACTTTTGACTTTAAGTAAATTTCTTTTGTTATATATAATTTGATGAAATCTATATGAATATATTAGTTTTTAAATGTAATTTCATTAATATAATTCTCATCAAATATTATACAACACAAAAGAACTTATTTACGGTAAAAGTTGAAAAAAAAACTCAAAAAATCAAACGTGACACTTATTTTGAAACGAAGGTATAGTACAGAACTTTTGTGGGACGATTTAGCTTTAGACCTTAATTAATGTTTCAAAGTGAATATTATTTCCTTCTTACTCAACTGTAGACAGGCGTTTTTGCGGGTCATGTTCATCAGTTTTGAAAGTCTTCGAATAGTTCTTTGAAGTTTTCAAGATGACTTCATAGTTTCTGTCAAGACGCTGGATATGAAATGCGCGTTCACTATATTTAGTTCTTTAACATTGTAGTTGTTTATGTTCAGATGTTGCTTGCTTCAAGTGGCAAAGCGCTCTTTCGTGTTGTATTTCTCGAGCTCTTTACAAATTTCCTTTGTTGAAGTTTGCCAGAGAAAGAAAAAACTGATGGGTAAGTCTTATATATCGCCAAAGCAATCAATACCCTTCGCCGTGTAATATTTCTATTTTAAGTAGCATTCACCGTCATCAGATTGCATGAACAATTTTTCCCTTTCGCGCTTGATGCTTATCTTGGTACCGACCGATACCGTTATGGAATCAAGAAAGAAAACAGCAACCACGCACATTTTGAACAACTTCAAAGTTACGATATAGTGACAAGCCAACTTCCAAATTACCACGCAACACATAAGTTCAAACTACCTGTGCTAACAAGTAACAAGTACATAACCTTACAAAATAAATATCCCAACTCCTAATAAGGTTCTGGACTCCTACTCCAACTTTGGCTCCTGACTGGGCTGCGGCTCCTGCTTACAGACCTATATGGGCTCCTCGAGTATGACCTTTCTCTGTACCTTCGTTCTCGAGGTGAGATGGACCTGTTGCATATTTAGCCATGCTATAAGAAAACTACCATTTACACCAATCAGTCATAAAAATAGAAGTGACGAATGGTTCATACCTATAGTAGTGGTCCCGCCTAGGAGAGGGAGAATAGTAACTTGGACTGCGACGATAAGATCTTCCGCGACTGGGAGAACGAGAATAACGGATGGAAGATCCACTACGATCATATGAAAGTCCCCTGTCATCGTCACGTTTACTTGTTAGATTTGGAATATAATTAAGAGAAAGACCCTAGTTTAACTAATCCATCACAATAAGAGTGGCAAAATGAGCTAGTCCCGGATAACATGAGAAAACAATTGTACCAACCAGAATAGCACTTATTATACGCTCTCGTACCAGGTATGCTTTTAAAAGCATTTTTATACAATAGCGAGTTAAAAGCTGCTAAAAGTGTTCCAATGGTGTTATGACTCTGCGCACTTAGATAACCAAAGGGACCCGTGTGTACGGCCGAATCTAGTGGTGTTCATAGATCAAATCACAGAAGATTTTAAGGATTTACAAAACTGACCTAGAACGTTGTCTAGCCCTCATTTCTGAGGGCTTCTTCCGATTTTCCTCAGCAAACACAACAGTAAGCTCTCTGCCAAGAAGGCTTTGACCATCCATGTGATATTTGGCCTCAGCAGCATCATCTGGGTCAAGATATTGAACAAACCCAAAACCACGTGGCTCTCTGCAGTGTAAACATTTCAAAATTTATTAATACAACAGAGTACAGATACTCATCAGCATGTCTCTTCATCCGAAACCATAACCACGTCACCATGTACAAAAAGGCAAAGAAAAAGACAGATATCGCCTTCAAATGTTGGCTACAATTTATAAATACACAGCCGCTAACCTTTTACCGTCAAGGTTATTATGTGAAGTTCTTCTATACTTGAACTTCTTTGTTATGTAAACATAATCAACTATCTTCAATCTTCATGTACACAAAATCACCTCGAGTCTTGACATGACTCGTTTTTACTTCACTCGTGTCTTCAACACTTTCAATAAAGAAACCAATGCTTAAAAATATTTTACACCGGACCCGGTAAAAACTGATCAGGGAAACCATATAAGTATTTTACCAACGACCAGAAATTCCATTTGTAACTCTTGATTTTAACATAAGTTAATTCATGTAACAACTACAATACCAATTTTCCATTAACTCAATTGTTAGTTCTCGTTGAGGACAAACCCTATAAGATTTTCTATAGATCTATAGCTATTTGCTCACCCAGTATAATAATCACGTGGTAGGTAAACATCCTTAAGGGGGCCAAACTCTCCAAATGGTCCACGAAGATCTTCTGGCCTGCATAAACGAACAAATTTGTCATTGATTTTTGATTATTAAGAATTTGAACTAGCAGAAACGAAAAAGTTCCAGTATGACGACTAGCATTCCAAAACTAAAATCATCAAGAAACTCCATGAATTTGAAAGAGAATACGTTGACTGTCCAAAATCAAAAAGTTGTCCTATCCACATCATTAAGAGATCGAGTTCCAAAAATGAATAGTAGGTTTACATGACAAAAAAATGCGATAGAAAGTGTAAATTCGTCAAAACCTTTTTCACATCAACACGTTACAAGATGCAGATTTTCTACCACAAGCAAATCATACTACAACCTAAGTGACTTTCTTAAAAATGTGTCCAGATCAACTTCATCCATTCAAAAGCCGATGTTGTAAGAATCGGATTACTTGGCGAGTAATCACTTGCAAAATCATGTGCCGAGAGATTTGAGACAATGGCCAAAAAAATTCAGATGGGTCAACACTCGGGCAACCAGGCCCAACTCGGTCAAAAGGTAAACTTTGAATCTTTGAGGTGTTACGTTATGTCGTATGTATAATTTCGAGTTTCTTTATAGAAATTCCAATCCGAGTACTCCCTGTCTAGGCCGATCGTAAGCTACAAGGTAGACGACCACTCGAGAACTGGCTAGCTAGTTTTACAACGCATCCTACTCAGAAAATTAGTTTTTCATGCACTAGCCTGTCTACACTACATCACCACACATATATTTTAAACAAACAATCCTGACGCTAACCATCAATGTTATTAAATACAAAAGCTTCTTCACTCCCCACTAAAAACGTCCTATGATTATGAAATTACTAATATAAAGTTCATATCATACCACTAACAAAAACGATAGACAAATTTATAAATGGAACAAAACACGAAAACATACTCGCATTCACGAACATATCACAATTATGACATAGCCTTAGAGCCTTACCTACAACCACGACCAAGGTTGCGAACCAAAAGGCTAGTTGGAAGATCTCTATAACGACCCCTCGGGCTACGACTACGATAGGTTCTGCTTCGGTATCTTGGTGGTGAAGGAGAAGGACTGTAGCTATAACTTCTTCCTCTCATTTTTCAACCTAGATACAATATCATAACAACGTGTAAAAAATACATATTAATCATACACAAACTAAGCAACTTTACTGACAATTTTTTTAACGGCAAGAGGGACGCCGTTTGGGATTGCTTAATTTGCTGTGTTTATGAATAAGCATCTCATGAAGTAGTGTTTCGGGCCGTTTATTTTGAAAAAAAAAATATGCTATAAGACTCGGAAAATAGTCTTTGGATCTGTTTATTCTGTAATCGAGTATCAAATTTTTAGGTACAACGAATCTCGAGTTTAGCCTGGCTCGATTATCAGTACTAAGAACAATACAGTTAAATTAGTTACGATAGTGTTTATAGAAAAGGGCTTACAGGTCAAATTAGTTGGAATACCCTTCAAATTATAATGGATTATCACGCAAAAACCAAAAATATATATCTGAATTTAATTTAATTTGATGTATTTTTATGCAATTTTAGATTCATAAGTTTTGCTCCAACTAGTTAGCCAAACAACTTTATAAAAACATAAGCTTTCAGCTCTCGGACAAGCTGACACAGCCCATTGCGCCAAACATACCAATATGTAGTCGGCTTATATCTCATAAGATTTAAGTTTATGTTTACGAGAACTTTCATTAAAGGAAAGAAAATGAAATGAAAGTAAAATCAAGTATTATTTGGTTGAATTTGAAAGTAAATTAAAGTGTTTCATCTCAATATTGAGTGAAACACTATACTTCTATTTTCATTGAAGGACCTCGAGAACACAACTTAAATTATGAATAACAAACTTATAAGGCGGAGAATTAAGGCTTAGATAAACACAATCCGTCCGAATAGTTATCTATACTACTATAAAAGGTGAATATTATGTCCTAACTCCAAATCAAAAATTAAAATCACATATCCGATCTCAACCAAACGAACCACTAGATCATTTTTAATCCAAAGATAACTCCACAATATTGACCATTTGTTAACCACTTATTAAAAAATAACCTTTATTTTTAAAGTGAAATAAATTTATTCATTTTTTTCATAATCTAATTTCATCAAATTTTCTAAAATTTTGTTTTCTTTTACTTCAAAATTCATTTTTATATATTTACAAAATTTTATTTTTTTTAAGTTTTTACATTTTAACATTATTTTGATTGAAAAAAAAATAATCAGATATCTGTCGGTGCATTGAACGGGTAACACATGCTAGTATAGTAAATTTGTTAAAAATAAGAAAAATCTTTCTATGTATCTGCTTAATTATTAAATTATCAATCAAATTCTAGAAAAATTGTAATGGTAAATAAAAATGATCACATAACTAAAATTAAAAATGATCAAATTCTAGAAAACATAATGCATACCAAATAAACATATTAGAATTTAGATTAAAAAAAGTACCTTTGATTGATCGATAACAGAGACCAGATAGATTGATAGATTTTGTGTGAATGATGATTGTAGAAATGAATTTGGTTTTTTATTTTCGAGAATATGTTCTCCAGAAGGTTCTACATTAAACTAGCATGACCAAACTTTTTATTAACAACCCTTTGAGAAAGTACTTTCGCAGTTGTGGTACATAAAGTTCGTGTTTTGCACTTTTCTACGTGTTTATTGTCCGGTTGGGGTAATGATCTTTTATAAGAGGAAATTTCTTTTATTAAAATGTCCTAGAAGGGATTTACTCAGATTTTATTTTTGGTTAATTTTATGGTCATTTCATTTCTTCTCTCTTTCTAATTTCCGCGTCATTTATTTTTTTCTAAACTTTTTTTTCTTAGAGCATTGGATACAGTGTCATGGAGAAAAATGGTATCATAACTGACACGTAGGTTATAACATCAAAATGGTATGACACCACAAAATATAAGGTAGCAGTGAGCCATAGACATAGCCTTTTTTAATTAAATAAAGTATATACTTAAATAAAAACATATTTTATTCATAAAAACAAAACATTACACGAATAATGTTGCAAAACAAGGTCTACAAATGCGATTAATCGCCGGTTACTAGTTACAAGGCCTTCAACCTTGCCGATTAATGAAAAGGCGATTAATTGCGGTCAACTATGGATAACAACGGTCAAGAGAGGTCAAACTTGCCGAAAACCTGTAAATTTGACCAAAAATACCGAAAAATCACTATAAACTTATGTTTATCACATATAGTAACTATTTATATATATGATAAGTTGTATATTAAGAGTTATATTGCCAAAAATACCTAAAACTCATTAGAAATATCCAAAACTTGCCAAAAATACCAAAAATTTGCTAAAAATGCCAACCCGATTAATCCCGCCTAGAACGATTACAAGTTACAAGGTGGTCGACCGGCTGGCTAGCAATTCACGATTTTTGCAACCACCCACGAAATAACAAAAGTTCTTAAAAAAACATTACACGAAATTATTAAAAACATTACACTCAAATTAAAAACATTACAAATCACGCATCATCATAGAGGTTGTTTAGATGCGCCACAAGGTCATCTCGAAGCTCATGGTGTACACCTCGGTCTCGTGTTTCTTTAGATTTTCTCTCATGAATTTCACATCGTTCAATCCAAGTTCAAACCATGTTCGCTTCCGGATTAACGAATACATCCTTCAAATTCAGTGAATACTTTTCATCAACTGATATCATGCAATACATGATCCTTCGCAACCAGATTATTTCATAAGCACGTGTCGGTTGTCGTATGATGCCCCAACGGCCTTGTAATACACTGAAAGCTTGTTCAATATCTTTTCGAGCCCCTTCTTGAACCCTTTTAACCCCCAATGTTTCTTCATCACTGGCAATCGAAAAGGTTTTGACAAACGTAGCCCATTCAGGATAAATATCGTCGGCTAAGTAATAACCTTTTCGGTATTCGTGACCGTTTACCTAGAACGAACATGGTGGAGTGGTATCTGCAAGTTCTTCATCAAATAAGGGAACCATATAACACATTAAGATCATTATTATCCCCCTGGAACCTTAAAATATGCATGCCAAAACCATAACTGTTGATCTGCAACAGTTCTAACATAATAGTAGGGGGTTTGTGATCCCTTCTTTTTAATTGAGCCTACACAGCCTTAGGACAGTTTTTCTAATCCCAGTGCATACAATCAATACTCCCGAACATTCCCGGGAGTCCATGTTTCTCTTCGTGCAATGCATATATGTTCCCAATATCTTGTATAGTTGGTTTTTCTTAAATACTCTGTCGCGTATAACATATACATGCACTCACTAATTTTAATTAAACAACCGCGACTGGTTCGTTCCGCCATTTGCAAGTACTCGTCAAATGCATCGGGTGATGACCCGTATGCCGGCCAATTGACGTACGGTGGAAGTTACCTTTAGAATAGGATGAATACTTTCACGACCGGTAGCATCGTGACCCGGTTTAAAAAATACAAAGTATTCACGAAGGGGATCGGATTCATAGCTTAAAATTTTGTCATAAATATCTTCAAAAAGCTTAGAACTCATACGATACCTTCGCCGGAACTTCTCTTCCGGGTATTTAGGAGGCGTTTCATCGTCACCAAAATAGTCTTCGAGTAAACGTTGACTTGCCACTTCTCTTTGATGAGGTATGTATCTACGTGAGTGCTTCGTACCCGCATCCGATCCCGATCCCGATCCCTTAGTTTGTTCGTTACACAAAGCTACGTATTTTTCATAATCTTGGTACCTTTGAACATATTTTTCAGCATTGCCTTAGAAGTAAACATTATAAAGATCGTAGGTGTTTAGATCGTCCTCCTTAATTTCATATCTTTGATAAAAATGGGATTTTCATATTAAATCAGGAAATAAACATTCTAGAACAATTCTTGTTTAAGTAAGATGTAATTTCGTGTTCTTGTTTTTCATGCACATGATGCTTCTACCGCTAAACTCTTTACTAGATTTTTACAAGGCTCGCCAAATGTGGATGTCGTGGCACCAACGCTTTGACCCAACGCAAGCCTGTAATTGTTGGAAATAAGTTTTACGTATTAGAAAGGATCGATCACTCCAACAATAGTCTAAGTTGTAGCTCGTAGTTTAGCCTTATTAATATTATTCAAACAAGGCCAAGCCAAGCCCACAACTTGTGTGAGGTCGGCGGCCCATTGTAAGCCCAAGCCCAAGCCCATCTCATGGGCTTGGGTATATAAACCCTCTCCTTAGTTGGAGAGGGTGGTGGTTCACATATTTTTCACATAGTAAAGTGTGTTTTCTACACTTTCTCTCTCTAAGTGTGTGTGTGTTCTCACCATCTTTCTATATCTTTCTCTCTCTAGATTAAGCATAGATTTACAATATCTTACAAATGGTATCAAGAGCCATGGGATGATTGTATTGTTTGTGTGTTTATGTTCTCGATTTTCGTGCCTATTTTGATAAAAAACATTCGAACCAAATTTTTTTTTTGTTTTTTATGGTTTTTTCTTGATACAAATCTTCTACATATTTGTGGTAGAGATTTGGTATATTTACTTTGGCTAAAAACACAAAAATTTTGGGTGTTTTGATCATTTTTTGGCTTAAAATCTCGAATTGGTTGGGTTTTGTCCGAGAAAAGTGGAAATTTTGATCATTGTGGTACTATTCCGACAGATTCCTTCGGAAAGCTTAAGGTTTTCACATTCCGATCAAGTATTCTGATCGTGATATTCCGATTGTCATATTCTAATAGTGATATTCCGATAGTGATATTCCAATAGGTATTGCGATTCGTTATTCCGATAGGTATTCCGATTCGTCATTCCGACAGGTATTCCGATAGGTTATTCCGATAGGTATTCCGATAGGTTATTCCGATAGGTATTCCGATAGGTATTGCGATTCGTCATTCCGACAGGTATTGCGATCTACATTCCGATAGGTATTGCGATCCACATTCCGACAGGTATTGCGATCTACATTCTGATCAGATATTCCGATAGACATTTCGATCAATATTCCGATAGACATTCCGATCAATATTCCGATCAATATTCCAAAGAACCCAAAATTATTCCTTAAAATCGTGAGTTTTTGTTCGTCTTGGAATTTTTTGGTCATCGAGAACATAATTTACGGGATTTCGACGTTATTTCTCGACTTCTACACACAACAACAAACACAATTACTTTCTCTCATTGTTCGATCAACTTTTGTAAATCTTAACTTACCGAAATGGAGTACACATCTCTTACGAATAAGTCCATCCTTTCGGGTATGGATAATCGTCCACCAATGTTGGTGAAGACCATGTACGAGGATTGGGCTTCCCGAATGGAACTTTATTTGTTGAACAAAGAGAACGGACATCTCATTTGGGCATCAGTGCTCAATGGACCATTAGTATATGGTACAGTGACAGAAGGTACTGTTACTCGTCCTCGCACAACGGGTGAACTAACTAGAGATGCTAAGATTCAAGACAAGTGTGATAAACAAGCTGCAAACATCATTCTCCAAGCCCTTCCTCCAGATGTATACAAACTCGTCAGTAAACATAAAGTTGCCAAAGAGTTATGGGATAGAATTCATGTTCTAATGCAAGGCACCTCGTTAACTAAACAAGAACGAGAGTGTAAGCTATATGATACATTTGATAAGTTTACCTATGTCCCCGGGGAGACTCTCAATGATTACTATTTGAGATTCACTCTATTGATGAATGGGTTTAACATCTATGGCCTGACAATTCCTACGTTTCAATTAAACACCAAGTATTTGAACTCTCCCTTCTGAATGGAGCAAGTACGTGACGACTGTTAAATTGGCTAAGGATTTGCATCAAACCAACGTGGATCAACTTCAAGCTTTTCTTAAACAACACGAATGCCACGTGATCGAGGCTCGGTTGTCTACACCTCAAGTTCATAATCCACTTCCCATGTATGCTTCTCAACAAATGACTCCCCAACAAAACATGGATTTCACTTATCAATAACCATCATACTTGCAGCAGCCACAACAACACACATATCAGCAACCACAGCAACCATCTTATCAACCACTAATGATGCCACAACAAGTATTTCAACAAAGTGTTCTTCAAAAGCCTTATCCATAGCAACCATCACATCAGGCATCACCATTATAAGCTATCACCTCTCCAATGGGCTATACTCCTCAGCAAGGATATTTTCCAATTGAAGCACCACAAGCACAAGCCTTCTACTCCAATGAACTTCCACCAATTCAAGCACCGGTCTTTACTCCAAATGATACACCTACTGATGTATTAAACCATCTCACTGCCTACTTGTCAAAACTTGTTGCAACTAGAGGTTATCCACCAACGAACAATTAGCTCCGCACTTCTTCAAATCCTCGATAACAAGCCACTATTCAAGATGGTCAAGTGACGGTGCAAACCATTCAGGGAAGGCAAAATTCATATGGACCTCCTACAAGGACCGTGAACGCTCAAGCTGTGACTTCTCAAGCTAGTGGAAATGGAAGCCCTATTGGTCCACAAAAGGTTGTGACTTGCTACAATTGTAGAGGACAAGGTCATACGGCTAGGGAATGCACTCAGCCAAAAAGGAGAAGGGATGCAACGTGGTTTCGTGAGAAGATGTATTTGGTCGATGCTCAGTCTAAGGGAAAGATTTTGGACTCAGAGGAATTAGCATTTCTTGCAGACCTAGAGGCAGCAGATAATGAAGGCATTGCAGTCGTCTCTACTTCTAATGCAGCGTATCAAGCAGATGATCTTGATGCATATGATTCGGATTGTGATGACATTCACTCAGCCCAAGCTGCTCTCGTTACTAATCTCTCTCACTACGGTTTTGATGTCGTCAGTGAGGTACCAACCACATCTAATAATGTTCATAATAATCCACATCAAGTTGAGCATGAAAAGGACAACCTCGAACAACATTCGGGAACTAGTAACTCAAATGATGTGGTATCCAATCCAACACATTTGAGTGAACCTCAACCAAATGCTATGACTGTTATGGAATCTTATGATCAACTTGATCTGGTAATGGTGCATAAACATATTATTGATAACATGAATGTGGCTGTTCGACAAACCATAGATATGAATGCCAACCTAACCGCTGAGCTTCCGCTGTATAAGGAAAAGGTCAAAACTTTTGAAATGGTTCCTCAAGCAGAAAAAATAACTTATTCTGAATTTGACCAATTTCGTTTTGAAAAGATTGAACACTTAAAAGAAATAGAATCATTAAAATCTAATCTCTCCAATGAATTAAAAGAAATATAGTCGTTTGTAAATGATTTTTAGAAACTTAAAATGGATTTCGAAACTCTCGAGTCTAAAAAGTTTGAATCAGAAATTAATGCTACCAAACTTCTTAATTCAATGAACAACAACTTTTAAAACAATATGCTTCCACAAAAAGGTTCATCTTTTAACTAAATCGTTTAAAGAACTCGAACTTAAGCGTCTTCAAGATTTACCACCTAATACTGGTTATACAAAACAAGCTCATGAATATATTCCTTGTCTGTATGATGTGACCCTAATTGGCAAACCGAAAGAAGCACCTTATGTTCGTAGTATTGAGGAGACAATGTCACTTGCGGAAGAAACTCGATCTAAAATGCTTTCAAAATTCCATAAGCTTAATTATGATAAACATAATAAAGATCAATTTAATAAAAAGACCCGTATTCGCTTACAAAAGAAATTAGCTCAATTATCAGCTTATGTGCCCTAAAGTTTGTCAACGGAAAACCTTCCTAGTACGTCTCCTACACTTGTCAAAAAGGATTTAACTAAGTTAATTCCACCGGTAAGTAAGGTGTCAGATAGCTTAAATGCGGTGCACCAACACTTTGCCGATTTTGACAAGGTCATTACAGAACGTATGATGGCTTCGGCCATAACGGAAGGTGAATGGAATTTTGAGCACACTAGAGCTGTGTTTCGAGACAAAATTGTTCCATTTGTAAACAATATTAAAGCTTGTCTTAGCAATATTGATCAAGATTTGCTTTTGGAAATAGAAGAAGTTAGACGTGTTTTCAATGAAATGGATGATGCTTATGAAAACAGTTTACTTGAAAAAGAACAAATTTCACACCAAAATGATCAGCTTCTGAAGCAAGTGATGTCTCATGATATTGTTTCCGTCTGTGTGAATAAAAGTGTTGATAATGATTCTATTGTGCATAATATTGAATCTGTGGATAATGTCGTAGATAGTACTTGTCACAAATCTGACGTTGAATTTTTAAAGCTTCAAGATTCTTATTCTTCGCTTTCAAAACGTTTTGATGAGATTCAAAAACATTGTATTTCACTTGAATGTACAAAACAATTTCTTCAAGAGTTCTTTGAAACGTCTTTCGAAGGTGTTAATATAGATGATTCAAATTTTCAAAAGAATTTTTGATTGAATTTATAATCAAAACAGTGTCAGCCAAGTGACAAGGTTACTAAATCATTACCAATAGACATAGAGAAATCTAAGGAGATTAACTGTGTGAGCGTACTTGAGGCTGCTGAGAATATTAAACTTGATCTAGATAATCGAGTTTCCAAGATTTTGTCCAAAGTTGATAACTTAAAACAGAAAAATACACAACTCTTTGATTCAGTAAAGCCCGCATGTGTTAATACCACTGCACATAATCAATCATTGATTCAACGATTGAATCGAAAGTCGATGGAAATATCTGATTTGAGGGAACAAATTTTGTGATAAAAATTTGGCTTTGGCTGAGTTAAAGGAAACACTTCGTACCCTAAAAGGTAAGAGTGTTGTGGATAACGCAGCCACCGTCTCAACACCGTCCTCTAGTGCAATCAAAAGGAACCTCGTCGCCGTTACACCACTTAACAAGGGCCCTAGGACTAAACCAACTCAAACATTGGTCACTAAAGATAAGGCAAAATCAAAACCAGCTTCTAATATTCCCGTGTTGCCTTCTACAGGAGTAAGCACCACTACTAAGGCACAAAGATCTAAGCTTAAAAGAAACAAGAAGAATGATAAGATCTTGCCCCCATCTAGTAGTCAAATGAAGACGAAAGTAGAAGCCCACCCTAGGAATGTTATTTCTGTTTTGAATAAAAAGAATCATGTAGCTAAACTTAAAGGCTCTGCGGTTGTGCATCGTTCTAAGCCTACTGTGAATTCTAATTTGAAATGTTGGAATTGCAATGAATGTATGTTTTCTAGTCGTCATGATTCTTGCCTTATTGACCATGTGAATGAGATGAATGCCCGGAAAAATGGTTTAGAATGGAAACCCACTGGGAAAGTTTTAACCCAAGTTGGTTGGATGTGGCATCCCACTGGTAGAACTTTCACTATAGTAAGAAATGTGTGCCCTTTAACTAGGTTCACTCCCACTAAAGCGAAGAAAGCGTGCCCTTTAACTAGGAGTACCAAGGCTACCAAGATACAAGTGTGTCCTTTAACTAGGAACACCGACACTATTGTAGGAACCAAGTGCCCTTTAAATATGTCTACTCCCACTGTAGTGCCCGCTAATACTCCAAAACCTAAAAAAGTTGGAACAATAAAACCTATTAGTGGTAAAACTCACATTAGAAAACGCAGGAAATCTAAGGGTAACACAAATGTTTGCAATTCTGATAATATTATATTTGTATCTGCTAACACTCCGAAACCAATAGTTTCCAATGTATTGTCTACCGTTGTTGATGAAAACAGGTGGTCCAAATTGTTCTCTGGTATTTGGACACTGGTTTCTCCAAGCATATGACCGGAGATCGCTCTCAGCTCAGAAATTTCGTCAGCAAGTTTCTTGGTACAGTTCGATTTAGAAATGATCATATTGCAAAGATAATGGGTTACGGTGAATATCATATTGAGAATGTTATAATTTCAAGAGTGTATTATGTGGAAGGTCTCGGTCACAATTTATATTCTGTGGGACAGTTTTGTGATGCAAACCTAGAAGTTGCATTTCGAGAGCATACCTGCTTCATTCGTAATTTGGAAGGGGTTGATTTATTGAAAGGTACTCGCGGGAATAATTTGTACACTTTGTCTCTACAATATATGATGGTCGCTTCTCCCCTATGTCTTCTCTCCAAAGCATCAAAGACTAAGTCATGGTTATGGCATTGACGGTTATCTCATCTTAACTTTGACGCTATTAATCATTTGGCAAAAAACGAACTTGTTCGTGGTCTTCCTATACTTACATTTCACAAGGATCATTTGTGTTCCGCGTGTACATGGGGAAAAGCACTACGAAATCATACAACCCCAAGACTGAAGACACCAACCAAGAGAAACTTTATTTGTTGCATATTGATCTTTGTGGGCCAATACGTGTTGAAAGTCTTAGTGGTAAAAAGTACATCCTCGTCATTGTCGATGATTACTCTCGGTTTACATGGGTGAAATTTGTTACAACAAAAAATGAGGCACCTAAATTCATCATCGGATTTCTCAAGATGATTCAAGTGCGTCTCAACACTACTTTCTGACGCATTCGTACAGATAATGGAACCGTATTTGTGAATCAAATATTGCGTGATTATTATGAAGAAGTTGGCATATCTCATGAAACATCCGTTGCTCGCACTCCACAAAAAAACGGTGTCGTTGAAAGGCGAAATCGCACACTTATGAAAGATGCTCGAACGATGTTAATTTACGCAAAGGCTCCATTGTTTTTATGGGCAGAAGCAGTATCTACAGCAGTTTTCACCTAAAACCGGTCACTAATTCGAAAACGCCATGGTAAAACACCTTATGAGCTTCTCCATGGAAAAGTACCAAATTTATCATAT